>QAOA01008668.1:142182-280414 GCA_003255065.1 Cercis canadensis
GTCCTAATTAGGCTACATCGTACCCTAGATAAGAGAATTAGTTCATACTAGATGAAGAGAACAAGAAAGAATAAAATTGAGACATGATTCAAAGGTAAAAGAGGAAAAACTCTAGTTTGAAGGTCAAATCAGCCTTGCATCTCCTCCCTTCAATCCTTGCTTTGCCCCTTTTGTGCCTCCAAAAGTGTCTAAGAACGAACCCCTTTCTAATTCATTAGCTTTCCTATTTATACCCCTCACTCTAAAGCCCTAAAACCCATCAGAAAATAAGCTGCGTCTGCAGAATTTAATTTGGGCGCCGCACCTCTGAAGTTTGGGCGCTGCACCTCTGACTCGCTGGACGAAATTTTCTTCTTTTCACTTTCAGGTGCCGCACCTCTGTATTTTGAGGGGTGCGGCGCTGAGCTGCTGTCCATACATGTGTATTTTTTCGCATACGGGGGGTGCGGCGCTACTGTTCAAGGGGTGCACCCCTGAGCTGCTGGAAGAAATCTGGCTCTTTTCATTTTTCGGGTGCCGCACCTCTGAATATTGAGGGGTGCGGCGCTGAGTTGCTGCCAGATTCTCCCTTCTGATGCTTCTGAGCACCTAAGCTCTGGTTTAAGTCCTCAAACTCCTCAAAAGTCTTTGTTTCTTTACTCAAGTCCATAGGATCTGCAATTTAACATAAAAATTTCATTAAATAGCCATTTGATCTACAAGAACTACTCAAATATTTAAGCTAGGACACCTAAAAAGTGAGTGTAAAATTCACTCAACAAATACCCCCAAACTTAATACTTGCTAGTCCTCGAGCAAGGAGAATAACTTCTGATTTTTGAGCCACTCAAGAGTGCTAACTTTTCTTACTCACTATACAGGTCTCAGAGGATTCAGTCAACCACATTTCTTAGAAATTTTTTAAGATGCTACTTATGCCCTTTTTCACCCCAAAATTTATCTTGCTGCACTGAAAAGATTTGTGTGTGTGAAAATAAGCCTTGCCCACCCTACTAACTCAATTTAAATCAGATTATGCACACTTAAATCAATGTCAATTTCTAGTTTAAGTGCTTCGGAACCCCATATGCTTGCTTTTCATGCCAATCTCCACTAATGTAAACTGAACACAAAACCAAGGATCAACAGGGCTTTAACAGGTTTTGTAATGTGAGGTTGGGCTAATGGTAAGATAAAAGATCAGAAAATAAAATAGGGCTAAAACCACCTATCACACATAATCTGCTTTAGAGCATCTTTCAAAAGCGTCCTTCTTCTTCTCCCTCAATACCCCCAAACTTGTTTTTCTTTTCAAATCCTTTTTGTGCCACTTTATCCATATTTCATACTTTAAATCATTCCTTTTTCTTTCAAACTTTTAGTTTTTTTTTTTGTTTTTTTTAAAGATAAATAGATTAACCTCCTAAAATCAGAAAATAACATGCATAAATAAACATTCTAAATGCCCTAAGGTTTAAAGGGATAAAAATCCCACTATCCCCAAACTTAAATTTCAACATTGTCCCCAATGTTCAAAATACTAAAAGAGAAGGTGAGTGAGACTTCCCTGAGGTAGCGGTGGGTCATATGGCATGGTCGCCATCCTCCTCCGCAGCTGGAGGTGCTGGATCGGCTGGCATGGTGGGTATGGTCCCAGAGGCGAGTGTGCACTGGCTCAGGAGCTGGTTCAGGGCATTAGTCTGAGACTGCATGAAATGGTCCACCCTGTTTTGGAAGAATTACTGCTGGGTGAGGGCGTCTTGCATGGCACCAAGGATGGAGTGGATGCCGCGTATGTCTTCCTCAATTCTATCAAACCTCTCAGTGGCTGAAAGAGGTCGGCGGGACTGAGAGGGTTGTGAGGATCTGACTGGGTCTGTGTTAGCCTGCCTCCAACTCTTGAAGGCATACAAAGTGTTGTCGTCAAGGGCACGGTGGGGAAAATTGAGCTATTCATCCGCGCTCCAAGCCACTCCAGCATTTTTGCACATGTGAGTGATCAAAGAGGGGTAGGGTAACCCGCCTGTTGTGGCACCACGGAGAATGTCGAGGAAGTTCTTGTGAATGATACGGCCTACGTCCAGGGGGAGCTCAGCCATGATGGCGTAGAGGAGGAAGGCGCGCTCAGTGACGACATCACTGAGGTGGGTGACAGGGAGGAGTTTGGCGGCGAGGAAATGCAGCCATGCCTTCTTGGTAGTGTCGAGGGCATCTTTCGGGAGAGAGATGTATCGGTCTTTGGACCTCTTCCAAACAGTGCCCGATCGACAGAGGAGTTGTGTAATGGCATCCATGTCACACTCGTCCGCTTCAGTAAGGGTCTGGTACGCGTCATCTTGGACTGTGAGGAGCTGATAGAATCGGTTGATGGCGCTCCGACTAAAGGGGACGAGCTTACCGTGAACAAACACCTTGTCGTTGGTACGCTCAGGGGCGTTGGCATAGAATTCTCGCACAACAGGCACCATTGCAGCTTCAGGTTGTTGGGCAAAGTGCGTCTAGCGTCTCTTAGCCAGGTGGCGGATAATATCAACATGGTCGCCCGAATGAGAGAGTTGGATGCCTCGTTCCGGGACGATGGTGCGCTTGGCCACAGATACTTGGAACTGCTGGAATGCCTCGGGACTAACAAAGCGGCTTCTGTCATATGATGGTGGTGTCGAGGAAGTGGCACCTCTTGTGGTCTTCTGTTTCTTTGATGACATTGTGCAATTTCTTGTAGCTTTAGGTAGAACCTGAAAAAGAAAATGCCAAAGTGAGTTCAAGGCACATAAAGAAAATCCACAGTTGGTGGCCTTGTGAAATGGTGGCACTCAGATAGACAAAGCATGCTATGGACATGGGCATAATATCACAAGGTAGACAAGTATGGCAAGCAAGAGGCAAGAAAATGGAGGGCACTTAGGCAAGTCAATGCATGGCATGCAAAGGGGCTAATGTGCATTTACCATGTGAAGTGTGCTTTATAGAAGTTGTTGTGAGCATTAGATGTGATGAAACATAAGCCATGGGTGGAGTAAGTAAGTAAGGAGGGCATGCATAAAGTTGGGTAAGAGGGGTCAAAGTGAAAGCAAAAACATGCAAGAGGAAATAGCTAAAGCAAACAAGCCATGCAAGAGACCCAATTATGCTTATGAAGAAACTTAACTTCATTTGAGCAAAGTATCGAACACTTGGTGGGCATGTACAAGAAAGAAGGTTCTTAAGGCCATTTGAACTATGCATTACCTCCAAAATAGCCAAAGTACATCCAGGAAATCCAAAAGGTAAGAAGAAGAGGAGAAATTTACCTTGATTGGCCGAAACTCGCAAAAGCCCCCTTTGTAATTTGAAAATAAAACTTGAAGTGAGTGTGAGAGTGAATGTGAGGAGATTTTGATGTGAAAACTAGTGGGTAATGGAAGGAGAGGGGCGAAATGGAGTGATGAGTGGGTGTATGTGTGAGTTAGAAAGAAATTTTACAGTGGGTAAGTATGGGTGTGGAGAAAAATATGGGAAGAAACAAGGAGAGAGAGAGAGGTGAGAGAGAGAGATATGCGTGAGAGAGAGAGAGATATGTGTGAGAGAGAGATGTGTTCTTGAAGTGGGCAAGAATGGGTGCTTGTCCTTTCGAATTGCTTGGATAGTTCAATGGGGAAGTTTGGAGGTAGAGGAAGAAAAGGAGTTTGGATGGAATGGAGAAGGTGTGTGCGTGCGTGAGAAATTTGGGCGAAGGAAGTGACTTACTTGGGCGTCGGACCTCTTAGGAATGAGGGTGCGGCGCTAACTTGCTGCCTGGTAACTTGGAAGTCGGGCACCGCACCTTTGAGGAATGAGGGGTGCGGCGCTAGCTTGCTGCCTGGTAACATGGAACTCGGGCGCCGCACCTCTGAGGAATGAGGGGTGCGGCGCTAGCTTGCTGCTTGGCGATGTTATCTAGGGCGCCGCACCTCTGAAGATTGAGGGGTGCGGCGCTTGTCCTCTGCCCAATGGTTCTTTTTGTGTTCCAGGATTGCTTTAAAATCGTGGTACGCCTATCAAAACACCCAGAAACACTTATGAATTAGAAATGCATGTGATACCTCACAAGACATGAACAACTAAACAAAAACAAAGAACTAAAAATCTAAAAAAAAGAAAACTTGGGTTGCCTCCCAATTAGCACTAAATTTATAGTCTTTAGCTAGACTTTCTCAGAACGGTTCACTTGGGCTCTTCAAGGGTGATGGAAGATTTGGGAAAATCTTTCACACCATCAATGTAGCTCTTGAGTCGCTGACCATTAACCTTGAACTTTCTGTCCATACTTTGAATTTCCACAACTCCATGTGGGAATACTTGAACCACGGTAAAAGGGCCCGACCACCTAGATCTTAATTTTCCAGGGAAAAGCCTCAAACGAGAGTTGAAAAGAAGGACTTGTTGACCTGGGGCAAAGTCACGCTGCACAATATGTTTGTCATGCCATTTCTTCGTCCGCTCTTTATAAAGCTTGGCGTTCTCATAAGCCCCTTGACGAAACTCGTCCATTTCATTCAATTGAAGACAGCGCTTTGCACCCGCAACTTGAAGATCAAAGTTGAGCTTTTTGGTGGCCCAATAAGCATGATGTTCTAACTCAACAGGCAGATGGCAAGCCTTACCAAACACTAACCGGTATGGGGACATACCAATTGGAGTCTTAAAAGCCGTGCGATACGCCCAGAGTGCGTCATCAAGCTTTTTGGACCAATCCTTTCTGTTAGCATTAACTGTTTTTTCTAGGATCCACTTCAGCTCCCTATTTGAAATCTCCACTTGACCACTTGTTTGAGGATGATAAGGAGTGGTTACCTTATGCTTGACCCCATACTTGGCCAATAAAGTCTCGAACTGCTTATTGCAAAAATGCTTCCCCCCATCACTGATAATTGCTCTCGGGGTTCCGAACCGAGTAAAAATATGCTTGCGGAGAAAGTTCACTACTACTCGAGAGTCATTGGTAGGTAATGCAGCAGCCTCAACCCATTTGGAGACGTAGTCAACCGCTACTAGGATGTATTGGTTATTAAAAGAGGATGGGAAGGGTCCCATGAAATCGATGCCCCATACATCGAAAAGTTCTACTTCCAGGATAGTGGTCAAGGGCATTTCATGACGGTTGGAAATGTTCCCCGTCCGTTGGCATCTGTCACAAGAGGATACAAAGGCATGAGCATCTTTGAATAAAGTGGGCCAGTAAAAGCCCGACTGAAGAACTTTGGCAGCAGTACGATTAGCTCCAAAATGACCCCCATACTCGGAAGAATGACAATGATGAAGAATGTGATCTATCTCCGCTTCAGGGACACACTTTCTGATGATCTGATCAGAACAATGTTTGTAGAGAAACGGGTCATCCTACAAATAGTGCTTCACATCAGAGTAAAACTTCTTCCGCTGGTGACTCGTCTGCTCCGGTGGAAGTGTCTTGGTTGCTAAAAAGTTTGCAAAATCTGCAAACCAAGGCGACTGTCTAGCTTGGATACGATAGAGCTGCTCATCAGGGAATGCATCATCAATTTGGGGAGGGGAAGGTGCCTGCTGCTCATGTGGTTCTAACTGAGACAAGTGATCCGCCACCACATTCTCTTTGCCTTTTTTTATCTTTAATTTCAAGGTCAAACTCCTGAAGTAGGAGTACCCACCGAATGAGCCTGGGTTTTGCATCTTTCTTCTCAATCAAGTACGGTCTGAACTTATCAAAGGCAAAGACCACAGCCAGGAGCTCCTTTTCAGTGGTGGCATAGTTCATTTGTGCAGGATTCAAAGTTCGACTCGCATAGTAGATGGCATGAAAATGCTTATCCCGACTTTGTCCCAAAACAGCCCCGATGGCGAAATCACTGGCATCGCACATCAACTCAAAAGGAAGATCCCAATCCGGAGCGACAATAATGGGAGCAGAGACTAAGGCTTTTTTCAGAACCTCAAATGCCACTAAGCAATCTGCATCAAATAGGAAGGGAACCTCCTTAAGAAGTAAATTACACAGAGGTTTTGTGATCTTGGAGAAATCCTTAATAAACTGCCTGTAAAACCCAGCATGGCCCAGAAAACTGTGCACACCTTTGACCGAGGTAGGAGGATGTAATTTTTCAATGGTGGCAATCTTCGCCCGATCCACTTCGACACCATCAGCAGAGATTTTGTGGCCCAAGACGATGCCTTCTGTCACCATGAAGTGACATTTTTCCCAGTTTAGCACCAAATTTGTTTCCTCACACCTTTTGAGAACAGATGAGAGGTTGACCAGGCAAGTGTCAAAAGACTCCCCAAAGACGGAGAAATCATCCATGAAAACCTCGATGAAGTGCTCCACCATATCAGAAAATATCGCCATCATACACCGCTGAAAAGTGGCCGGTGCGTTGCATAACCCAAAAGGCATGCGCCGGAAAGCGAAAGTACCATACGGGCAGGTGAAGGTAGTCTTCTCTTGGTCTTCAGGTGCGATGGAGATCTGATTATAGCCCGAATACCCATCCAAGAAGCAATAGTAAGGATGCCCAGCTAGCCGGTCGAGCATCTGATCAATGAAAGGAAGAGGAAAATGGCCCTTTCGAGTGGCTGTGTTGAGCTTCCTGTAGTCGATACATACTCGTCACCCTGCCACAGTCCTCGTGGGGATTAACTCATCCTTCTCATTTTTTATCACTGTCATCCCATCTTTCTTAGGAACCACTTGCACTGGACTAACCCACGCACTGTCGGAGATAGGATAGATGATCCTTGCGTCCAGAAGCTTCAGTACCTCTGCTCTCACTACCTCTTTCATGTTAGGGTTCAATCGGCGTTGGTGTTCCACAGACGGTCGGTAGCTATCCTCCATCAGAATCTTGTGCATGCACAAAGAAGGGCTTATACCTCTGATATCAGCAATGGACCACCCGATGGTGGTCTTGTGCTCCCGAAGCACTCTCAGTAACTTATCTTCCTGATCGGTCATCAAAGAAGCAGAAAGAATGACTGGCAGAGTAGATGAGTCCCCCAGAAATCCATACTTCAGATGCCCAGGTAACTGTTTGAGCTCTAAGGTCAGTGGCTTGTGAATAGATGGCACTGGTCTACTGACCCCTTTCCCTAACTCTTCAAAGGGACGGTGGATAAAAATAGGAGCGGTGGCCTCAAGTTGACTCACAACCGCTCGAATCTGTGGATCATCATGAGGAGAACTCCCAAGCAAGCATGCCTCAAGCGGTTCTATAGGACTTGTCGCTTTAACAAAATCTCTGGTGCACTCATCAATGGTGTCAAGTCTGAAGCAACTATCACCATCCAAGGGGTACTTCATGGCTTTGAAGACATTGAATGCTACTTCCTCATCTTGTACCCGCAAAATTAACTGTCCTTTTTGCACGTCAATCAGAGTCCTCCTAGTAGCTAAGAATGGTCGACCAAGAATAATTGGGATTTCTTGGTCTTCCTCCATGTCCAGAACAATAAAGTCAGCAGGGAAAATGAACTTATCCACCTTGACTAGCACATCTTCAATGATACCCCTGGGGTATTTGATTGACCGGTCAGCTAACTACAATGAGACTGTCGTAGGTTTCGCTTCTCCAAGACCCAATTTCCTGTAAACAGACAAGGGCATCAAATTAATACTGGCACCTAAATCACAAAGGGCTTTACCGAAAAAAGAATTACCAATAGTACAAGGTATAGTAAAACTCCCTGGATCTTTTAATTTAGGTGGTAGTTTCTTTTGAAGAATAGCGCTGCACTCCTCAGTAAGTGCTACAGTCTCAAAATCCTCCAGCTTCCTCTTGTTAGACAGTATATCCTTCATAAATTTGACGTAACTGGGCATCTGTTCAAGAGCATCAGCAAATGGTATGTTGATATGAAGCTTCTTGAAGACTTCCAGAAACTTAGAGAACTGTGAATCCAGCCTCTTCTTTTGCAATCTTTGAGGAAATGGTAGAGGTGTAATATAGGGGAGAGGGTTGTCTGGAAACAATTTAGACGGTTTCCCCACAGGTGCTACTGGAGTCTCTACTAGAGTGGTTTCCTTCACCTCAGGCTCAACTGGCTTACACGGAAACTTCTTAGTAGTGTCAGAGGGTTCATCCAAGGCCTTGCCACTATGAAGGGTAATGGCTTTGATGTGTTCCTTAGGATTAACCTCAGTGTCACTGGGCAATGACCTTTGCTGTCTGGTAGTGAGCATGGTAGAAAGCTGGCCTACTTGAACTTCCAGGTTATGAATGGAGGCATTGGTTCGAGCCATGAATTGGCTTGTATTCATGGTGAGCTGGGCTAGAGCATCCTCTAAAGAAACCTTTGCTTGCACAGGTGGTTGAGCAGAATTTTGGTTGTTCTTCCAAGAGAAGTTTGGATGATTCCTCCACCCCGGATTATAGGTGTTCGAGTAGGGGTTATTTGGCCGATTCTGATTCCCCACATAATTGGCTTCCTCAGCTTGGGAAGCAGAGAACGGATTGCCCACCTGACACTCTATACTGATGTGAGGGCCTCCACAATGGTCACAATTTTCAGGAGGTGACTGGATGACATTGACATTCCGAACAGTCAACTGCTTAGCTAGCGAGTCAATTTTTGCAGATAAAGCGGTAAAGGCGTCAACCTCATGAACCCCAAGCACCTTTCTTGGATTTGACCTCTCAGTAGGCCACTGATAGGCATTGGTAGCCATATCTTCTAGCAAGTCATGGGCAACTTCATATGTTTTTCTCATCAAAGACCCACCAGCAGCGGCATCAATTAGGGCCTTGGTGGAATTTAGTAACCCGTTATAAAAAGTCTGCAACTGCAACCAGTCTGGCAGTCCATGGTGAGGGCATCTACGTAGCAACTCCTTGTACCTTTCCCACGCTTCCTGAAGTGATTCATTCTCCAATTGATAAAATGTTGCAATGTCATTTCGGAGCTTGGCAGTCTTAGCTGGTGGGAAAAATTTAGCCAAGAATTTCTGGGCCAAAATATCCCATGTGGTGATGGTCCCTGTGGGCAATGCTTGAAGCCATGCCTTGGCTTTTTCCCGTAATGAGAAAGGAAATAAGCGGAGGTGAATAGCATCATTACCAACCCCGTTGTGCTTGAAAGTATCGCAGATTTCCACGAACCCGGAAAGATGAGCATGAGGGTATTCACTTGCTAATCCACTGAACGAGGCTGATTGGACCATGTGGATGACAGCTGGTTTAATCTCAAAAGAGTTCGCTTTAATAGCCGGTCGCCTTATACCCGAAGTGATATCCGAGATGGAAGGTAAAGCATAATCACGGAGTGCCTTTGGATGGTTTTCTTCTGCCATTGTGTCTTTCACAACTCTGGGAGACTCTTTTCTTGCCTTTCTATTCCTTCGACAGGTCTTTTCTATCTCAGAATCAAAAAGGATAAGAGAGCTATTTCCAGCTTTTCTCATACACAAAGAAAACTCCTGCAAGTGTCAAAAAGTAAACACTTAAGTAAATTTGTGAACGGTACACGATTATACTAAAATTAAGATTACTGAGTATCGATATTGATAACAAATTAGTCCCTGGCAACGGCGCCAAAAACTTGTTGTGAAAATTCCAACGCAAGTGTAAGTTGTCGTTTGCAAGTAATAAAATGAGATCAATTTATCGTTCCCACGAGGACTAATGTACCAACTACCGAAAGAGGGTTAATCTTAACTTTATCTAATCAATTGATAAGGAGATATTTCAATGAAACAACTAAAAATAGAATGAAAACAATGTAAACCAGAATGATAGATTCAGCAAGAGAGAAACACCTAGGGTTCCGATTTCACCATAATTACTCCCAGCTTTCATTCCATATTCCATTAACTCCAATTTATCTTCCTATTTGCTAATCAAGATTCCCTAATTTATTCACTAGCCTCTCCCAAGGTCTAGTGTAAATATCCCTTAATTACTAACCCTGTATATCCCTATACGAGTTACAATAATTACGAATTCATTTAGTTTTGTGGATCTTTTTGACTGATTACATAAGCCATGGAGGTATATTCCTATCCTCCATGTAACTCATGGCATTTACCCCAAGGAACTTGACACACAACTCTCCTTCCGGTCTCATTGTGATTAACAATTCATCTAATTATTGGCCAGACAATCAGAAGCATTAAGAGAAGAGATAAACGCTCAAATTTAAGAGATAAATAATGGAATTAACTTCATATGAAACTACAGCTGGTCCTAATTAGGCTACATCGTACCCTAGATAAGAGAATTAGTTCATACTAGATGAAGAGAACAAGAAAGAATAAAATTGAGACATGATTCAAAGGTAAAAGAGGAAAAACTCTGGTTTGAAGGTCAAATCAGCCTTGCATCTCCTCCCTTCAATCCTTGCTTTGCCTCCTTTGTGCCTCCAAAAGTGTCTAAGAACGAACCCCTTTCTAATTCATTAGCTTTCCTATTTATACCCCTCACTCTAAAGCCCTAAAACCCATCAGAAAATAAGCCGCGTCTGCAGAATTTAATTTGGGCGCCGCACCTCTGAAGTTTGGGCGCTGCACCTCTGACTCGCTGGACGAAATTTTCTTCTTTTCACTTTCGGGCGCCGCACCTCTGTATTTTGAGGGGTGCGGCGCTGAGCTGCTGTCCCAACATGTGTATTTTTTCGCATACGGGGGTGCGGCGCTACTGTTCAAGGGGTGCACCCCTGAGCTGCTGGAAGAAATCTGTCTCTTTTCATTTTTCGGGCGCCGTACCTCTGAATATTGAGGGGTGCGGCGCTGAGTTGCTGCCAGATTCTCCCTTCTGATGCTTCTGAGCACCCAAGCTCTGGTTTAAGTCCTCAAACTCCTCAAAAGTCCTTGTTTCTTTACTCAAGTCCATAGGATCTGCAATTTAACATAAAAATCTCATTAAATAGCCATTTGATCTACAAGAACTACTCAAATATTTAAGCTAGGACACCTAAAAAGTGAGTGTAAAATTCACTCAACATGGATGGAAGAGGAGGTAGACACGGTGTAAAGAAAACGAGCATGATCAGAAACGCTTGTGAAAGCTTGGTGATCACTCTGATACCATAAAGATAAAATGCATAAGAGATAGAAAAGGTCTCAACTATTCACTCTGACCCCTTGCCCCATAAAAGCTCCGCCCCTGGCTGTGGTTAACTTTTCTCCCTACCCTTGACTATTCATGTTTTGGAGTAGACCTTCTATGCCTCTATGTCTATACGGGGCGAGAAAGATGACTTGGAATGAGGGCAATACTAGTGTATGGGACATTGCTATACTTTTACTTGCTATATACAATTGGATGTTTATTTTTCATACATCTCTGCGGAATATCTGATGTATTCCAAACTACTTGATCAAAAGTAGGGAGCTACTGCTGGATTATTTTGTTTTTATTATACCGCTATGTTATAATTTACACTGTTGGTATTTTCTATGTGACAATCGGTCTTCTTAAGTGTTATTTACGCCTAGTGCAAACCCCATAAAGAGGCTTAATACTAGAGGGGCAAGGGGGCAAAGAGGTGGGTTTATATCTTGCACTACCAAGGAAGTAGCTAATCTTGTGCTTCCATTATGTTCTATTTTACAAGTTAACCTATTTCGATGTGTTCTATATTACAACCTTTCCCCCTCAAATGCTTTCAACATGGGTTATTATGATTCGTTATCCGTACTTTATTTGTCATTTGACATGATTCTCACATACTAAGATGGCGTTGGTGTTATAGAAGCCCCTTCTGATTTGGTGTGTTTGTCAAATTTGTTCTTTCCATTCGGTTGTGGAAAATGTGTTGTTATCAGTAGTGCTGAATTTGCAACAGTGGCTCTGCCCCAAAATATTATATCAGTATTTGCCAAATTGCAAATGCACTATGCACGTAAAGAAAACATTTGATTCTACCATGTACTCCCCTCCCCTTTGCATAATGCTTTGTGCTCCTATGTAACCAAAACAACAAATTATAAATACGCTTCCTATCACCAAAATTAACAAGAATTTATCGAGAAATCATTGGGGAAGTTGCAAAGTACATTTCATCATGGAATTTTAATCTCGAGGGTCTTGTTCGAGGGAATATACTATAGTGTGAGCTTATAATTGCCATAGCCACTCTCTACTTGAAAAAATTCTGAGCAAAAGTTTGTTGTAAGCGTTACCTTTGAGCTGAGAATCTTTACTATCTTCTCAATCTTAACCCCAAATTGATCTATTCCCATTACCAGCATTAGAAGACAAATTTTCTTCACAAAGCAACTGTTTCAAAGAAGTAAAAATCATTGATGCAGCTTACTGCAATTCCGCTGATACCGAATGACAACGATTCATACATAGAATATTAGTCAACACCCAGTATTTTGTGTCAACGAAAGATGCATTCCATGGTAGGTTCCAGTTAGGATTATGAATAGTTGATTTGGTGCCAACACGAGGATCCCAATACTCTACAGGCATGAAGTTCCTCTGTCATCTGCTCATGTATGTGTTATTATCATCCTGATTTAATTCAACAAGAAAACAGTGAAATTCTCACAGTAGCAAAACCCATGAGAATTTCTCATGGTTTGAAGATTCTGTGCATTTGTCACATCAATTTCTCACGATAACTGAGAAATACATTATTTTCTTATAGATTAACCATTTAAATGCCATAATTAGTTTCTTTTAAGAGAAACATCCAGTTTCTGAAGCTCGTGAATCTTCTCCATGTCCCAAATCTCTTGCATTTGTTTCTCTGCGGCTTGCTTGGAACGAACAATCTTTTTCTTGATGGCTCATCTCAAATTCCACATGGAGGATATTTGGCTCTACTATCTCCTTGCCTCTAGCTATTTTTTTTTTTTCACCTTTCTAAAATTTTCTTCTCCACGTGTATTTTGATGCATTTGTTGAAATTGAGCGATAATGACTCTTTTTTAATTAGAAAATCTGTTATTAATACAACTAGTATCAAACCATTGACTAATATTATCAACCAAAGGACAACCAAAATGAAGAATACTTTTAATCTGTTGCTAAGGACAACAAGGGAGATTAGGATTATTTCATTGCAGATGAGGACCACACTTTGAGAAGTGAGGAGTGATTTTCTTCTCTTCTGAATCTCAAAGCAAAGATTTATATACCTCCTTGTTTAAACTTTTGAGAAATCTAATCTCATTTAGAAGTGGGCTCATTTAGCTTGGTAGTAGCTTGAATTCTTCAAATTCTAATCAGTATTTTCTTGGTAGCAGTCAATTATTTCATGTCTCTTACTTACATAAGTTGATACAACCAATATGCATCGTATGATATGCATAAGGTGAGGAATTTTGTCCTTGATATTAAAAATGGAAAAAGCATCCTAATTAGATATTTAAGCAAACTAAATAGTTTATATCTTATAATCAAAATTTCCAATTTCCCAAAAAAGTTAAACTCAATTTTTTTTTTTTTTTTGCAGCTATCAAACTCAAAATTTTAAACTGTACACATCAATTTTATTTTAAATATTATTAAATTTAAATTTAATGGCCAAAATTTGATCAAATATCTATATTTATTTAATTAATCATTTTCATCAACTTAGGCTCAAATCTCTATATTGCCATTTTTAGCATAAAAAATTCGATATTGCCATAGCATTTCTTGCAAAAAAAAAAAAAAATGAGACAAGGTAAACTTGAAGAATTTAAGGCCCAACGAAAAAAAAAGTTGATTTTGTAAATTGTTGGGCCCATAATTTTCCCTCTATATCAAATTGTCTTTTATGCACATTATTGAAAAATACATAAACGATGCAATATTAATCATCTATTTCTGCTCAAATGATTTCTATATTTATTTTATATCCAATATCTAGTGCTTTGTGGACTAGGCCACACAAATGGTGGAGCGCTCTAGACAAATAACCTAATAAGATATTATAATCCTATAAATTGAATTTTTCTAGATTATGTTACCTCAGCTGCAATATATGCCTTTTACAACTTTTTGTGTAATAGTCAAGAAAAACAACAAATGTCCTTCACAACTTGATTATAATGTTTACTAACTCCAATTCTATTGTTTTTAATGTAGGTGAGGTGTATTTGGCATCCCTAGTATGAGAGAGATAACCATAAGATTTGGATGACAAAGTACTCTAACAACATTTGCGCCACATTCAGACACATGCGAAATGGGAAGGCCAAGGGCGAGTGGTTGAGCTCGAATGTCTTGGCACAGTTGAGGGCTGCATGGGGGTCCCCACAGTTCAAGGCAGCCTCGGAGCAAAACAAGAAGAACCGCTTAATGGATCAGGGTGGTTGCTACATCAGATGTGAATCCATCACCATCTTTGAGCATAAGAGGAGGCTGGTAAGTTTTTAGTAACTTAGAACTTCTCTAAGTAACTTGTAGTTATTCCTTTTTTATTATTCTAACATTTTAATTCATTGTTTGTAGACAAAGGAGCTGGGGAGAGAGCCTAACGACTCTGAGGTATTCTGTCACCTTTAGCAGAACACGAGCAAAGGCTGGGTGCATCCAATGGCTGAGTCAACTTATGTAAGTACACTTAGATAAAGTTCATTAAACTTTTATCTAGCTAGGCGTATTTTTCTACTATTAAAGTCTCACTAATTTTGATATTACTCATGCAAAAATCTTTTGAGGAGCTGAGGTCATGACCTGATTAGTTGTCTTCTTCTTCCGTTGACGACACCAACCTATGGCTAAATGTTGATGGCGGTAAGAACAAGAAGGTCCGCATCTATGGGATGGGGCCTAAGGCCGGCGTGGTGGACTTGTCTTTGTTGTGAGAAAATAGAGCACAAGTGCACACTATCGTCTAACAAGTAATAAGTATGAGTGAAGTATTGTTTCACAAGGATTAAAGTTACGAAGTATCAAAATTGAGTTGATTCTAACTTTATTTGAACAACCGAATATAGAGAAAATGCACTATTAAAATAAAGTAGACTGAAAGTAGACAAAACCAAGTAAAATCAAGGTTTAACTATGGAGATAAAGTTTAGGGTTCCCGATTTCACTATAACTAATCCAAGTTGCATTCCTTATATCTTCAATCCAAAATTATCTTCCTAATTGATAATCAAGATTTCCTAATTTATGCACTACCCTCTCCCAAGGTCTAATAAAAATATCCTTAATTACTAATTTACTATATTCCTATGTGAAAAAATAACTAAGAACTCATTAAGTTTTATGGATCTCTTACACAAACCATGTAGGTATATTCCTATCCTACATGTAATTTTTGGCATTCCACCCAACGAACTAGACATATAATTCCCCTCCAGGTTTTATTATGATTAACTCATCATCCAATTAATGACCAGTTAATTAGAAGCATTACAAATAGAGTAGAACACTCAACTAGAAAAGACAATCCATAGATTAATTCAATAAGAAAATATAACTATTCATAGTTAGACTGCATTGTAGCCCTAGAAAGGGAGATTAGTTAATACTGGAAAAATAAAACATTCTGACAATAAAGCTAAATATAAGTAAAAGAAAGTAGAAAAAGAAAAACTAGTTGGAAAGCTAGATCTGTTGCCGTCTCCTTCTTCACACCTTGCTATTCTTTCCTTTAATCCTAAACTTATAAAAACTTGTGTAACCCTAACATAGTCCTAAAATTACCTATTTATAAGTTTGAAAAAGTCTAAATACAAAATTTAGGGTTCAAAACCTACAAGAAGTAGGAAAGTTGATGAAAATCACACACATCAAGCCATTTGGGGCGCGTAGGCACCATGCTCTCACCCAAGGGTGTGTGTTTTTCTTCATCAGAGCACCTAGGAGTTGGCACTTTGGCACCTAGGTGCCTAAGTCTCTGCCAGAATAGGGGATTTGCATTGCTTGGGCTGCTAGGTGCTCTAGGCTCTACCTTGTCACCAAATTCTTACCCTTTTTTTTTCAGCACATAGCCAATCACCAAATATGCATTCCATACAAAATAAACACAAAAACACATGAATTAAACTGATAAACAACTCAAAAACTAATTAAATACCAAGTGAATGATATCTAATTCGTGGATATAAAATCCATTCATTAAATACCCTCAAACTTGATATTTTGCTAGTTCTTGAGCAAAAAACAAAAAAAAAAAAACTAACAGAGCTAATAAGAACAAAAAAACATGAGTGATAACATAAGTCTACTAATCAAACAAGTCTTAAAGATAACGAATAATCATAGCTCAGAGAGAAGACTCAACAGATCAAGAATGTGTAGATTTTCAATTCAAGTGCAAAATTCATCTCACTGATAATTCCTTTAGTGCGTGTGTGTTTAGCCTTTTACACTTAGCCCCTTGCAACTTAGATGAGTTTATACAAACAAGCACACATAAATAGACTTCTAAATGAATAAATTGGAGAATTCCATAAGCTTGTTTTTAATGCCACTCTCAACTAATGTAGACTACCACAACACCAAAGATCAATAGAACTTTTATAAGTTGTAATGCATGGCTAAGGTTAAGGTAGGATAAAAGATACAAATAAGGCTCAAATCACCCATAACACATAACCATTCTAGGACTAAGAGCACCAACTTTTCAAACTAGCTCCCTCAAACCTATTATTAACTTTTAACTCATCAACCACTTTTTTTTTTTTTTCAATTGTTTGTGCTTCTTTTGCTTTACTTTTTCATGATTAAGCTAGTACACCACAAACTTAATTTCTTATTTAATGAACAAAGGGTGTGGCACTCTAATTTCTATTTTTTTTCTTCTTTCATTCTATTTTTTTTTTTTATACTTTGCCAAACAAATAAGCGATAAACTATTTCTCTTACCTCCACCCATCCTCCTAAATAACTCCATAGCTCTAGGTATTTTTCCTATAATGACCATATGCTATGAGAGAAGGGAAAATTTAGAAAACATATTCAAAAGCTAGGATAAATTATGCCTTACAAAGAAAAATGTTCAATTAGGCTCAATTGGGTAGACTAGGGATTATAATCATCCAGAGGTTGGCTTGAAAATCCCAAACGGTTCAAAAATGGCCTAAATCATGTCCCTAATGTTGTATAGTCTAGGATTNACTCTAATTTCTATTTTTTTTCTTCTTTCATTCTAATTTTTTTTTTTATACTTTGCCAAACAAATAAGCAATAAACTATTTCTCTTACCTCCACCCATCCTCCTAAATAACTCCATAGCTCTAGGTATTTTTCCTATAATGACCATGTGCTATGAGAGAAGGGAAAATTTAGAAAACATATTCAAAAGCTAGGATAAATTATGCCTTACAAAGAAAAATGTTCAATTAGGCTCAATTGGGTAGACTAGGGATTATAATCATCCAGAGGTTGGCTTGAAAATCCCAAACGGTTCAAAAATGGCCTAAATCATGTCCCTAATGTTGTATAGTCTAGGATTTCACGCAAGTGGCAATCAAACAAGTTCTAGAATTCTTTGAGATCATATGAAAGTATTAAACATGCATAAACCTTCTCTAAATCAAGTAAATAAAGTCTAGTGTTCAGGGCTATGTGCTCAAAATGTCAAGAAATCATAAGCTAAGTAACAATTCACAAAAGAATCAAGCACACATGCAAACACAACATGCATCATTTTCTAAGAGCTATAAACAATTAAAATCAGTTTTATCATTGGCCTTAGGTTTTCAACTCTAATTATCACTTAGTACAAAATAATAAAAAAACATAAACTAAACAACCTAAAATGGAAAAACAAGAGAAATCCAACCTCAAACTTAGAGCTGACATTGTCCTAAATGTAACATAAAGAAAAGTGTAAATTGCAGAGCATTCCCCTGAATAAGAGGTGGATCACTCCAGTGCCCTATTAGTGGCGCTGCAACACCTTAGCTCCTATTGAAAAGCATGGAGAACCAAAGCCATAGTCCTCGTAAAACCATACCTTCAGTGCAGTAGTGCTTTGAGACCAGAATCCTAGCGCCGCAGTGCCCTACCTCAGTGCTACAAAGCCCTATTGTTTAGATTTTCAAAACATGTGTTTTCATTAGTTGGTTCGAGATGGCTTTATGTTTTGGCCATTTTGGGCCTATTTTAATGTATTTTTACCTATATTTATTTCCCCTTTTGTTATTAGGCTATCATAGGTGTTTAGGCCTTTTACTAGGCTTAGGCTTTTTTACTAATTTAGGGTTTTCCTAGATTAGGTGTTAGGTTTTTTTATGTGTTCTTTCTATACAAGAGGGGCAGCCCCCTTATGGCATCGAACTTTGACATTTTGATGAATGAAATGATTTTTCCTTCTTGGTTCTCTTGAGAATTGTGAACTTATCAAGAATCAACGATTCTTCTGGTATTCTTATTGGTTTATCACTCACCCCTCACCATTTTCTTGTGTGTGGCGCCTAAATCCATTCTACACCTTTGGTTCTCACTTTATTAAGTGCTGGGTCAAGGCCCTTTACTTTTGTTTTTCTGTGTTTGTGAACTTGATTAGACTTTCTTGGGCAATTGGATTTCACCTAATTGTGTTGGGTCTTGAGGGAAGTCCGAGAGGTTCACATCATTAAGGATGAGGCTCAGGAGCAGGTGAGAAGGGAGCCATGGTCAACTCGGACAAAAGGGCGCACTGGCTAAAGACGAATTAAAATCCATCTGGTAGGCCATGTACTGATCCACCCATTGCTTGAAATGTTGCACATGGTGCTCCAGTCGAGTTAAGCGAGTGTCAAAAGTGGCTGGGGTGTTAGGCAGGATGATTGGAACGAGCACCAGCAAGTTTGTCTACATCCAGGTCCTAACACTTATAAGACGTTATCTGGTAGGAGTCAATAAGGTTTTTTAGATGGAGAAATTCCTCATCAGGATGCCACATGATATTCACCTTACGACAAAGAGTTGTAATCAGGGACCGGTGGCAAAAGCCACCAATAGTGGAGCTCTAAATGCAACCGTGGTTAGACTGTTGGATTATGCTCCCTATGTCAATCATCATCCCATATGTGATGAAATAAATCAATACGGTTCGAGCTATAATAACATGACTGAGATGCGTGATAGGATGAAGCTTGGTGGCTATGAAATTATGCCACACCTTCCTATATCTATCTAGGGCATCTAATTTAGAGGAAACAACTTGGTCTCCCCTCATTTTCCATTTGGTGCCAGGCTTGCATATGGCTCAGATAACTAGATCCAAGTCTAACTCTTAAGGCCAGAATATCACATATTGATCATCCAAAATGTTCTCTAAATTATACATTTGGTTGATCGTATGACTGTCAGAGGAGATCCTTTTGCCTTGAACAAAAATAGTGAAACCGTCCATTTCCATTACATGAGCATAGAATTCATGAACTATAGGGACTACTACCGCCTCTGGTTCCTTGACTAAATCTTTCCATTTTTGTGCTCTCACCACGTCTTGGATAATGCGGTCAGGGCCACAATAAAATATGAAACCTTGCTTTGGAACCAAAACCCTTTTAATCAAAGAGTCTTAAAAGTGCTAGAAAACTTCTAGACTAAAAAATGTTGGCAATCAAACGAGGTAGAGAAGGAGAATGCTCTTTGCCTTTTTGGAGCCATATTGCACAATGTAGCATTTATCTCCAACAAAATTTCTTTGGCAAGGAAGTAGTAAGTTTTGAAAAATCCCACAAATGGCCACAAAATCACTCTCACCTACCAAAGTATCACAACTCAAACTCCTAAGTGTACACTCTCACATGACTTTTCACAAATACCTTGTGGACCCTTTGAATGAAACCCAATTTCTACCACTTAAACAATGTCAATCTTCCTCCAAATGGCCAAAATGCATCCAAAGCAAGAAGCAAGTAACTAGAAAATAGTAGAAAATGCACCAAAGATCAATGTGCACTTACATGGAATTGTTGGAGAAAGAACCCATGACACCCATTTGTTCTTGATGAAGATTGTGCTCCCTTTTGCTTGAATGGATGATTGGAGAAGGTAATATGGTGGAGAGAAGATTACTGGGGAAGGAATAATGGAATTTAAGTTATTTTCAAGGTGCTTGGTTAGGAAAATTGAGGGGGAGAGGTTGAGATAAAAAGGGGCATCAATTTCCTTTTCATTGTGTGTTTTTTTTCCAATTTTGAGTGGGAATGATGGCTTTTATGTAGTTCCCTTTCTTTTTAGGCATTGTACTCTTGGGTCTCAGGGGAGCTTCAGGCTGACACTTGGGCGCCTAGGCCCTTACTATTGGTGCCTAAGCGCTTCAGCTTCTGCCGAGATGCATATTTCAGCTCTCTTTTTTTTTCCCTATTTTGATGCACTAGAACCCCCAAACTTGTTTAAAGCCCTGAAATTAATAAAATACAAAAGAGAAAATTCATCAAAATTTAAGACTAGAAGAATTAAAAATTAAAACAAAAGTATAGAAAAATTAACACAACTAAACAAAAACTAAGATAAAGGATTAGAAAAATTAGGTTGCCTCGCAAAAAGTGCTTGTTTTATAGTCCTCAGCTTGACTATCTTTGTAATGTATCAATCTAGGTCCACAAGGATGATGGAGGATTTCTAGAAATTTATTCCATCATCATTGTATCCCTTGAACTAATGGTCATTGACTTTGAATCTCTTATCATTAGGAACATCTGCACAATAGTGAGGTTCATTGGTGTAGATGGAAAATAGTTGCTCATCCAGAAAGGTCTCTTTGATAGGCGTATTGGTCATCTCTTGCATCTCATGTGGCTTCAACCGAGACAAGTTATTAGCCACTAACTTCTTGGTACCCTTCTTGTCTTCAACCTCTAAATCATATGGCTTTTCCTTATTAGAAGCCCTCATAATGAGCTTTAAGTGGATTATCCAGATAATTAGCTTGCAACCCTTTTTTAGTGCACCCATCAATAGTGTCAATTTTAAAGCACCTATTTACTTCTTTCGAGTGTTTCACTGCCTTGAAGACTTTGAAGGATATTTGATCACCTTGTACTTTCAAAGTAAGTTACCCTTTCTATATATCACTGAGAGTTTTCCCAGTTGCTAAGAATGGACAACCATGAATGATAGGGATTTCTTTGTCTTCCTCCATATCAAGAACAATGAGATCCACTAGGAAGATGAACTTATCCAGTTTCACTAACACATCCTCAAGGATTTCCTTTGGATACTTGATCGATTTATCCGCCAATTGTAAGGGGATGGAGGTGGGTTTAACTTCTCTTAAACCCAACTTCCTGAAAACAGATAAAGGCATTAGATTGATGTTTGCACCAAGGTCACAAAGAGCTTTATCAAAGAAATAATTTCCTATAATGTAAGGAATAGTAAAACTCCCTGGATCCTTGAGTTTAGGAGGCAACTTCATTTGCAAGATGGGACTGCACTCCTCAGTAAATGCAACAATCTCATATTCCTCCAGTTTCCTTTTATTGGACAAGATTTCCTTTAAAAACTTCACATAGCTAGGCATATGTTCCAAAGAATTTGCAAAAGGAATGTTAATATGCAATTTCTTAAACACCTCTAAAAATTTAGAAAATGACTTATCCAATTTTTGCTTTTAGAACCACTAGGGAAATGGAATTGGTAGCACATAGGGTGGAAGGTTGTTTGGAAGAAGCTTTGACTTTGGCTTCTCCACCTCTTTTGTAGGGGTTGCTTCAAATGTATTGAGAGACTTTTCTTCCTTTGACTCAGTTAGCTACTCATTATCAGCTGCCTTCTTTTTAGGCTCCTCCAAGACTTTACCACTTCGAAGGGTCATAGCATTCACATGCTCCCATGGATTTGTCTCTATATTGCTTAGCAAAGCACCTTGTGGTTTGGAAGAAAGCATGGTCAAGATTGGCTCATTTGCATTTCTAGATTGTGAATGAAGGACACTTGATTCTAAAATGTAGCTTCAGTCCATGTCATAAACTAAGCAAGGATATCCTCTAGAGAATTGTTGTTAGGAAGTGGCTGAGCTTATATTGGTGGTTGAAATACAGGTTGTGGGCTCATCACATTTTGATTATTTCTCCATGAAAAGTTTCATTGATTTTGTCAACCCAGATTGTAGGTATTAGAGTAAGGATTATTCTACCTAGTAGAGTTCCCCACAAATTGTGCTTCCTTAGACTAGGAAGGAGTAAAAGGATTGCCAACCTCACAATCTATACTAGCATGAGCTCCATTGCTATGCTCACAAATTTCAGGAGGAGAGTGGACGACATTAACATTCATAGAGGCCAATTGCTTAGCTAGGGAGTCAATTTTAGCAGAAAGTATTGTAAGGGCATCAACCTCATGAACTCCAAATGCCTTTTGTGGTGCAGACCTCTCAATAGGCCATTGATAAACATTGGCAACCATCTCTTTTAACAATTCATTAGCTGCCTCATGAGTTTTTACCATTTAGGATCCACCTATAATTGCATCAACTAAGGTCTTTGTTGAATTGGTCAACCTATTATAGAAAGTCTATAGATGTAATTAGTTGGGAAGTCTACGATGTGGGCATTTACACAACAATTCTTTGAAACTCTCCCAAGCTTCTTGAAGTGACTCCATCTCTTGCTGAGTAAATGTGGTTATATCATTTCTCATATTGGCAGTCTTGGCTGGTGGAAAGAATTTTGCTAGAAACTTCTATGTCAAGATATCCTAAGTGGTGATAGTATCCACTGGCAATGAATGCAACCAGTTCTTGGCCTTATCCCAAAGTGAGAATGGGAATAGTTGGAGTCTAATGGCATCATCAGTAATGTCATTGTGCTTGAAGGTATTGTAGATCTCAAGAATGCTGGCTATGTGAGCATGTGGATCTTCACTAGCTAAATCACTAAATTGGTTAGCTTGGACCATCTGAATGATTGCTGGCTTAATCTCAAAATTATTCGCTTCATTGGTTGGTCAACTTATTCTAGAGATTGTATTTGTGACCATAGGCATAATGTAGTCACATAATGGCTTCATATTATCTACATCGTCCATGGTATCTATCAACTGGTAATTTCTCTCTTTTTCTATTCCTTTGACAAGTTTTCTCAATCTCAGAATCAAAAGGAAGTAGATAGTCACTTCTAGATTCTCTCATACACCACTGATAAATGCTTGAATATTGAAGCAAGAAAGAAAATTAAACAACTATAAAGAAAAGTAAAAGTTTAGATTAAAATCAACATTACTTGGTATCGACATTAATAAACAGATAATCCCCGACAACAACTTCAAAAATTTGTTGTGAGAAATAGAGCGCAAGTGCACACTATCATTTGACAAGTAATAAGTGTGACTAAAGTATTGTCCTATGAGGATTAAAGTTGCTAAGTATTGAAATTGAGTTATTTCTAACTTTATCTGAACTGTTTAATATAGAGAAAATGCACTATTAAAATCAAGTAGATTGAAAGTAGACAAAATCAAGTAAAATCAAGGTTTAACTATGGAGATAAAGTATAAGGTATCTGATTTCACCATAACTAATCCAAGTTGCATTCCTTAATTTATGCATTAGCCTCTCCTAAGGTCTAATGAGAATACCCTTAATTACTAATTCACTATATTCCTATGTGAATTAAAATAACTAAGAACTCATTACGTTTTATGGATCCCTTGTAGTGACTACACAAACCATATAAGTATATTCATATCCTACATGCAATTTATGGTATTTTACCTAATGAACTATATACATAATTCCCTTCCGAGTTCAATTATGATTAACTCATTATTTAATTAATAGTCAGTTAATTAAAAGCATTAAGAATAGAGTAGAACAATCAACTAACAAAGACAATCCATAGATTAATTCAATAAGAAAATACAATTATTCATAGTTAGGCTACATCGTAGCCCTATAAAGGGATATTAGTTCATATTGGAAAAATAAAGCATCCTAACAATAAAGCTAAACATAAGTAAAAGAAAGTAGAAGAAGAAAAATTGGTTGGGAAGCTAGATTCGTTGTCGTCTACTTCTTCATGTCTTGCTCTTCTCTCCTTCAATCTCAACTTATGAAAACATGTGTAAACCTAAAATAGTCCTAAAATTACCTATTTCTAAGTTCTAAGAAGTCTAAATACAACATGAAACATTTTGGGGTTCAAAACCTACAAGAAGTAGGAAAGTTGATGAAAATCATGCACATCAGGTCATCTGGGGTGCCTAGGTGTTAGGCTTGGAAGAGGTGCCATGTTCTTAGCCAAGGGTGTGTTTTTTTCTTCATCAAAATGCCTAGGTACTAGGACTTGGGCGCCTAGGTACCTGAGTCTTTGCCAGAACAGGGAATTTGCATTTCTTGGGTGCCTAGGCATTATGGGCTCTACCTGGTCACCAAATTACTCCATTTTTTCAGCACTTAGTGTCACTAACTCACACCCAATCACCAAACATGCATTCCTTACGAAATAAACGCAAAAATACAAGAATAAAACTGAGAAACAACTCAAAAACTAACTAAATACCAAGTGAATGATATATAATTTGTAGATATAAAATCTACTCATCAGTCTCCATCGATGTAGCCACCACATCCCTAACAAGATCCATGCTACTCAGTGCTCATTGATTAGGTGGCGGCCTTGACATAAAGGTTAGAGCATCATGAGCACTGGTTGCTACAACTTTCAGGCATGGAACAATTAGTTACACAACTATCGCAGCTAGGATAGTCTTCTGAGGGTCTTGCATCCTTCTTGGCTCAGATGTTGGCTGCAACTGCTGCACCTCCCTCTCCCTCGGCCCTAAACAGTGATGCCGTTGATCCTAATGACGACATTGTTGATATTTAAATTATTGTATATTTGATTTGCAATAAATTGTTAATTTTGTTTATATCTCAATTTTCAGTTAATTTTTATTTCATTATTGTAACTTTTTTAAAAAAAATTCTCTTGAATTTTCTCGCAGATTTAGTCCCTGAGAATTTTCTCCCTAACAAATCCGTGAGAAAATGACGGATAAATTCTCACACCTAAACCAACTTTGCTCATGGATATTTATCAGAGTTTCTCATGGACATATCAGTGAGAAAGTTCTCATGGAGGAGAAAAATCCATGAGAAATATATTTTGTCATAAGGGTTTTTCTCTTGCCCCAAAATCCGTGAGAAGGTCCACGAGAACAAGTTTTCTCGCAGATTTTTAGGTGTTTTCTCATGAATTTTATTTGCAAGAAATTTCCTATTTTCTTGTAGTGTTGTATCATGAGAAATTAACTGTTTTAGCACAAACTCTTCTCTTTGTAAATCACTCAAAGAGAAAAGAGATCTAAATTGTAATCTATAGTTCCATTATGGAACTCTTGTATAGGGAGAGGTATCCCTAGATTTGTGATTGTAGATTCAAGAATGGGTGGTATCCCTTGAGAACCTAAGAAGGGTGAGGTATTCCTTGAGAAGAATTACACATAGAGGGTGAGGTATCCCTTAAGTGTGTAGGTGAATGGTGTGGTATCCCTTGTTTAAGTGTGAGATCACTTGAAGGTTGTAAGGGTCCCGGGAAACTTGCTGTAATAATGGAAATACTCAAATGGGATCTTAAGGAATGGATATACGCTAGGTTTAGCGAAACCTCTATAAATTGTTGTGTCTCATCCCTCTTTCCCTTAAATCTTTAATTTTATTTATGTCTCATCCCTCTTTCCCTTAAATCTTTAATTTTTTCACTCTTGCTTATACTTGTTTAGATCTCAATTACTTTGATATTTCTAAATCTATACTTGTGCATCTATTGCTTATTTACAAATTTTAAAACACCAAATTTACCCCCCTTTAGGATGTAGGTTGCCATGACTAATAATTGGTATCAAAGTTTGGCCTCTTGATTGAGGACTTAACCGTCTCAAGAGTACATTGGCAACCTTGAAAAACTCTTTTCTAAAATGGAAGGATTTGATATTTCCAAACCCCCTATTTTGATGAAAGTTATTTTGAATTTTGGAAAATTAAAATCAGCTTTATTTACAATCTCTTGATTTTGGTTTGTGGGATGTTATTCAAAATGGTTTTTCATCCAAACCAAGATTGAATTGAATGATTATAATAAAAATAGTTTTTCCTCAAATATTAGAGCTATCCAAATTTTATTTAGTGCTTTAAATGATGATGCATATGCTAGAGTTTCTAAATGCTATAATGCTAAACATATTTGGGACACTCTTGATGCCTTATATCTTTCTAATATTTGATTCAATTGACAAAGTTGTTTTTGATGAGCAAGAAAATGTGGATAACCTTAAGGAAGACAAATGCACTCAAAAGGATGCCAAAGATTGTGAGGCGTACCATATGTGTCTTAATGATGATGATGAGCTCAAAGAACAAGAAAAGGAAAATGAAAGCCAAATTGAGAAAAAGGATAATCCAAAGAAAGAGCTACCAAACAAGAAGTGAAGCAAAACCACTTCATGGCTCAAAAGGACTTTGAGGTAACACTACAAGAAAAACGTATATTAGTCAAAGATTTTTCTCACAGATAAAAAATTAGTGAGAAAAACACAACATTTCTCACGGACTTTCTCATGATGATATAATGCCGTGATAAAGTCCGTGAGAAATCGATAATTGTCATTTCACTTAAAATTTGAATTTTAGGATTAGTTTCTCAAGAACAAATTCCGTGGGAATGTCCATGAGAAATTCTGCATTTCATCTCCCTCCCATTGTCGTAGCCTCCATTTTTAGAAATCCTTCAACCTCTTTCTCCTTTGTTATCTCTCTCTCTTCCTGGATGTTTCTCCACCATTTCCTCTCCCTTTACTTGGGTTTTGTGGCACAAGACATCATCTTCCACCCAATCGGTTTAGTTTTTGGATTTTTAGCTCTTTGAGGTAGGTTCCACTACCCCTCTCTTGTCTCTAATTTTGTATGTGCTTTTATGAGAAATTGTCTATCAATTTGTTTGCATATTACTTGTTTTATCTGTTTAGAACATTTATTAGTTATTTTAGATAGGATAGGAGCTATTTTGGACGTATAATAATTTAGTTATTTTTCTGGGTTGTTGCAGAATTTATTTGAATTGATTTTGATTATTGTTGGCTTAATTAATCTGTAATTTATCATGTACAATTGTGTAAAATTTTAAATTCCTAAATTGGTCCATTTTTATAGGAGACTCTGCCAAATTTTTTGTAGGGGTTTAGGGTTTAGGAAGTTGGGTTTAGGGTTAGGGGTTAATATTAGGTAGGGGTTTAGGGTTAAGGGTTAATATCAGGTATGGTTTTTGTTATATGCTTGATGTAGAATGATTCTGGAATTTTTTTTTGAATTATTTGAATGATGGTATAGAATTAGATTTGTAATTTTTCTATTTCTATATAATTTTTACCTTTACTGTTATGTAATTTTTAGGGTTTAGGGTTTAAATTTTTGGGGTTAAGGTTTTAGGGTTTAGGGATTTTGGGTTTTAGGGTTTAGGGGTTTAGAATCTAAGAGTTTAGGGTTTAGGGCTTGAAGTTTAAGAGTTTAGGGTTTGAGGGTTAAGATTTTTTAATTTTAAGGTTTAGGATTTAGGAGTTTAGGGTTTTTTAATTTTATGGTTTAGAGTTTAAAGGGTCAATGATTTAGGGTTTAGGTTATGAAAGTTTAGGGTTTTAGTTTTTATTGTATACATAATTTAATTGTTAATATTGTTTTTGTACGATAGATGTCAAACGATCGTCGGCGGTCATCTCTAGCATCTGAGCCCTCCATGAGGGATAAGTGGCTCGGTCTTCTCAGACCAATCCGGCCTTTCCTTTTTTATGCTGACCTCGGGGTTGGTGTGCACACCGTCGCCTAATGTGACACATAAGGGGAACTTATCAGGAGCTCTCACTCCAAGATCCACAGCATCGACGGCTATAGGGTCGTCGCATGCCACTCCGAGTATTCCAGAGTCTCCATCACCTGGCTCTCGAGCGGCTAATTGTTGGATGTGGATCTGGCCATATGGGAAGAAGGAGTAAGTATTTTGTAATACCTAGTTTTAATATTTTTTATCCTTTTAATTTTATTATTTCTGATTGATAATAATTGACTTTTTTTTGTGCTACTTTGTTCCATCTAAGGAGCTTGCTAACATTCTTTCGACTATCTATAAGTCGAAATATGAGGGCGACTGGACCAATCTTACCTCCGTTCGTGATGAGGTGAAGGAACTCTGGTAGATAAACTTCAAGGTAATAATTTCAACTTAATTAATTTTATTTTATTTTAAGCTAACTTCATTTCAATTTTACTAACCTTGATCTTTTGTTTTCTATTGCAGAGGAGATGTATCTAGGACCCATAGTTTGAGAGCCAAATTTGTAAGATTTGGCTCACAAAGTGCAAAGATAACATTTGTGCCTCCTTCCAAGACATCAAGAAAGGAGAGTCGAAGGGCGACTAGTTCGCACCTTCTGTGCTGGGGCCCTGAGAATTAAATGGGCATCTGAAGAGTACAGGACGGTCTCGGAGCAGAACAAGGAAAACTGATCCTTAGATTAGGGCCAGGCTTACCACAGAGGCAATTTGATCATCGTCTCCCAACACAAGAGGAAGCTGGTAAGTTTTTTTATTTAAAAACCTCATTTCATTTAAGATATGTTTAAAAATTAAGCTATTTATGTTTACTAATGGTTTATTTTTTGTTTATAGATGAAAAAGTTGGGGAGAGAGCCCAACGGACCGAATGTCTTTCGTCACCACCTACACAGTACCAACAAGGGCTGGGTCCATCCACAAGCTCAATCTACTTATGTAAGTAAACTAGAAGTTGTTTAAGAGGTTTAAAAACTTTAATTATAAGTTTATTATTTCTCATTAACTTTATGCTTTTATTTATGCAGACTGAGTATGAGAGTTGTTGGTTTGACAGCAAGGCCCAATCCTCTCTGTCTTCTGTCAATGACAACGAGATATGCTCAATGTCGTTGGCGGGAAGAACATGAAAGGTCAGGTTTATGGCATGGGTTTTGAGGCTGGCTTGCTGGACTCAGCCTGTGGACAGGATTCCCAGCCCTACAACCCAGCACATCCTCAGAGGTCAAAGGTTATGTATGAGCTTCGCCGGCTGGTGTTGTTGGTCCAAGCTCTCAGGGGATCCAGCACGTCGATAGAGCAACTGGCTACGATTTTATCACAGCTACTATAGTAAGGTCATAGTGGGACATCCGATGCGGCCCCACAGCCCCCGAATGACGTTAATGATGACTCAGTTGATGACTTGGGAGACAACGACAACATCGAAGATTAAGGTTTAGTGTTTATATTGTAGTGTATCTTTTTTTCTTTCATTGTATAACATTTATAAATTGTAATTACATTACATTAATAAAATTTGGTGGTTTAATTGAAACTAATAGTTAATTTTTTTAAAAAAAAATTGGCGAATTTTTTCACGAAAAAAAAATCTGTGAGAAATTTTTTCTTACAATTTTTCTCACGCCAATTTCTTACAATTTTTACCTTTTTTCTTCTAGTGTAAATATGTCTAAATTTAATAATAGTCCTTATTGTGATGATTTGGTAAATGCATGTGATGGATTGCATGAGGAAATGTTTTATAATAAGAATATGAACTTGTATGAATAATATTTCCTCTATTGCATATGAACCTAAGACTTTGAGGAATGAAATGCTTTTCAAAATGAACAAAATGACCAAATCGTAGTAATTGCATTGGCTACAAACGTAAAAAACACAGCGCAACCGCATTCGGGACCACAACCTTATTTTACAGCTAGGTTTATTGTAGATCAGTCCAAATCCTTGGAAATAATATANCTATTGCATATGAACCCAAGACTTTGAGGAATGAAATGCTTTTCAAAATGAACAAAATGACCAAATCGTAGTAATTGCATTGGCTACAAACGTAAAAAACACAGCGCAACCGCATTCGGGACCACAACCTTATTTTACAGCTAGGTTTATTGTAAATCAGTCCAAATCCTTGGAAATAATATATTGGTTGCACTATGAAATTACATTGTCGAGAGCCACTAGCTTGATATTTCAATCATGGTTGTACTACACAAACTACACACAACAAATACAGTTAAAATTACTTTCTGCTCCACTGTGAGAGATGGAAAAGGCATTTCTCTAGTTTCACTGCGGAATAAATCTCTACCTGTAATAGTTATCTCTTCCCACCATCTTGTATATATATGATTTGCCAAAATATGGCACAAAACATAGACAAGCCCATACCCTACACTCTCAGCTCAGGGTTTCCTTTGCTGTTGTCTTCTTCATTCTTCCCCACAAATTTGATATACTTATACCACTTAGCACATGCAATGTAGACTACAAGATCAGCTGCTGTCAAAGCCGCTAAGAGGAAGTAAAACCTGTCTAAGTGTCCTTTGTTAAGGTTTCCAGGTATCCATCCTGGCATGTCATCTCTAGCAGATGTCTTCATCACAATTGCAACAAGCAAGCTACTCAAGTAGTTTCCTAGTGATATGGAAGTCATGCAAAGTGCACTGCCAAAGCTCTTTAATCCATCAGGTGCCTGCCCATTGAAGAACTCTAATTGCCCTACATACATGAAAACCTCCGATGCTCCTACAAGAACATATTGTGGTATTTGCCAAAAGATTCTCAAAGAACTTGACCCTTCACAATTGTTGCAATTTTCTCTTGCATGCTTCAGCCTGAAATACTCAACCAATCCAGCCGAAACCATGGCCATTATTGCTATGGTAATGCCAATTCCCATTCTTTGAAGCTCAGTGATTCCTTTTGAACTTATCTTTCTGGAGACTAGAGGATCAAGAACTCGCCGATAAATGAAAATAAAAGCGGCTACACTAAGAATATCAAAGCTTGACATGCTTGCAGGAGGAATGTGGAAACTTGAAATTTTGGCCTCCATAGCAGCACCTTGTTCCACAAAAAGTGATGCCATTTGAGCGAAAACAACAGAGTACAATATGGTGCATAGCCAAATTGGAAGTAGCCTCAGTATGCATTTCACTTCCTCTACTTGTGTCACAGAGCAAAGACGCCATGGATTATTGCAGTTATTTTCTTCCATCTGTCTGAGCTCCTTTGATGTCATGAATGCTGCTTTATCCAAAAATCTAGTAAATCAAACATAAATTTCTTTAGCAATTTTCTAAATTATTAAGAATTGACTAGGTCGAACAAATTTATTCTGGTTCTAGCTTCACAGACTTTTCTTGTTTGTTTACACTAAAAAGTTCATATCTCTAATATATATATATATATATAAAGTTCATATCTCAATATTTAATACTTTTTTAGTGGAAATGTGCATAACATTAACAAGAGAAAAAACTTAAAATAATTTTTATGGAAACTAAATTCTTAAAAATGATAGGAAGATAAATTAATGTGTATAGTAGAGAGGAACTGGGAGGAGGTAAGGCGGGAAAACAATGAACGTAGTGGGAAGAAATTGACTTGAGGTACTTTAATTTTTGAATTATTTTAGTAAACTGACAAGTCCAATTAGTTATTTAATAAGTTCAAAAAGAAAACGACAATATTTATAGAATATTTTATATATAAACTAGAAAATTATTTTAAACATTGTGATAATCGGTAAAGGTAGAGAATAATTAGATCATACCTAAGTTCATCTGTGTGCATTATTTTTCTCCCTACATTAGTGGAACTTTCTTCAACTTCGAAAAGGTTGTCTCCTCCTGTTATCACCTTGAACTTCCATTTTCTTGTTGCAGCAATAAAAACCTGGCAAAATTTAGAAAGAGGGTTGCCACCTGGTTTGAAGTGTCTGTACCTTGGTGTGCCACAAAGGAATAAGACCAGTGCCATACTAGCAGAGCCAGCTGATGCCCAGAACCCTAGAGTCCACAATCCTTCATCCTCAAAATAACCCAATATAGTGTTTGAGAAGAGGGAACCCAGGTTCAGAGCCAAATAAAAGTAGCTGAAAAAAGCTATTTTTGAGTGCCCTTCTTCTGGGTCCTCTTCATCAAATTGATCTGCCCCAAATGTGGCTATATTAGGCTGATATCCTCCATTTCCAAGGGCTATTAGGTATATAGAAAGGTAGAAAAAAGCAGTATGATAGGAAGAATGGGATCCACACGACAAGTCTTCCTCACCACAGCCACTAGGGTTTAATAAGAAGAAGTAGGTTGTGAGTGACAATGACACCAAACCCTGTCATGTTGAACATGTTTTCACTATGAACAATTTAAATATAATCTCACATCACAGTGTGTGGAATAAAGCACTGTATCTGGTACATATTGAAGATAGAAATAAAAGAAATTCATTTGAAAAAAAAATCTGCAAACCTTATTAAAAAGAATAGGTCATATATAAAAGGTTTTGAAAAATGTTTTAAGTGTAATACTACTTTCTTTTTTGTATGATAAAATCTTACAACTTAACTATTGTTTAATTGTTTTGACTCATGCTAGGTCACTCAAGTTCGTAAGAGCTTTACAATGAACCTTATAACATGGGCTACTTTTATCAAAATTAAGAGTTTAGAGGATAGTAGTAGTGTTACCCTTACTTTTGGGAATGGTAACATTGTAATTCCCTATTTCATATTCCTTCACAATTCATATATACTGAAACTGTTCTAGATTTGTATTCTTGAGTGCACGCAGTTGTTTGTTATACTTTTCATTCATTATAAAAATGACTGCTATTCATTTCGATGAATTTTAAAGAAAACTTGTTACAAATGAGTTTATATGATACATGACATTATGAGTGATAGAATTGAAGTAGTTACTGAAATTAAAGAAATGTGTAAACTTATTCCTGTAGAACACGTCATTTTAGGATCAATATTTACTAATTTTTTGTCATAAACAGCATCATTCTTCATTAAAATATGGGGCAAAATTAATCAACTTACAATAACAAAGATGATTTGGAAGATTACACATGTCTTGTACCTCCCCCAGTAAGAGTCGCTTAGGAAGGCTCCAAGAAGAGAGAAAATGTAGACAGTTCCAGTCCACTTGCTGACGCTGTTGGCTGCATCAGCATTGTCTTGACCCATTACCCTTGTCAGAAACAGTACAAGATTCACTCCCACACCAAAGAATGCCAACGTAGCAAGTCCTTGGTTTACTGAATCATAATAAAAGAATAAATAAAATATCAATTGTTTTCACAATCTGATTTGGTTTCAACAAATAATTAAAGCACATGAAGGACTGCTTTCGCATATACATGGGATTCTTTGGTTCTTACAGCCAAAAAAGTATCAATTTTAAGCATTTTCTAGTATTGGATGCTAAAAAACAAAAATGTATTATTTTTCTATACTGGCTACAAAGTAAAACAGAAAGCAGCTTCCTGTGCAATGAAAACGATCTTTCAAGAGAATAAAAATAATCAAAATTTCAAGATAAAGACAACATTAGGTATATATCATTTTCTTGCAAAAAATTAATCATTAGTTACATTTTTAATTAAAGCTTTATTGAGAACTTTGTTTTTTTTTTTTTAAAAAAAAAAAAAAATCTCCACATGAGTTATTCTATTTTTTTCAGAAGGAATTGAACCTTTCTGAATACAGGACCAATAATTAAGTTTGTTTAACCAAAAATATTATTTAACTTTTATTTAAATTCAGTCTACTATGGTATGAAATTTAACAAGAAATTGAAACTAAAGAACATCAAAAGTTTGGAAAAATATTTCGAAAAAAATGAGTATCAGCATAGTGGATTATCTTCACATGCAGAGATATAATTTTAATCAAATTTAATCAATTATATAAGATATTTTTCTTATATATATAGCTGGAGACTTGAGTATACCTAAGATCAAATTTCCACCAACCCAAGTTCCAGTTCTTGCTCGAACTGCAGGACGGCCATGCCTATCAACAGATCCATCCATGGTGCAAACCTCTTGATCCTTCTTCATCACGTCCTCCATTTTCTTCTGAAATATATAACCCAATATGAGGTGGTTATTTTAATAAGTATGCCATTCTCTTTCCTTTTACAGTACAAACATTCAAAATGCAACATAACAAAATTGTTTAAGAGTGAAGACTCAAGATGCTAAATCCTGTAAACAAAAACAAAATCCATCTTTACATTAAAAGTTAATATATTTTTTATTTGGATAAACATAAGAAAATAAACTTCAAAATAATAAGACTAACTGTAAATTTGTCTGTCAATGACATCTTCTTTTCCCATATTGAACGCTAGAAATATAAGGTTTGTGACGTGAGAAAAATGCATACAACGTTTTCATATAAGATCATTAATAAAGGGCAAAGGTTTCCATAAAACGAGGTGGTCCCTTTGTTTCCAGATTTTCCTACTTTTGTGTCAACAATTCTATGCAGAATTAATAAAGTGCATGTACCGAAAAGAAAGAATTGATAAAGTGCATTGTTTGCACTAGCTAATTGACAATATCTCTATAAATTTTTTGATTCATCCGAGGCTACTGTAGTCAATTCCCTTCCCATAAATATTATATGTCAAAATAAAAATAGAAACAGAAAATGTTATTTGTGTACCTGGGTTAGGAGGTGTAAAAGTTCGAAGGCTCAGGTTCAATTAAAGTTTAAATGGTGATTTTAGTTAAATTCAAATGTTATTAGGTGAGGGTGGTGGTAGCGTTATCATTTCACTTTAGGAGGCGACAGAATAGCAATTACATGCATTTGTAAGAGTGCAAACTAGTAAACAACACTACTCAAATAGAAAGGAACATAATATATGAATAATGCTATAGTCTCACACTTTTACCGCTACCAATGGCATCCTTAATGGTATGGACCACAAAAATATTCAATTCACATAGATAACATGCTCTGCATGACGGCTATGAGATTCTTGTAAACTCTGCGAATATAGTTCTCATGAACCTATCACGTTGCTGTTAAGATCATTACTATGATTACATATGGTCATAATTGCTGTCTATAGACGATAAAAAGCTTTTCTTTATCCTGTTGAAATTGAAACCTGACTGTTACTGTAATTTTAACTATAATTTTGAAACTTACGTCTATTGCTGTCTATCATAAGGCGCAGGATCAGGAAGCTTAAAATCATACTCATTTGAATGATTTTTCACATTCTTGTAGGCAATTAAAGCAGCAGCATATAAGAGAAAGATAATAGAAAACACGAGGTAAAAACCCTTACATAAATTAACTATTTCTAGGAACTAACCTCTTTATAAAGAGACAAACAATCCATTACAGCGATATCACAATTTGGAAAAGTGTAAATGAGGAATATTTGCAAAGAAGGAATAATGAGAAGGATCAAGGATGGAGGATATTGAACAAACAAAGAAGATATCAAATTAAGGAGACGTTCAAGAGTAGGGTACATATATATAGAGGTTAAGTGGAGATTAATTCAGCTGCTATGATTTACACGTCGAAAGTGACCGTCAAAAAATATCCTATTTCCCAGGAAAAAATGTGGTAATATGTGAGACAGCTATATCAAAAGAAGCGTGTGATACTTGATTAGTTGGATACAGAAATACTAAGATTTATTAATTATGATAATCAATTAATGGCTTGACTACAAGATTCTGTCTCTTTCAGGCATTAGGTCTGGCTGTGATTTGGCAAGTTGTCGATGACAATGACATGTTTGAAACATGCATGCACATCATTATCAACCTCTTATAAGTTGTGGTTATATATATTCTAGGTCTTATCAGAATTTGAAACTCACTCATATGTTTTTTTTCAATTTATCAGTAGAAACTATTTTTCTCATGTTTTAAGGAACTCAAATTTTGGTATTACTTTTTCATCGGAATTCAATTATAACCAAAACACGTCTTCAATAATAACTTAATGATTAAGTATTATTCACTCCAATATAAAGTCTTGTTGGAGCTTCCAATATTGGTAATCACCACCACCAATAAATATTGCCTAGTAGTAAAGGTATTTGAATATAAATATTGGTACTCTCATTTTTATAACAATATAAGTGAATATATCATGTGCTTTATTCTTATTAAATAGGACTAATTGCTGATTGGTTATATTTTTATCTTTTTTCTTTTTTTGATCGGGGTTATATTTTTATCTTTATAGCATATTATGATCTTTATTATATATGAATTGCATGGATGAAAAATTGATTCCAACAGCTATATTTTTTATATTCTTTAGATACTGTGGTTATTAGCAAACAAAGGCTAAATGCTAATGCTATAATGCCAATAAAGTTCGTAACATGGTGCCAACGGCTGGCAAATTATGCATTGATTCTATATTATAGTATGAATATAATGTGCTTTATGAGGACGAACGGCTAGTAGCTAATTGGTCATACTATATATATGTGTATCTAGACACAACGTAAGGGTATGCAATATTATTATTTTGTGTATATGTGCTTTGATTATTATTTATGAGTAAACACTTGAGTAGAGAAGAGTGTTGGAGAGAATCCTTGTTATGAGAAAACGGAGCGCAAGTGTACGTTATCGTCTTATAAGTAATAGAATGAGAGTAAATATCGTCCCTCAAGGATTAATGCTATTAACTACCAAAATTAAATTAGTTCCAATTTTATCTGATCAGCGGATTCAGGAGAAATTCAAGACTAATTTTAAATAAACTGAAAACAAACTTAAAACATATAAAAATCATGAATTAATTAAGAGAGAAATACTTAGTGTTTTCAATTTCACCATTACTTATATTCTTAATTTAGAATTATCTTCCTAATTGATAATCGAGATTCCCTATACTATTCATTAGCCTCTCTTGAGGTGTAATGAATCCATTATACCTCTATATCTCTATGTAAATTACGAATAACCAAAAAATTTATTTAATTCTATGGATCCTTTATAGCAACTACACAAATCATATACATATATCTCTATCATACATACAATCTATGGTATTCTATCCAATGAACGAGACACATAATTGCCCTCTCAATTTCTTTTATGATTAGCATATCATGTAACTAATGGCTAATTAATTAGAGGCACTAAGAGTATAATAGAACTAATTAGAAAAGAAAATCCATAGATTAATTACTATAAGAAAATACAACTATTTATAGTTAGGCTACATCGTAGCCCTAGAAAAAAGAATTAGTTCATGATCAAAAATCAAATTATAATAGCACAAATTTTAAACATGATTCAAGAAGAAAAATGAAAGAAAAACTCATGGCAATGAAGAACCGTCGCTAAATCTCCAACTTCAAGCTTTCAATCTCTTCTCCTTGCTCTCTCAAGATTTAGAACATGTGAGACCTAAACTAGTCCTAAAACATCTATTTATAAGACTTAAGAAGTATAATTAAATTAGGAATCATTTTGGGGCTCAAAACCTACCATAAGTAAGAAAACTAATGACAAATCCCAGGCACCTAGGCCTTGCATCCGGGCACCCAAGCCCTGTCCTTTTTGCTAGCAATAGCAATTTGGGCACCTAGGAGCCCGGGCTTCAGCCAGGAGACTAAATGCTCATATTTTTAGCCCTTAAACATCTTTGAATCATTCCCAATTGCAATATTTGTATTTCTTACAAAATAAACACAAAACCACAAGAATAAAACCATTAAACAACTCAAAAACTAACTAAATAACAAGTGGATGATATCTAATTTATGGATATAAAATCTACTCATCAATCCTTTCCTCCTATTTGTGCATAATTTGGAGGATAAATGGTGTGATTATTGAGCTATTGTATCCTAGAGACAATATGTCTAAAACTTATTGCACTTGGTAGAAGACACCATTAATCACCTGTGAGAGACGTGAATTGTCTTAAAGAAAGTGAAATACTCGTGCTTTATCCTAGTGCCACATCTTTATTTTACACTAACATCTCATTACGTTTATATTTTATTTTTATTTGTGTAGGCTTGGGAACAACATTTTAACTATCTGATTTAGTATATTCATGTAGGAACAGATTCACAATTGTAGACTGAAGAATAATTAAGAGAGGGGACTCTATAACGATGAGAAAAAGAGAGGGGGAAGTCATGAAAATTGCGTTGTGCACAAAAGAAGAGCAGAGTGCGACAGTGAATGAAATGGCCGCATCACTTTGTGATTGTGCCCACGACTATACTCTTCATTGGATAAAACTTATTGTACATTTTATATACTTTGAGTATTATACTTAATAGCCATATGAAGGACGCTTTAAACCAAATAGTAAATCCACTTATATGGAAAATGAAATTTACTTTATGACCATTTAGAGGTCATTGCTTTTCTTCAGGTGCCCAACGTCCATTATAACTAGCTTTGATTTTATTGTAGATGTATTCTGCTCTAAAGTACCCAAGCTAGAAGCATTTAGGACACATTCCAACCTTATATATGTGAGCATCTAGATATTACATGGACATGAACATATCTATTCTGAATATTTTGTTAGTTTAGGTACTTTATGCTTATGTGTTGTGTCATTTGTGTATAAACCTTGGGTAGAGAAGCGTGTGGAGAAAGATTCATGTCCTCCTTTTTGGATAGAATTTGGAGGATAAATAGTGTACCTACTGGACTATTGTGTCCTAAAAACAATGTGTCTATAATACAGTTCACCCAGTAGACATAATTAGAATTACTTGTGGTAGGCATGAATTGCCTTAAAAGAGAGTAAGATATCTACGCCCTATCCCAATGCTACGTCTCTATTTTTACACTAACAACTATATTATCTTTTTGTAATTTATTGCTATTTTGCAGGTTTGGGAGCAACAATATTATATCAGAAGCATTTCAATTATAAGTCAAGAAGATTGTTTTCACTAACCAAAGCAAAATATATATATCTGTCTTCATTTTTCTGTCTCTCTCTCTTTATGTACGTGTCTACAATTTTCTTTTTCTCTTTTACAATTTCTTTTTTCCCCCGAAGAACTTAGTCAATAGGAGCACAAGCTTTCAACTTGGCTTTCTGTAAACAGTGGGGAAAACAAATTCAATGTCATACTTAAAGTTAAGGCTAGAGTTCAAATAGTTGGGCCATTCGCAGGTCCTTTTCACTAACAAACTCCCAAACTTGGTAGGTTTGATTTTGTATCCAAATTCGCTTTCAGTAAAGTCCTGGAACGTGAAAAGAAACAGTTCCTTTTTAATTTGTTCATGGCTTACCATTCCAATTTTCTGTTTAATTTTCTTTCCATTGTCTAATTGGCTTTGAAAGATCATATCAGTGACTCGTTAAAGTTCTGTATAAACAGGTAAAATGAATAAGAATTCCATATCTTGTTCCACTTATCATTTTGTGGATATCTCTGACTCAGCATTTAGAGGTTTTTAGTTGTGTGGCTTTCACTTTCTTGGATAAGCACAGGTTGACAATAACTCAAAATACACCAGGAAAAATCTATTGGCAGATTTTTGTTGGATTAACTTATAGTTAGTAAAGGAAAAATAAAAATTTTTGCCTCACGTGGTATCGTATTAAAATTAGAGATGTAAAGCTTTGCTATAATCGGGCTTATCTGTTGGAGAAGTTAATGAAGTAATCACCATGCTATAGATTTTGATGTTTGATGCTTGTGGCTTAAGATGCTGTCAAATGTCCTATATTTATTTATATATTTTTGGGAAGTTTTTTTTATCCTATCCATAAGTTAGGTTGATTCCACTGATTTTGATCTTTTAGCAAATTATTTTAATTCATATTATGTCACACCAAAAAGGTTGTCCTAATCTGATTCATAATGGATCTATTTAATGAAGCTCCGCCACTGATCGTGGCCATCAAGCCTAACTCAGTCAAATGGAATTAGGAAGAAAATTAAAGTTACTTCTTTAATATGACTTAAAACAAGATAATTTCCTATTTTTCCTAGTTAATGTGTTAAGCATGAGTATAAAAAGATTATTAAGTTCTTTAATCTCATATATCAAATGGTATCCTATTATTTCTTAATCACTTCAAATATAGTTGTTGAATTTAGCACACCTTTCTAGTTTTTTCTAGAAACAATACCAAAGTGCTTGAGGTCTTCATTCAACCGACTTGTGAAGCTTCATCAACAAACTAGAAAAATCTGCCATTCACCGACTTGCAAAAAGCAGCAAATGTAAACCAACTAAATAAAATAAAATAATAGAAACATGCAGCTGAAAAACTGACTTGCATAAGTCAGTTTACTTGCCTATAAAAAGGCATGAAGTGTAGAAAAATAGGTGCAAGAAAACAAGTTATAGCCTTGTACTTTCTCTTTCAAACCTATCAACTATTAAAGCTTTCTCTTCCACGTCCCTGCACCTTGTTTGTCAGCCATCAATTATTTCTCACACATACAACTATTACCTTATCCCATAAAGTCATAAATTAACAATAGTTAATATTGATACTGTATAAATTATCTTATTTTTCATTATAATTCTTGTATTTATAGATTGCCATTTATTTTCAAACTAAAAACATTATTGGTGTCGATGTCAAGGAGAATACTTTTAATTATCCATCTTTCATTTTCTTTCAATCTTTCATAGCTTTTCTTTTTTCCCCGAAGAACTTAGACCATAGGAGTAAAAGCTTTCAACTTGCCTTTGAGGAGACACTGAGGAAATCAAAGTCAGTGTCATGCTTAAAGTTAAGCCAAGAATTGAAGTTGGGTCATTCAAAGGTCCCTTTCATTAGCAAACTTCCAAACTAGATAGGTTTGATTTTGTATCCAAATTCGCTTTCGGTAAAGTCCTGACTCCTGGAACGTGAAAAGCAACGGCTCGTATTCAATTTGCTCACGGCTTATCATTCTAATTTTCTGTTTAATTTTAAGCTCTAATAAAGACAATACCCATGGCATCAACTCTAGTCAAGTGGGCTTTTTTTTTTTTTAGTCAAGTGGGCTTTGAAATATTATATCAATGAGTTGTTGAAGTTGCGTACAAACATTAAAAATGAATAAGCAGAAGCCTATATCTTCTTTAACTTATCATTTTGGAGATATCTGACTCAAAATTTAGAGATATTTTCAAACAGATTTGTGCCTTCCACTCTCTTGGATAAGCACAGTTTGACAATGGCTGAAATTACAGCTGGAAAAATTAATTGTTAAATTTTATTTATTTGGGATTGAACTCATAATGCGTAAAGAAAAGTCTCTGCCACTTGTTTTATCGCATCAAACAAGAGCCGTAAAGTTTTGATACTCTCTAACATACGTGTACAAAAAGTTAGGCACCAATCCCCATGCTATAAGTTTTGATATAATTTTTTTTATCGGATATAAAATTTGATATTTGATTGTTGTGGTAAGATGTTTTTCAATGTCCAAGTGGGAAGTTTCCTGATCATATCCTTAAGTACGGGTGATTTGATAAACTACATTCTAAGGAAAGCTACAGCAATTTTATCTGTCAATAAAATTACAAACAAAATTACATAAAGATCATTAAGGGGTTGTTCATGGAATTAAAGAGTAACCAAAGTGCAGCAAGGTTACACTAGCCCAAGATCAACAACCTTGGTGAAGAAAAACCAGCCAAAGAAAATAATAGAACTCCAATAATGGACAAGAGAACCAGACTTGTATTGTATTTCTTACACACATCGAATGAAAGATTACATAGGTATTTATAGGACTCCAATGAGAAAATGTTCATCTCCCTAATTAATTCCTAATACATGAACCACACTAAAAACTAGGATTATTGAGTAAATAAGCTAATTGAGAAACGAAGAGACATTATAAGGTTTATCCTCCTAATTAATTCCTAATACATGAACCACACTAAAAACTAGAATTATTGAGTAAATAAGCTTCTTGAGAAAGAAAGAGACATTATTCTAGGAAATTACTTTACTAATTTCAACACTCCCCCTTAAAGTGATTTTCTAGAAATAATTCCAAGCAGAGAACGAAGTATCTCAAAAGATTTTTTGGAAAGTGACTAGGTAAATATATCAGCAATGTTGTCTTAACTTCTCACCTCCATTGCACTAATGATTCCATCCAAAACTTTTTCTCTAATAAAATGATGTTCTACCTCAATGTGTTTTGTCCTTGCATGACAAACTGGATTGGTGGCAAGTTTTATAGCACTTTGATTAGTAAAGGCTAGTTGGACCATGAATAGGAACATTGAGATCTTCAATGAGTCTTCAAAGCCAAACACATTCTTGAGCTACAAGTGCAGAAGCCTTGTATTCTGCTTTTGTAGTTGACAAAGACACTAAATCTTGCTTTTTACTACACCATGAAATTCCAATATCACCACATAAGAAAGCATAACTGAATGTTGATTTTCGATCATCCAAATCTCCAGCAAAATCAGCATCTATGAAACCCAGTAGAGAAAAATCTGCTTCTTTCTTGTAGAACAATCCCATGTCAAGAGTAGTGTTGACATACTTCAAAATTTTCTTTGCTACCTCAAGGTGTGGCTTTCGTGGTTCTTGCATAAACCTACTAACAAGACCAATAGAAAAAAGCAATATCTGGTCTTGTTATAGTCAAATAAATCAAACTTCCAACAAGAGCACGATAAGGTTGAGGATTGGGCAATAGAGAGCCTTCATCACGCCTTAACTTGATATTAACGTCCAGTGGAGTACAACGCTTTTTGCCATTCTTCAAGCCAAACTTAGCAATTAATTTTTCAGCATAGCTTCTTTGAGTTACAAAAATTCCACCTTTCATCCTTTCAACTTCTAAGCCAAGAAAATGATTCAACTCTCCCAAATTTTTCATATCAAAGTGAATAGAGAGTTTATCTTGAAGTTTTGCAATTTCTCCCTCATCATTGCCCGTAATGATCATGTCATATACATATAAGAGAACTATGACATGCAAACCAGATTGCTTTTTCACAAACAAACTATGATCAAAATCAGAAGCAAGATAACCACATAATTGCAAGTATTAAGAAATTTTTCCATACCACGCCCTTGGAGCTTGTTTTAGCCCATAATGAGCTTTCTTGACTTTGCAAACAAAACTAGGATGAGAACTTGAAACATAGCCTGGTGGTTGCTCCATATAGATGTCTTTATCAAGCTTTCCATATAGGAAAGCATTTTTCACATCAAGCTGCAAGTGCTATCGTCCGAATAGAAGTCATCTTTGGAACAGGACTGAAGGTTTCTTCATAATCTTCTCCATATTTCTGAGAAAATCCAAAAGCAACCAGCCTCGTTTTATATCTGTCTATGCTCCCATCAACTTTGCGCTTTATTTTGTACACCCATTTACAAGAGACAGACTCCACATCCTTGGGTTTTGGAACAAGATCCCAAGTTTCATTTTTTAACAATGCATTCATTTTTTCATCCATGGCAGCCTCCTGTAGTTTGACACCTTTAGCGTCTTCAAAACATAAAGGTTCTTCATCATCTTTTTGTCCTGAAAAGAAACAGGAGTAGGTGCTTGTAAAATTTTCATCTCGATAACGAGCTGGCTTGACAATATTTCTCTTTGATCTTTGATCTTTGATTAATAACACCATTCTCTGTTCGCCGTTCTTCACATGAACTAGAGCTCCCCCTTTCACTATGATTCTCCTGTGAAATAAAGGAATGAGTGTTGAAAGGAAAAGTTGTAATCTCAGGCTTCATAGTCTGATTAGAACCATAATAAGATGAAATTTCATCAAAACTACGTCCCTTAACACCATGTACTTGTGAGTGAGAGAATCCATTCATTTCCAGCCCTTCTTTTGATTGTCATAGGCAATAAAAATGCACTTCCTAGCTTTGGCATCAAATTTGTTCCTTTTAGCATCTGGCACATGAACATAACAGATGGAGTCAAAAATTCTGAAGTGCTTAACACTGGGCTTCTCATTGAACATCAACTCATAAGGAGACTTCAAGTTGATTGGACTAAGCGGTACCCGATTAATCACATAGGCAAAACATTTCATACATTCAACCCATAGTTCTTTTAGTAAATTCTTTGCATGTAACCAGCTCTTGCAAGTCTCCATAAGGTGTCTAATTTTTCTCTCAGCCACTCCATTCTGTTGCGGAGTGTGAGCACAAGAGAATTCCCTTCTAATTCCTTCTTTGTGACAAAAGGAATTAAAGGCATTAGAAGTAAATTCTCCTTCATTGTTAATTTGAAGCAGCTTGATTTTTCTTCCAATGAATTTTTCAACAAATTCCCTGAATTCTTTAAATTTAAGAAAAACTTCTGATTTCACCTTAACAAAGTAAACCTAGGTGAATCTTATAAAGTCATCAACAAATATCAACATATAACAAAAACTAGAATAAGAAGCAACTAGAGTTGGCCCAAACAAATCACTATGAATACAATCTAATGGAGCTTTGCACCTAGAAAGAGACTTATCAAATGGAAGTCTATGAGCCTTGCTATATTGACAACCTTCACAACTTTCATCATCAGTAAATTTGGTTATTTTTGACAGCCCCTTAACTAGTTCTTTTTGCGCCATAACTTTTAATTTAATCATGTTAAGGTGACCAAGCCTAGCATGCCATATAGAAGCACTATCATGGCCACTCAATTTTTCAATAAAAGAAGTTGAAGTTGATAAAACATACACATCATCAACTCTTTTACCGATATGAACAACATCAGTTTTTAAATCTTCAATATTTTGAAGAAATTTCACATCTTAAGGGCCAAATAGGACATAATTTCCAAAGTCGACAGCATTTGTAACTGAGAAGAGATGTTTTGTCATACCTGGGACATGATACACATTGTTGAGTGTAATAGAATTGTCCTTGCTCCCATTGATAACAATTATCCCCTCCTTCTCCACAGAGTGAACTGTGTTGTCTGCTGTAAGAATGGCATCTTTCCCTTGATAAGGATGAAGACTTGAGAATTTAGAAGCAACACCAGTCACATGATGACTGCAGCCAAAATCCACAATCCAATCATTCTCAAGGTCAATTGAAGCAGAACTAGATGCAACTCTTGCCACAAAACACTTGCCCCAGTCTTCTTCATTGCTCCGAGAAGAATCTCCTTTATCTGTCTTTTCAACTTCAACCAAATTTCCATGCTTCAACTTGACACGACAATTTTTCTTCACGTGTCCAAGTTTACCGCACCGATAACACTTCAACTTTTTCTTAGAAGAATTGGAGACATTGTTGTTGGATTCTAAATCAAATTTCTTCTCTTTTAGGTTGAAATTCTTCTTTTTCTCAGCTACAAGAACATTTTTATTATCAGTACTTCTACCTTGATCAGACACAAATAATACAGCCATTTGCATGGTCAAGGATTCTTGGGAAGACAAGAGACTTTCAAATTCTTCCAAGGATGGTTGTTGAGCCCACCCTTGAATTGAGGTGACATAAGGAATGTACTCTAGCTTTAATCCACAAACAATATGCCACCTCATACGAGCTTCAGAAATAGGCTTATTTGGATCTAGAGCTGAAATTTATGAACATAGATTTTTAATTTTCAAGAAGAATTGAGCAATAGAAAGATCTCCTTGAGAAGCATTTGCAAGTTGATTCTCCAAGAGTTGCAAGCAAGCCACATCTTTCTTGTTGAATAGCCTATCAAAGGTTTGCCAAATCTCATTGGCAGATTTGCAGCGGATAATGTGCTCAAACATTCCATTGGAAATAGACCTCTTCAAGGCAAATTCCGTCTTAGCATTTTTCTGTCTCCATTGCTTGAAAGCCTCAGCATCATTTTCTGGAGCAATAGTGTCATCTTCACCAATAACCTCCCAAAGGTCTTCCCCAATGAGATAGGACTCTATACAAGTCTTCCATACTTTGTAATTGGATTGGTTTAATAGCTCCATACCAAATCCAACAATACGACCACTCGAATCCATTTGGAACACCGGCTGATTTTCTTCACAAGAGATCTTGACACAAAGCTATCTCTCAAGCTCTAATACCATAAAGAGTAACCGAAGTGCAGCAAGGTTACAATAGCCCAAGATCAACAACCTTGGTGAAGAAAAACAAGCAAAAGAAAATAATAGAACTCCAATAATGGATAAGAGAAGACTAGTATTGTATTTCTGATACACAACAAATGAAAGATTACATAGGTATTTATAGGACTCCAATGAGAAAAGGTTCATCCCCCTAATTAATTCCTAATACATGAAGCACACTAAAAACTAGGATTATTGAGTAAATAAGCTTCTTGAGAAACAAAGAGACATTATAAGGTTCATCCCCCTAATTACTTCCTAATACATGAAGCACACTAAAAACTAGGATTATTGATTAAATAAGCTTCTTGAGAAACAAAGAGACATTATTCTAGAAAATTACTTTACTAATTTCAACAGGAATGACCAATTGTCTTGTTCTTTTGCTCCTTGTTTCACCATAAAATTAGCTCTTTGGTTCATCTTTCTTAACACATGAGACACTACTCTCACTTGCCAATCTCTCCTCAAAAGGCTTTCAATATTGCTAATAATACATCTATAACTATGGAAATTGACATCTATAGTTTCTATCAACTTAATTGCCTCAACTGAGTTTGACTTGCAAATAAGGTGCTATTCTTTTTTCCCAAAACTAACGTAGCCCATTCTTGATAACAATAAGCTCTGGTTTTAGGTTTTTTGAGTCATACTCTGCCACATTAGCACTCTTACTTCAATCCAAGTTACATTGTATCCATTTAAACTTTTTCTTCATAGACCTCAAATGTAATTCTAATAATATTTAGATTATGTTAATTGTACTAGAGTGACATAATGTAAGGCTAAACCATGTGAAAAACAATTAGATCAATCAAAGCAACTACCCTAACTCTTTTGTTTTTTTTTTTTTTTTTGGTGAAACCTATGCCAACTTTAGGTAGGATAGGATGACCAGTTGCTCTAGTATGTGTTGGGGTCGTTGGAATTGCCTCCCTATATAGGATATTAAGTAATAGCTGAATCAACTTCCATCATATCACAAAATTTAAACATGTGCAAGTACTAATTATTTTCAAACCATGAAGCAGTTTTCTATCTCAAGTTCTTGAATAAGTCATTAGATGTGGGATAGGGGAGAAATTTTTATGTAATTTATAGAGGTAAATATAAGAAAATAATTGTTGATTTTGTTAGTTACATATGATGTATAGAACCATTCTTGTTAAGGAGCATTTTACTTGAAAAAACATAAGAATGTAATATTAATTTATCACAAAAATTTAAATAAATTAATTGGGGAACTTGTCCTGGACTTTACTTGCCCTTAAATCTTTCAACTTTAAGCTTCGTGTGAGAAATTGGGCTAAAGTCTGGATATGATTCTTCACAAGGATATATATGTTAGTTTCAAAATTATGAATTCTAGTTTTGATGATAACAAATAACCTTAGTAAGTCACTAATCCTAATTTGTTTGTTGAGTGTTTATTAAAATGACAAGTTAGTGATCATCTTAGGTGTAGAAGAACGAGGAGTTCTGCCTCAGCAAGAATAAGTTCGCATATAGAACTTGTTTCCCTCAAATGCTGATATGGTAGTAAAAGTCTGAAGATATTTTTGAATTTTGAAGAATATTCCAGAGAAAATATCACTCAATCAGAGGCATAGAAGTTTGGAAGAAATCAATCAAAAAAGAGCTGTTGGAAGTTATAAAATTAAGCTTTTCAAAAGGAGACACTATATTAGGAAACAAATTGAAAAGGAATAAGAGGATTCCTAATATAGCACAAATTAACAGCTAAGTATTGAAGACCTTGTCTACAAATTAAAATGGTCATCCTCTACCTCTGGAATCCTATAAATTGAAGACACAAGTGCTGGTGCACAATAAGAAGAACATAAGCAAAAGTTAGAAGAAAAGTTATATGTGATTAACAAAAAGAGTTCACCATATTGTCATCTCTCTATTTTCTACTATTTGTAAAATTCTTTAAGAAAGAGTCTTTATTTTCTGTTTGGGACTAAAATCATTCCGGGGTTTTTGTAATACAAATTTCCATTAAGGAATCTAAGGAGAGTGACCTTTACTATTGGTTAGAGAGAGAGGAAGTTTCTGGTGAGCTTTTGTAAAACCAATGAGAAGGAGTTTCTAGTTAGCTCGCGTAAAACCAATGCTGTAAGGAGCTTGGAAAAGCATAACCTTAACTGCTAGTGGAACCCCAACCATGGGAGAATGGACGGAGGCTTTGTTGGTTGAACCACTATAAACTTTGGATTCAATCTCTACTCTCTCCGATTTTTAAAGCTTTTGTTGTTTATATGTTTTGAGTTTATTTTTCTAATATGTTATGGTGTGCTATGTAACTAGTTATCAAACTTGTTTTATCCTGTTGTATGTTACTCTTTGAAAACGAGTTTTTAATTTGCAAACTAGTTTCCTCAGAAATTGTTTTAATCCATCTGTCTGTTTGAAATAATTTATAAACTCCTATTCGCCCCCCTCTAGGAGCATATTTGAACTCTCAATTGATATCAGAGCTTGGTGCAAAATATGTAGGTTTAACAACCTAAAGTTAAAGATATAAATGTTTCAATTTTGTAGGTAACATGAACATGCAAAGTTCAACTCATTCTTCCCACAAGCCACCATACTTCAATGGTGACAACTACAGATACTGGAAGGAGAGAATGAAGATGTACTTGAAATCCGCAGATTATAAAATCTGGGCCACTCTAAGGAATTGGATGACACCACCAACAAAGATAATTGATGGAATACAAATTCCAAAGGAAGAAAGCGAGTTCACCAACAAAGATCAACTCACTTACACCTTGAACTCCAAAGCTTAGTACAACATTGTCTATGATGTATCTCCTAAAGAGTATGAGCACATAGCATCTTATAATATAGCAAAGCAATTCATGAAAGAACAAGTCATGTGAAGGAAGCCAAAATTGATATATTCAGATCTCAATATGAAATGTTCCATACGGAAAAAGATGAATCATTGGAATCTTTCATTGCTCCGTTTCTTAGGATCATAAATAATCTCAAGAGTCTTGGTAGAGAATACACTCAAAATGAGCAAGTAAAGAAACTCCGAAGTGCTTGATAAAAAAATAGGAAACAAAGGTTGCGGTTCTTCTTCAATACGTTGAAACAAATGACATAACCATGGACCAGGTGAGAGGGCAGCTAGAAACACACCAAATGATGTTGTTTGAGAAGAAAAATAGACTAGAAGATCACAAGAAGAAGAGTCTAGCTCTTGCTAAACCAGTTCTCCTACAAAAGAACTAGTTTCCAGTGACGAAGATGTAGCTATAATTTGAAGGGAGTTTCTTCAGCAAATGAAAAGGAAAAATGACAAAAAGAAATTCCAACCCAAAAACACTAAAGGTGAAAGCAACAAAGAACCAATCATCTCCGACGAATGCAAGAAACTTAGACACATCAAACCGGATTGTCTAAATCTCAAAAAGAAGAAGTTCTATAGAAGAGAGAAGAAAAATGCTATGATTGCTTTATGAAGTGATGTTGACTCAACTTCAAACAGTGACAACTTCGATGAAGAAAATCTAGAAAACTTCTATTTCATGACAAACATAGATAAGGTAAGTGATTCTAAAACTGAACTAGGTCATTCTCCTTCTTATGAAGAGCTAAATCAAGCTTTCGAAGATCTAGCTTTTGACTATGGAAAGAGGCTTGCAAAGATAAAAGCTCTTAAGAAAATAGTCACAGAGCATATTAATGAAATTGATTTTCTTAAGAAAGAAAGTTCTGAATTATGTGAAAAGTTTCAAATTCTATAAAATGAAAATGACTTTTTTAAGAAAAATCAACTTCTTACTCATTCTACTCTTAAAGAAAACAATGATTTGAAAAAGAAAGTGAATGATCTGTCAAAGGATCTAACAAAGTTTATTCAAGGGCATGGTAACCTGAATGCTTTGCTAGGGAGACAGAGAGTTGGACAAGACAAAGTAGGTTTATGATATAATGAATCTCAACCAGCAAAGTTATCTAGAAACTTCTTTGTCAAAGAACTAGCTCCTTATTCTACTTCTAGAAACTATTTTGTAAAAGCTTCAGGCTCTCAATCTTCTTTAAGAAAAATATGCTTTTACAGTGGTAATATAGGACATGTTATGTTTAACTGTGGTTTCAAGAAATTATGTGTAGCAAAGAAAATGATTTGGGTATCTAAGAGTACCTATGACACTAACAACCAAAGACCCAAAACAGTTTGGGTACCTAAGACCTACTAAACTCCTTTGCAAGTATGCTTCAAAGCCAAAAATGACTTTTGATAGTTGGACAGCGACTGCTCCAAACATATGACTGGAGATCTGACCAAGTTCATTTCCATAAAAAAGAAAGACATAGGAAACATCACTTATGGAGATAATAGCAAAATGAGAATTATAGGAGTTGGTAAAGTTGGTATGAGTAACTCTTTCAATCTTGAAAATTTTTATTTAGTAGAGGGTTTGATGCATAATCTTTTAAGCATAAGTCAACTTTGTGACAAAGATCACAAAGTGGTTTTTGAATCATTTCATTGCATTATTCATGAACAACATAGTGATAAGGTTTTGTTTGTAGGTCATAGAAGCTCAAATGTGTATGTGGTATCCAAATAGGGCCTAGATTTTAAACATGAAACTTGTTTTTTGTCCCAACGCAACAACTATTGGTTATGACATAGAAGGCTTGACCATGTAAATTTCAAACTAATTTTTAAACTGGCCAAACATTAACTTGTTCTTGGTTTCCCAAAACTAGTTTTTAAAAAAGACAAAGTATGCTCAGCCTATCAGCAAGGCAAGCAAACTAAGTCATCCTTCAAGTCTAAAAAGGAGTTATCCACTTCTAGGCCACTCCAACTACTTCATATGAACCTCTTTGGACCCTCATCAACAACTAGCTTAAATGACAAAAAGTATAGATTTGTAATATTTGATGACTATTCAAGATTCCCATGGGTATACTTTCTCTCTCAAAAGGATGAAATGTTTATTGTTTTGGAAAGATTTTGCAAGAAAGTCTAGAATGAAAAAGGCTTTGTTATCTCCTCCATAAGAAGCGATCATGGTGGAGAGTTTGAAAACAAGTTTTTTGAAATTTTTTGTGAAAACCATGGTATTTATCATACCTTCTCTTGTCCTATGACTCCTCAACACAACAAGGTAGTTGAGAAGAAAAACATGACATTAGTTTAAATGGGGAGAACCATGTTAATCGAGAATGATTTACCTAAGTACAACATGTTATATCTTGAACAGATGCTTGATAAGACCAATTTTGAAGAAAACTTCTTATGAGTTGTGGAAAGGGAGAAAGCCTAATTTGAGTTACTTCCATGCCTTTGGCTGCAAGTGTTTCATCCTGAATAATGGTAAGGAACATTTAGGTAAATTTGATTCAAAATCAAATGAAGGTATTTTTCTACGTTATTCATTGATAATCACACTTTATATGCAGTAATTATCTCTCATATCTAGCTTCTTAAACCTCTTTTGGGCCTATTTGATTGGGCTTGGGTCTCATTTCATGAGTTTGGATCCAATTGGGTCTAATTGCATTTTTTCAATAGTACTAGGCATTTTATGCTGTCTCTGTGTTTCATGCATATCTTTAGTTCTGGATGTCCAAAAATTACTAGTTTTACCTTGTAGGAAAGCTGAGAGAATTATCTACAACTTTCATTCAGAGCTCCAAGGCCAATTCAGAGGTCTAGATGGTCATATGCAGCCTGGAAGTCAGAGCAGAGATGCTGTCATTGGATCCTGACCCCTGTGAAGATATTGGGACATAACTTTGGTTGTGGGTGTTGTATGTACTTGAACCCGGATCCGTTGGAAAGATAAGGCATATATATTCAATTGTAATGAAGACCAGTGCTTCAAATTATGTCTTTTTGATGGTCTTATTTCCTGTTGAATCCGGCTTATGAGTCCAGAGACCTGTTGACACTCAATTGGGCCTAACTTCCTCATTACAAGCCCAATTGAGCCCAAACCAAAACTCAATTAAAGGTGAGGCCCGTGGGAATAAGTGTGACCTAAGGGCAGTTTGGGTGTGCATGTATTTTTGGAGGTTTATATGTTCAAAAAGTGGCAGCCGAGTTTGATTATTGAGTAGACAGCTTTTCTTGCATTTCTTAGTCTCTAAGTTTTCTCTCTAGTTTTTTTGTAAACTTTGTTACTATTGTAGTCTTTTTCATGGAGGGCTAATTACTCAAGTCAATCCAAGTTTTATCTATTCTGATTACTAATTTCGGGATTATGCTTTGATTGTTATTCATTTAGTTGTTAATCAAGTTCTTTCTATCCTCTGAAATATTCTGTTTGAATTACTTAATTTCGGATTTGAATATTCATATGTTAATTTCTTAATTGCATATGATTGAAGAGGATTATATGGATTAAATAATGTTTCTAACATTTTGGATGGATTATTTAACCCTAATTGAATTCTAGACCCTTAGGTTAATTTTGAATTAGTGGATGTTTAATCAACAAATTCAGAATTAATCAAACTCTGGTTGCTTAACCAGTAGAGACCCTTAGATCACTTAGAGGCTTTGATGTGTTTTGAGGTCAAGAATTAGGTTAAAGATTGAATGGATCATTAGTGATTAAGGACATATTAGAATTAGGATTAGTGGAACCCTGGATTGATTGTTTCTTTAATTCAGTTTACCCATTTTTAATTGCATTTTGTTAATCAATTTGACAAACAAAACCCCCTGTTTAATTAACTCCCTAATTGGATTCCCTAACTAGATTAATCATTTGGTTCGACTTGGTGTTGCCTTATGCTACAAGTAGCTTTGGTAAACCGACTTTAAATTTCACTAATTTGAAGAGCCTTGGCAGCTCAGTATTCATCATCTAGTAAAGCATATAGAGTATTAAATAAGAAAACACTTTGTGTAGAAGAGTCAATGCATGTTATTTTTTATGAACCTAACCTTCCTCTAAGTTCTCAAGTTCTTGAAAATGATGAATTAGCACGGGAAATCGACATACTTACTGATGCAGAAAAGAAATCAAAATAAGAAGAGAATACAAAATAGTCAAATTAAGAAGAAGTAATTTTGAAATAAGCTTCACAACAAAATGCCAAGCAGTTTCTTCCAAAGGAAACTAGAACTACTAAGAATCATCCTATTGTCAATGTGATTGGTGATCCAAAGAGAGGAATCAACACTCATGCTTCTCTCATAGATTACCATGTCAACTTGGCATTCTTCTATTTTATTGAGCCATCAACATTAATGATGAATTACAAGATGAAGCTTGGATAGTAGCAATGCAAGATGAGCTAAACTAGTTTGAAAGAAACAAAGTATGGACCCTTTATACCTTAACCAGAAAATGTCAGCATAATTGGTACAAAATGGGTATTTCGAAACAAACTGGATGAAGATGGAAACATTATATGAAATAAAGCCAGATTGGTAGCACAAGGGTATAATCAACAATAAGGTATTGATTTTGAAGAAACCTTTGCTCCCGTAGCTAGATTAGAAGCTATTAGAATACTTATTGCTTTTGCATGCTTTAAGGATTTCAAACTTTTTCAAATGGATGTGAGAAGTGTTTTCTTAAACGGTTTTATAAATCAGGAGGTAAGTGTAAAGTAACGTCCCGGATTTGAAAGCTTAGATTATACAAACCATGTTTATAAACTCTCCACACTTCTTTATGGTCTTAAACAAGCTCCTATAGTTTTGTATGATAGACATAGTGAGTTTCTTTTGGAAAATTATTTTAAAAGAGGAAAAGTGGATACCACTCTTTTCATTAAGCATGATGTTCTTCTTGTTCAAATTTATGTAGATGATATTATCTTTGGATCTACTAATGAGCTTTTGTGCAAGGAGTTTGAAAAATTAATGAAAGGAGAATTCGAAATGAGCATGGTGGGTGAACTAACCTTCTTCCTCAAGTTTCAAGTAAAGCAAACTTTTGAAGGCATCTTCTTAAACCAATCTAAGTATACAAAGGTGCTATTTAAGAAGTTTGGTATGGGAAATGCAAAAGGTATAACTACTCCTATAAGCCTTTCAACTAAAACTAGATTTGGATGAAAAAGGTAAACCAGTTTTTCAGAAAAGGTATAAAGGTATGATTGATTTTCTACTCTATCTAACTGACAGTAGACTTGATATCGTGTTTAGTGTATATACTTGTGCTAGATATCAAGTTGCTCCAAAAGCATCTTATCTTACTGCTGTAAAAAAGGATCCTTAGATACTTGGTAACTACTTCTAACATTAGTTTGTGGTTTAGAAAAATTGGTTCTTTTGAACTAGTTGCCTATACAAATTCTCATTATGGTGGCTGCTCCATTGACTAAAAAAGCACTAGTGGAGGTTGTCAATTCTTGGGCAATGCTTTGGTGTCATGGTAGTGTAAGACACAACATGTAGTTGCTCAATCTATAGCTCAAGCTAAGTATATGGTAGTTGGAAATTGTTGCTCTTAAGTGTTATGGATGAAGCAACAACTAGTTGATTATGGCATAAAGCTAAATCACATTCCCTCATTGTGTGACAACATAAGTGCTATAAACATTACCAAAAATCTTGTTCAACATTCGAGAACCAAACACATTGATATCAAGCATCACTTCATCAGGGATCATGTATTCAAAGGAGATATTGAATTATCATTCATCAATACCGAGGATCAACTAGCTGACATATTCATTAAGCCTTTGCCAGAGGATATGTATTGTTTTCTAAGATCTGACCTTGGGATGGTAAGCATGTCATAAATTTATTTCTTATATATGCATATTAGTATTCTTAAGGACTATCTTCGTTAAATCTATTAATATATGTTATGAAGTTTGGAAAAGTTGCTAAGACTTTTAGGGAATTCGTGTTGAAGGTAGTTCTTAAAATTGGTTCTTGGTGTGCTTATTCCTACCCATTTGGACTTTTTATTAATCCACTTTCATAACAGATTCCTTCTTTGCATGTTGGGCTTATTGTCTTTGGACCTTAAACTAAAACTGTTACCCATTGCGCTACGCGCACCATTTCATTAAACCGCCTCCTCTCTTCGCCTACAAAACGTCAGTATTTTGGTAGCTAACCTTTGGTTTTCTCGCAACCACCTTTTCAGCACTTTCTTATTCATTTCAAATCAAATCCCTTAATTTCCTCTCCATTACCGTTGCAACTTCTTCCATTGCCCAGATTTCTCATTGAAAACTACTTCCATTCCTGCTATAATTTATCATTCCTTCTCCTTAAAACTGCATCAAATCATACAGTTTGCAAATCAACTTTGTCATTCTTCCAGAATGAAGTCCAAAGGCAAAGACATTCTCAGCAACACCCCAAGCACCCCATTCATGGTTTCTGATTCTTCATTTGATAACACTGAATCTTTGCATGAGGCTTTTAGAAAAGTGCAAAGTTTAAAGAAATCAGTTCCAGAAGCAAGGAACTAGTTCAAGCTTAAGAACCAGCCAAGCCCGCTAGTGATGAAAAAGAAGAGCTTGTGCCCCTTCAATCCATTTGAGGGTTTCTATTACTCACTGGACTAGAATCTCCATTGTTGCTCCCTTGGCTTTCTCCTCCAGATGATGGACCAAACTCATCCACTTATGCTATTGCACCCATAACCCCTGCTTCTCCCGTTGCAAAAGAGTTCACTCCTCTTGCCACAGAAGCAGTTCTTTTTCCTCAAATGATTGTTGAATCTTCTCATCCCTCATCAAGCACACAACATCCAAAGAAAACAAGAATATGTGCTCAAAAAAAGATGAATTTTCCCTCATAAAAAAGAGCTCACCTTGTTGGTCCTCTATTTACCAGTAGAGACATTGAAAAGAAATTTCATATTAACTTCTTTTGAAGGACAATTGTTTCTGATGTAGTTGTTCAATAGGAGGTAGCCATACCAGACACTGTTATTGATGAAGCTATTGCTGATATGGGCTAAGAGCAAATTGCTTGATATTGAGGAACCAATTCTTCCTTAGGTGGTCAAGCTCTTCTACTCCCATTTTCATCCTTTGCGAGGTTTGACTTCTGGCTCTATTTACCTTAAATCCTATGTTGCTGGTATAGAAATAACTATTAATGAGGGGTTTCTTAAGGACATTCTTGGTCTTCCTACTAATGGGGACACTTGGTATATACATAAAATATGGCCAGCAAATTTTATTAGTTATGTTGAAGCAATGGAAGCCATATGTGATTGCCCTGAGAATAGAGAAGCCAACATTGCACCCACTGTGCATTGTATGAACCCTATCACCCGCACCTTGGCAAAGCTTGTTACCTCTCTTTTCTTGCCTCGTATTGGTAGCCAATATGAATTCACTACCCAAAATCTTTACCTTCTATATCACATTAAACAAAAAATGCTACTAAATCTACCCAATCTCATTCTAAAACACATGGCCTGGTCTGTTGGAGGCACTAGGAAGACAACTAATTTGCCTTATAGCATGCTAATTGTACACCTATGCAAACATTTCAATGTCAACCTTTCTCAATTTGATGAAGTGCCCTACCAGACAACTTGGTTATTCGAAGGCCTTTGCCTGGGTTTGAAGCCACAGAAGAAAGCTCCAAGTTTGCCTCTAAAAAGAGCTTTTCAAGATCAGAGCGCAAATTTGTTGATGCTGCAACTCCTTCTAGGAAGAAGCAAACTAGTTCTTCAAAGAAACCAGTTCCTCCCTCTCAGCCAATTGATCATCAGTCTTGGATAGTAGAATTGAATCCTATGAAGTTGGCTAACCAAATTGGTCAAAGGCTGAATTTTTCCAATCCCATGTTGTGAACTGTAATGCAAGGGTGGCTTCTGTGTAGCAAAAATTGCCCAACACAAAGAAGGAGCTAGCTACAACAAAGGCAAAGTTGGTTGTTGCCAAGAAGGAGCTTGCAGAGATCAAATCCAATCAGCTTTCCTCTTCTTAGTTCTCTGTGTCTGTGATGGCTAATCCTTTGCTACCTATTTATAATGTGTATTAATGGGTCCTTAACATTTTCAGTCCTCTAGTTGTTATCTATGAACGTTGCTTGCATCATGCACCTTATAATCTTTTGGTCTTACTTTATTATATATTCCAGTTTGTCTTTGCTTCTGGTTTTCTGTTCGTAGTTACCATTCTCCCTAAGTTCCTTTTGATGTTGACAAAGGGGGAGAAATAGTGTGGAAAGATCTATATCATAAACTATTGTGCTGATAGTCTATGTGAACTACTGTAATTATCTGCTATAATTTTTTTCAAATGACTCCCTTCCTAAAATTTTTGATTTGTGAAAACTACTTCTTGAATTGGTTATTAAACTTGTTCAAAAGTAAGCTCAGTCTCACGAGGAGATCTTTCCAAGCATTTGTCATCATCAAAAAAAGGGGGATTGTTAGTTCTAATATTTTCAATCCCAATTTTGATGATAACAAATGACCTTAGTAAGTCACTAATCCTAATTCATTTGTTCAGTGTTTATTAATGTGAAAGGTTAGTGATCATCTTAGGTCTAGAAGAACAAGGACTTCTCCCTAAGTTCCTTTTGATGTTGACAAAGGGGGAGAAATAGTGTGGAAAGATCTATATCATAAACTATTGTGATGATAGTCTATGTGAACTACTGTAATTATCTGCAATAATTTTTTTCAAATGACCCCTTCCTAAACTTTTTGATTTGTGAAAACTACTTCTTGAATTGGTTATTAAACTTGTTCAAAAGTAAGCTCAGTCTCACGAGGAGATCTTTCCAAGCATTTGTCATCATCAAAAAAAGGGAGATTGTTAGTTCTAATATTTTCAATCCCAATTTTGATGATAACAAATGACCTTAGTAAGTCACTAATCCTAATTCATTTGTTTAGTGTTTATTAATGTGAAAGGTTAGTGATCATCTTAGGTCTAGAAGAACAAGGACTTCTACCCCAGTAAGAATAAGTTCTTGTATAGAATTTGTTTCCCTCAAATGCTAAGTGGCAATAAAAGTATGAAGATATTATTGAATTTCAAAGAATATTCTAGAGAAAATATCACTCAATAATAGGCATAGAAGTTTGGAAGAAGTCAATCAGAAAAAGAGCTATTGAAAGTTATAAAAGGAAGCTTTTTCAAAAGGAGAAGCTATATTAGGAAACAAAATAAAAAATAATAAGAGGATTCCTAATATAGCACAAATTGACAGCCAAGCATTGAAGACCTTGTCTACAAATTCAAATGGTCATCCTCTACCTCTAGACTCCTATAAATTGAAGACTCAAATGCTGGTGAACAACAAGAAAAACAAAAGCAAAAGTTAGAAGAAAAGTTTTGTGCGATTAACAAAAGGAGTTCACCATATTGTCATCTCTCTATTTTCTGCTATTTGTAAAATTCTTTGAGAAAGAGTCTTTATTTTTTGTTTGGGACTAAAATCATTCCGGGGCTTTTGTAATACATATTTCCATTAAGGAAATCTAGGGAGAGTGACCTCTACTCTTGGTTAAAAGGAGAGAAAGTTTATGGTGAGATTTTGTAAAACCATTAAGAAGGAGTTTCTAGTTAGCTCACGTAAAACCAGTGCTATAAGGAGCTTGGAGAAGCATAACCTCAACTGCTAATGGAATCCCAACCTTGGGAGAATGGATGGAGGCTTTGTTGGCTGAACCACTATAAACTCTAGATTCAATCTCCACTATCTGCTCTCTTTAAAGTTTATGTTGTTTATATGTTATGATTTTATTTTTCTAATATTTTATGCTATGTTGTGTAATTGCTTATCAAACTTGTTTTATCATGTTGTATGTTACTCTCTGAAAACGAGTTTTTAATCTGCAAACTAGTTTCCTTATAAATTGTTTTAATCCATCTTTTTGTTTGAAATAGTTTATAAACTCCTATTCAGCCCCTTCTATGAGCATATTTGAACTCTCAATATAGTACTCATATATATTAGGGAGGTTGAGTTTTTGAAATTTCCTAGGCATTTGTGTTGTGAGAAAACGGAGCACAAGTGCATACTATCGTCTTACAAGTAATATAATAAAAATGATTTATCGTTCCCATGATGATTAAAGTTATTAATTATCAAAATTAGATTAATCCCAATTTTATCTGATTAATTGATTAAGGAGAAATTTTAAGAATAAACTGAAAGTAAGCAAACACAGATAAAAATCAAGAATTAATATAGAGAGAAAGTCTAAGGGTTCCAATTTCACCATAATTAATCTCGGTTTTCATTCCTTAATCTGGATTTATTCTCTCTAATTGCTAGCCAAAATTCCCTAATTTTTTCATTAGTCTTTCCCAAGGTCCAGTGAAAATATTTTCAAGTTATGAACGCACTATATTCCTATGTAAATTACAAATAACTAGAAAATTCATTCAATTCTATGGATCTCTTTAATTGACTACATAGGACATTGAGGTATATCCTTATCCTACATGCAGCCTATGATATTTATCCTAAAGAACTAAACACAAATCTTCTTCCGATCTTATTGTGATTAACCTATCAACTAATTGGTGATCAGGTAATTAGAAGTATGAAGAATAGAGATGAATACTCAAATAGAAAAGATAAAATCATAGATTAATTCCTTAAGAAACTACAACCATTTATAATTAGGCTACATCGTAGCCCTAGAAAGAAATTAGTTCATGACTGTAAAATAAAATAGAATTGATGAAATTCTAGACATAGATGAAAGATAAAGACAATAAAAACTCAGTATGGATCCAAGAATAGCTGCTGCTAATCCTCCTCTCCAAGCTTTGTCTTGCCTCTTCTCTGCTCTTAAAAAGTCCAAAAGTTCCTATTCTAAAACCTAAAAGTCCTATATATACTATTGTTACAAAATCCTAATTTAATTCTGGTAAATAAAAGTCACCGCCTATAGTCCAAGTTGGAGTGTTAAGGCCCTTGATTTCGAGGGCATGGGCATTTTGCCTCTGTTGAAATAAGGAGTTACAGGTGCTTAGGCTCCAATAAAGGGTTGGGGCACTTCTTTTCTACTTCTTTGAAGTTCTACGCGCTGAGGCCCTTCAAGTAGGGAGCTGGGGCTCTTGAACTTTAGAGCTGAGGCCCTTGGTTTCAAGAGTTGGGGCTCTAGTTCTTTGGCCAAATTAAGTTGCTGAATTTTCCATTTTCCTTTAGGGTGTAGGTTGCCATGACTAATAATTGGTATCAAAGCTTGGCCTCTTGATTGAGGACTTAACCTTCTCAAGAGCACATTAGCAACCTTGGAAAACTCTTTTCTAAAATGGAAGGATTTGATATTTCCAAACCCCCATATTTTGATGAAAGTTATTTTGAATTTTGGAAAACTAAAATCAGCTTTATTAACAATCTCTTGATTTTGGTTTGCAGGATGTTATTCAAAATGGTTTTTCATCCAAACCAAGATTGAATTGAATGATTATAATAAAAATAGTTTTTCATCAAATATTAGAGCTATGCAAATTTTATTTAGTGCTTTAAATGATGATGCATATGCTAGAGTTTCTAAATGCTCTAATGCTCAACATGTTTGGGACACTCTTGATGCCTTATATCTTTCTAATATTTGATTCAATTGACAAAGTTGTTTTTGATGAGCAGGAAAAATGTGGCTGACCTTAAGGAAGACAGACGCACTCAAAAGGGTGCCAAAGATTGTGAAGCGTACTATGTGTTTTAATGATGATGATGAGCTGAAAGAACAAGAAGAGGAAAATGAAAGTCATATTGAGAAAAAAGATAATCCAAAGAAAGAGCTACCAAACAATAAGTGAAGCAAAACCACTTCATGGCTCAAAGGGACTTTGAGGTAACACTACAAGAAAAACATATAGTAGTCAAGGACTTTTCTCACAGACAAAAAATCTGTGAGGAAAATGCGACATTTCTCATGGAAAGTGACTGTTAAGAGTTTCTCACTGATTTTATCACGGACAAATGTCACCGTGAGAAACATCCATGAGAAAGTTCGTGAGAAACGACGCCTTAATTGTAACATTTAATGCATTGACCATTCTCAGGGACTGTGTCAATGAGAAAATTTGAATTTTCTCACAAACTTTCTCACAGCGATATAAGGCTGTGGTAAAGTCTGTGAGAAAATCTGTGAGAAATTGATATGCGTCATTTCACTTAAAATTTGAATTTTAGGGTTAGTTTCTCACGGACAAATTTTGTGGGAACGTCTGTGAGAAATTTTGTACTTCATCTCCTTCCCGTTGCCGCAGCCTCCATTTTTAAAAATCCTTCAACCTCTCTCTCCTTTGTTTTCTCTCTCTTCCTGGACGTTTCTCCACCATTTCCTCTCCCTCTACTTGGGTTTTGCGGCACATGACATCATCTTCCACCCAATCAGTTTAGTTTTTGGATTTTTAGCTCTTTGAGGTAGGTTCCACTATCCCTCTCTTGTCTTTAATTTTGTATGTGCTTTTATGAAGACTTGTCTGTCAATTTGCATGCATATTACTTGTTTTATCTATTTAGAATGTATATTAGTTATTTTAGATAGGATAGGAGTTATTTTGGATGTATAATAATTTAGTTATTTTTCGAGGTTGTTGTAGAATTTATTTGAATTGATTTTGATTGCTGTTGGCTTAATTGATCTATATTTTATCATGTACAATTGTGTAAAATTTTAAATTCCTAGATTGGTCTATTTTTAGAGGAGACTCAGCCAAATTTTTTGTAGGGGTTTAGGGTTTAGAATGTTGGGTTTAAGGTTTGGGGTTAATATTAGGTAGGGGTTTAGGGTTAAGGGTTAATATCAGGTAGGGTTTTTGTTATATGCTTGATGTGGAATGATTTTGGAATTTTTTTTTGAATTATTTGAATGGCAGTATAGAATTAGTTTTGTAATTTTTTCTATTGCTGTATAATTTTTATCTCTACTGTTATGTAATTTTTAGGGTTTAGGGTTTAAGATTTTGGGGTTAGGGTTTTGGGTTTTAAGGCTTTGAAATTTAGGGTTTAGGGGTTTAGGATCTAGGAGTTTACAGTTTAGGGCTTAGGGTTGAGGGTTTAAGGGTTAGGGTTTTTTAATTTTAGGGTTTAGGATTTAAGGTTTAAGGGGTCAAGGGTTTTAAGGTTTGGGTTATGAAAGTTTAAGGTTTTGGGTTTTTATTGTATACATAATTTAATTGTTAATATTGTTTTTGTACGACAGATGTCAAACGATCGTTGGCAATCATCTCTAGCATCTGACCCCTCTAGGAGGGACAAGGGCAAGGTTGTGGCTTGGCTTTCTCAGACTGACTTGGCCTTGTCCTTGTTTATGCCGACCCCAGGGTTGGCATGCACATCGTCGCCCAGTGCAACACATAAGGGGAACTCATCAGGAGCCCCTACTTCGGGATCCACAGTGTCGGCGGCTGCAAGGTTGTTGTGTGCCACTCAGAGTATTTCGAAGTCTCCATCACCCGGCTCTCTAGTGGCTGATGGTCGGATGTGGATCTGGTCATATGAGAAGAAAGAGTAAGTATTTTCTAATACATGGTTTTGATATTTTTTATCGTTTTAAGTTTATTATTTCTGATTGATAATAATTTATTTTTTTGTGCAGTTTTCGTCTATCTAAGGAGCCCGTTAACATTTTTTCAACTATCTATAAGTTGAAATATAAGGGCGACTAGACTGATCTCACATTTGTTCCTGAAGAGGTGAAGGAACTCTGGTGGACAGAGTTCAAGGTAATAATTTCAAATTAATAAATTTTATTTTATTTTAAGCTAACTTAATTTTAATTTTACTAACCTTGATATTCTGTTTTCTAATGCAAAGGAGACGTATTTAGGACCCGTAGTTTGAAAGCCATATTCGTAAGATCTAGTTCGCAAAGTGCAAAGATAACATTCGTGCATCCTTCCAAGACATCAAGAAGGAAGGGCGACTGGTTGTCGCCTTCTGTGCTAGGGGCCCTGAGAATTAAATGGGCCTTTGAAGAATACAGGGCGGTCTTAGAGCGGAACAAGAAGAACCGCTTTTTAGATTAGGGCCAAGCTTACCACAGGGGCAGTTCAATCACCATCTCCGAACACAAGAAGAGGTTGGTAAGTTTTTTATTTAAAAACCTTCTTTCATGTCATATATGTTTAAAAATTAAGTTATTTTTGTTTACTAATAGATTTTTTTGTAGACAAAGGAGTTGGGGAAAGAGCCCAACGCACTAGAAGTCTTTCATCACCTCTAGCACAATGCCAGCAAGGGCTGAGTTCATCCATTGGCTCAGTTTACTTATGTAAGTAAACTGGAAGCTGTTTAAGAGCTTTAAAAATCTTAATTATAAGTTTATTATTNCTGATGGTTGAATGTGGATCTGGTCATATGAGAAGAAAGAGTAAGTATTTTCTAATACATAGTTTTGATATTTTTTATCGTTTTAAGTTTATTATTTCTGATTGATAATAATTTATTTTTTTGTGCAGTTTTCGTCTGTCTAAGGAGCCCGTTAACATTTTTTCAACTATCTATAAGTTGAAATATAAGGGCGACTGGACTGATCTCACATTTGTTCCTAAAGAGGTGAAGGAACTCTGGTGGACAGAGTTCAAGGTAATAATTTCAAATTAATAAATTTTATTTTATTTTAAGCTAACTTAATTTTAATTTTACTAACCTTGATCTTCTGTTTTCTAATGCAAAGGAGAAGTATTTAGGACCCGTAGTTTGAAAGCCATATTCGTAAGATCTAGTTCGCAAAGTGCAAAGATAACATTCGTGCATCCTTCCAAGACATCAGGAAGGAAGGGCGACTGGTTGTCGCCTTCTGTGCTAGGGGCCCTGAGAATTAAATGGGCCTTTGAAGAATACAGGGCGGTCTTAGAGCGGAACAAGAAGAACCGCTTTTTAGATTAGGGCCAAGCTTACCACAGGGGCAGTTCAATCACCATCTCCGAACACAAGAAGAGGTTGGTAAGTTTTTTATTTAAAAACCTTCTTTCATGTCATATATGTTTAAAAATTAAGTTATTTTTGTTTACTAATAGATTTTTTTGTAGACAAAGGAGTTGGGGAAAGAGCCCAACGCACTAGAAGTCTTTCATCACCTCTAGCACAATGCCAGCAAGGGCTGAGTCCATCCATTGGCTCAGTTTACTTATGTAAGTAAACTGGAAGCTGTTTAAGAGCTTTAAAAATCTTAATTATAAGTTTATTATTTCTTATTAACTTTATGTTTTTATCTATGCAGACTGAGTATGATAAGCGCCAGTTTAACAGCCAGGCCCAGTCCTCTTCATCTTTTGTCAATGACAATGAGATATGGCTTGATGTCATTGGTGGGAAGAACAAGAAGGGTCGGGTTTATCGCATGGGTTCTAAGGCTAGCCTATTGGACTCAACCCATGGATAGGATTCCAGCCCTCGGACCTAGCACATTCTCAGATGTCGAAGGTTATGCAGGAGCTCCACCAGCTGGTGCCTTTGGTCCAAGCTCTCAGGGGATCCGGCACGTCGATAAAGCAGTTGGCTATGATGTTATCGCAACTACTACAACAGGGTCATAGTGGGACATCCGATGCAGCCCCACAACTCTTGGCTGACGATGATGATGACTTAGCTAAGGACTTGGGAGACTACGACGACATCGAAGATTAGGGTTTAGTGTTTATATTGTAGTGTATTTTTTTTCTTTCATTGAATAAAATTTATAAATTGTAATTTCATTACATTAATAAAATTTGGTGGTTTAATTGAAATTAATAGTTACTTATTTAAAAAAAACAACACATTTTTGAGCTTAAAAAAAAAAATAGCAAATTATTTCAAGGAAAGAAATCGTGAGAAATATTCTCATGGAACGAAATTCCATGAGCAATTTTGTTTATCACACGGGTTTTTCTCACACACCAAAGTCCATGAGAAAATCCATGAGAAAATTCATGAGAAACATGTTTCTCACAGATTTTGGTTGTTTTCTCATGGATTTTGTTCGTGAGAAAATATATATTTTTCTTGTAGTGTAAATAAGTCTAAATTAAATAATAGTCCTTATTGTGATGATTTGGTAAATGCATGTGATGGATTGCATGAGGAAATGTTTTATAATAAGAATATGAACTTGTATGAATAATATTTCCTCTATTGCATATGAACCTAAGACATTGAGGAATAAACTGCTTTTCAAAATGAACAAAATGTGCAAATCGTAAGAATTGCATTGGCTACAAACGTAAAAAACACAGCGCAACTGCATTCGGGACCACAACCTCAGTTTACTGCTAGGTTTATTGTGGATGAGTCCAAATCCTTGGAAATAATATATTGGTTGCACTATGAAATTACATTGTCGAGAGCCACTAGCTTGATATTTCAATCATGGTTGTACTACACAAACTACACACAACAAATACAGTTAAAATTACTTTCTGCTCCACTGTGAGAGATGGAAAAGGTATTTCTCTAGTTTCACTGCAGAAAATAAATCTCTACCTGTAATAGTTATCTCTTCCCATCATCATGTATATATATGATTTGCCAAAATATGGCACAAAATATAGACAAGCCCATACCCTACACTCTCAGCTCAGGGTTTCCCTTGCTGTTGTCTTCTTTATTCTTCCCTTCAAATTTGATATACTTATACCACTTAGCACATGCAATGTAGACTACAAGATCAGCTGCTGTCAAAGCCGCTAAGAGGAAGTAAAACCTGTCTAAGTGTCCTTTGTTAAGGTTTCCAGGTATCCATCCTGGCATGTCATCTCTAGTAGATGTCTTCATCACAATTGCAACAAGCAAGCTACTCAAGTAGTTTCCTAGTGATATGGAAGTCATGCAAAATGCACTGCCAAAGCTCTTTAATCCATCAGGTGCCTGCCCATTGAAGAACTCTAATTGCCCTACATACATGAAAACCTCCGATGCTCCTATAAGAACATATTGTGGTATTTGCCAAAAGATTTTATAAGAACTTGACCCTTCACAATTGTTGCAATTTTCTCTTGAATACTTCAGCCTGAAATACTCAACCAATCCAGCCGAAACGATGGCCATTATTGCTATGGTAATGCCAATTCCCATTCTTTGAAGCTCAGTGATTCCTTTTGAACTTATCTTTCTGGACACTAGAGGATCAAGAACTCGCCGATAAAAGAAAATAAAAGCGGCTACACTAAGAATATCAAAGCTTGACATGCTTGCAGGAGGAATGTGGAAACTTGAAATTTTAGCCTCCATAGCAGTACCTTGTTCCACAAAAAGTGATGCCATTTGAGCGAAAACAACAGAGTACAATATGGTGCATAGCCAAATTGGAAGTAGCCTCAGTATGCATTTCACTTCCTCTACTTGTGTCACAGAGCAAAGACGCCATGGATTATTGCAGTTATTTTCTTCCATCTGTCTGAGCTCCTTTGATGTCGTGAATGCTGCTTTATCCAAAAATCTAGTAAGATCAAACATAAATTTCTTTAGCAATTTGCTGAATTATTGAGAATTGACTAGGTCGAACAAATTTATTCTGGTTCTAGCTTCAGACTTTTCTTGTTTGCTTACACTAAAAAGTTCGTATCTCTAATATCTATATATACACACACATATACACATATATACATATACATATATGTGTATATGTGTGTGTGTATATATATATAAAGTTCATATCTCAATATTTAATATTTTTTTAGTGGAAATGTGCATAACATTAACAAGAGAAAAAACTTAAAAAAATTATTTATGGAAATTAAATTCTTAAAAATGATAGGAAGATAAATTAATGTGTATAGTAGAGTGACACTGGGATGAGGTAAGGCGGGAAAACAATGAACATGAGAAATTGACTTGAGGTACTTTAATTTTTGAATTATTTTCGTAAACTGACAAGTCCAATTAATTTATTTAATAAGTTCTCAGAGAAAACGACAATATTTATATATAAACTAGAAAATTATTTTAAACATAGTGATAATCGGTGAAGGTAGAGAATAATTAGATCATACCTAAACTCATCTGTGTGGATTATTTTTCTCCCTACATTAGTGGAACCTTCTTCAACTTCGAAAAGGTTGTCTCCACCTGGTATCACCTTGAACTTCCATTTTCTTGTTGCAGCAATAAAAACCTGGCAAAATCTAGAAAGAGGGTTGCCACCTGGTTTGAAGTGTCTGTACCTTGGTGTGCCACAAAGGAATAAGACCAGTGCCATACTAGCAGAGCCAGCTGATGCCCAGAACCCTAGAGTCCACAATCCTTCATCCTCAAAATAACCCAATATAGTGTTTGAGAAGAGAGAACCAAGGTTCAGAGTCAAATAAAAGTAGCTGAAAAAAGCTATTTTTGAGTGCCCTTCTTCTGGGTCCTCTTCATCAAATTGATCTGCCCCAAATGTGGCTATATTAGGCTAATATCCTCCATACCCAAGGGCTATTAGGTACATAGAAAAGTAGAAAAAAGCAATATGATAGGAAGAATGGGATCCACAAGAAAAGTCTTCCGCACCACAGCCACTAGGGCTTAATAAGAAGTAGGTTGTGAGTGACAATGACACCAAACCCTATCATGTTGAACATGTTTTCATTATGAACAATTTAAATAAAATCTCACATCACAGTGTGTGGAATAAAGCACTGTATCTGGTACATAATGAAGATAGAAATAAAAGAAATTCATTTGAAAAAAAAATGCAAACCTTATTAAAAAGAATAAGGTCATACATAAAAGGTTTTGAAAAATGTTTTAGTGTAATACTACTTTCTTTTTTGTATGGAAATATTTTACAACTTAACTATTGTTTAATTGTTTTGACTCACACTAGGTCACTCTAGTTCATAAGAGCTTTACAATGAACCCTATAACATGGGCTACTTTCATCAAAATTAAGAGTTTTGAGGAAAGTGGTAGTGTTACCCTTACTTTGGGAATGGTAACATAGTAATTACCTATTTCATATTCCTTCACAATTCATATATACTGAAACTGTTCTAGAATTGTATTCTTCAGTGCACGCAGTTGTTTGTTATACTTTTCATTCGTTATAAAAATTACTGCTATTCATTTCGATGAATTTTAGAGAAAACTTGTTACAAATGAGTTTATATGATACATGGCATTATATGAGTGATAGAATTGTGGTTACTGAAATTAAAGAAATGTGTAAACTTATTCCTGTAGAACACGTCATTTTAGGATCAATATTTACTCTGATTTTTCGTCATAAACAGCATCATTCTTCATTAAAATATGGGGAAAAATTAATCAACTTACAATAACAAAGATGGCTTGGAAGATTGCACAGGTCTTGTACCTCCCCCAGTAAGAGTCGCTTAGGAAGGCTCCAAGAAGAGAGAAAATGTAGACAGTTCCAGTCCACTTGCTGACGCCGTTGGCTGCATCAGCATTGTCTTGATCCATTACCCTTGTCAGAAACAGTACAAGATTCACTCCCACACCAAAGAATGCCAATGTAGCAAGTCCTTGGTTAACTGAATCATAATAAAAGAATAAATAAAATATCAATTATTTTCACAATCTGATTTNCTCCAAGCAGAGAGAAAATGTAGACAGTTTCAGTCCACTTGCTGACGCCGTTGGCTGCATCAGCATTGTCTTGATCCATTACCCTTGTCAGAAACAGTACAAGATTCACTCCCACACCAAAGAATGCCAATGTAGCAAGTCCTTGGTTAATTGAATCATAATAAAAGAATAAATAAAATATCAATTATTTTCACAATCTGATTTGGTTTCAACAAATAATTAAAGCACATGAAGGACTGCTTTCGCATATACATTGGATTCTTTGGTTCTTACAGCCAAAAGAGTATCAATTTTAAGCATTTTCTAGTATTGGATGCTAAAACAAAAAAAAAAATTATTATTTTTCTATACTGGCCACAAAGTAAAACAGAAAGCAGCTTCCTGTGCAATGAAAACGATCTTTCAAGAGAATAAAAATAATCAAATTTTCAAGACAAAAACAACATTCGGTATATATCATTTTCTTGCAAAAAATTAATCATTAGTTACATTTTTAATTAAAGCTTTATTGAAAACTTTTTTTTTTTTTAAAAAAAAAGCTCCACATGAGTTATTCTATTTTGTTCAGAAGGAATCGAACCTTTCTGAATACAAGACCAATGATTAAGTTTGTTTAACCAAAAATATTATTTAAGTTATATTTAAATTCAGTCTACTATGGTATGAAATTTGCTTAAATAGATGGAACAAGAAAATGAAAGTAAAGAACAACAAAAGTTTGGAAAAATATTTCGAAAATAAATAAGTATCAGCATAGTGGAATATCTTCATATGCAGAGATATAATTTTAATCAAATTTAATCAATTATATAAGATATTTTTCTTATATATATAGCTGGAGACTTGAGTATACCTAAGATCAAATTTCCACCAACCCAAGTTCCAGTTCTTGCTCGAACTGCAGGACGGCCATGCCAATCAACAGATCCATCCATGGTGCAAACCTCTTTATTCTTCTTCATCACGTCCTCCATTTTCTTCTGAAATATATAACCCAATATGAGGTGGTTATTTTAATAACTACGCCTTCTCTTTCCTTTTACTGTAAGTACAAAATTATGAAATTTTTCACATTCAAAATGCAACATAACAATATTGTTTAAGAGTGAACACTCAAGATGCTAAATCCTGTAAACAAAAACAAAATCCATCTTTACATTAAAAGGTAATATATTTTTGAGTAAAACTCCTTTTTAGTCCCTGAAAAATACATCCACTGACAAATTAGTCCCCAAAAAATTTTCAGTGACAAATTGGTCCTCGAATTATTGTTTTCGCTGACAAATTAGTCCTCTGTTAGGGTTTGTTAGTCTGATTTAACGGATTTTGCCACATGGCAGTTAACGTGCTGACGTGGTTGTTAGTTGCTGAAGTGGCATATTGACCTGGCCATAAAATTTTCCCTGTATTTCTCTCTTCCCCTCCTCTCTTTCTTCCCCTTGTCTCTCATTTCTCTCTCTCTCTCTCTCTCTCTCTCTTTCCCTCCTCTTACTGTGAGAGATCCGCATAGGTTAGAAAATTTTTATTCACGTTTCTTTGGTTAAATATTGACGTCCTTTCTCTTCGTGCATGTTTGTTTAGAGAGCTAGAGCCATAGACTCATGGCTTCCATATATATATATACACACACAAAGAGGGAACGAAACCTTTAGTGATGTTTCTTGCTAATTGCTCGTCACATGCACCCTCTAATACTGTTTGTAGTCAAATAACTTGGGGTACCCTTTTTTTCCACCTTCCATTTTCTCTCATGCATGGCTAAGTCACATTACTCGGGGTACACATAACTCACTGAGTCATGCAGCTCGGTTAAGTCATACTAGTGTTTCACCACTACCATCCTCATCCAAGTTTTCCTCACTCAACAACTGTTTGCGTAATCTTTTCCTACTAGGTGGTTCAGACTCACCATTGCTATCTTCACCAAGATCACTTAAACTTCCACTTACACTAAGGTTTGGGTCCTCCTCATCAAACAGAAGAAGCCCACTACAACAGATGGCTTCTCTTTCCTATCTCCGTAGGCTTCTGGGGACTTTGAGAACCAAGGTGATTCTGGGTACCTAGCTCTTTTATCTGTCTCCTGCAATTCCGCTAGCCATTGTTGGGTACTGCTTCAGCTTTGCACCGCTAACATAATCCTTCCTTCATTTGTTCTTAATTACTCTAACTCAGTTATCATTTTTGGCTATTGCTTTTGCTATTTTAAAGGTAATGTTGGAACATGGTGGTGCATGGGATGAGATTTGAAGTGCTCTGTTCCTGGTGGCTATAAACAGAGCAGTATAGCCTTGTCTCGGTGAAGTGTGACTTATGAGCAAGAGGCAGAGTAAAGTAGGAAGAAAATTACTGTGTTTTGCGAGTGAGTTTAGAGTGTAGGTGTGGGTAAAAAATGTTGAATAAGAGTGAAAATTTCTGGGATGTACAAGAGCTCTGTTCCTGCTCGACGCCGTATGGGAGCAAAAAAAAAATTCTCAGCCTTAACAACGTCAATTTTCGTTTTGGGCAGCTGGAGTCTCCACCAGACGACACCGTATGGCATCTCCTTCAGCAAATGCCTCCTTCACGACGTCGGATTGCTGTTTTGGGCATATGGACTCTTGACCAGACGACGCCGTATAGGGAGCAAATTTCTTGACTTTATGCTAGTAAAACGACGCCGTTTTACTTATGCCACACAAGAAAATTGTCATCTACCATGTCAGCATGTCACTTCAGCAACTAATGGCCACGTCATCACGTTAACTGCCACGTGGCGAAGTCCGTTAAATTAGACTAATAAACCCTAACGGAGGATTAATTTGTCAACGAAAACAATAATTCGAGAACCAATTTGTCACCAAAAATTTTTGGGGGGCGAATTTGTCAGTAGATGTAATTTTTAGGGACTAAAAAGGGGTTTTACTCTATATTTTTTATTTGGATAAACATAAGAAAATAAACTTCAAAATAATAATACTAACTGTAAATTTGTCTGTCAATGACGTCCTCTTTTCCCATATAGAAGGCTAGAAATATAAGGTTTGTAACGTGAGAAAAACGCATACAACGTTTTCATATAAGATCATTAATATAGGGCAAAGGTTTCCATAAGACGAGGTGGTCCCTCTGTTTCCACATTTTCCTACTTTTGTGTCAACAATTCCATGCAGAGTTAATAAAGTGCATGTACCAAAAAAAAAAAAGAATTGATAAATTGCATTGTTTGCACTAATTGACAATATCTCTATAAATATTTTGATTCATCCGAGGCTACTGTAGTCAATTCCCTTCCCATAAATATTATATATCAAAATAAAAATAGAAACAGAAAATGTTATTTGTGTACCTGGGTTAGGAGGTGTAAAAGTTCGAAGGCTTGGTTCAATTAAAGTTTAAATGGTGATTTTAGTTAAATTCAAATGTTATTAGGTGAGGGTGGTGGTAGCGTTATCATTTCACTTTAGGAGGCGATAGAATAGTAATTATATGCATTTGTAAGAGTGCAAACTAGTAAACAACACTACTCAAATAGAAAGGAACATAATATATGAATAATGCTATAGTCTCACACTTTTACCGCTACCAATCGCATCCTTAATGGTATGGACCACAAAAATATTCAATTCACAAAGATAACTTGCTCTGCATGACATGCCTATGAGATTCTTGTAAACTCTGCGAATATAGTTCTCGTGAACCTATCACGTTGCTGTTAAGACCATTACTATGATTACATATGGTCACAATTGCTGTCTATAGACGATATAAAAAGCTTTTCTTTATCCTGTAGAAATTGAAACCTAACTGTTACGGTAATTTTAACTATAATTTTGAAACTTACGTCTATTGCTGTCTATCATAAGGCGCAGGATCAGGAAGCTTAAGATCATACTTATTTGAATGAGTTTTCACATTCTTGTAGGCAATTAAAGCAGCAGCATATAAGAGAAAGATAATAGAAAACACGAGGTAAAAACCATTACATAAATTAACTATTTCTAGGAACTAAGCTCTTTATAAAGAGACAAACAATCCATTACAGCGATATCACAATTTGGAAAAGTGTAAATGAGGAATATTTGCAAAGAAGGAATAATGAGAAGGATCAAGGATGGAGGATATTGAACAAACAAAGAAGATATCAAATTAAGGAGACGTGCAAGAGTAGGGTATATATATATAGAGGTTAAGTGGAGATTAATTCAGCTGCTATGATTTACACGTCGCAAGTGACTCTCAAAAAATATCCTATTTCCCAGGAAAAAAATTGGTAATATGTAAAAGAATTCAGAAGTGAAGAAGAGATACTTGATAAAGGATCAAACACCAGAGAAACAATCACACAATGATCGCTATGCACAATATGCAGATTCTGCAGAATGCATTATGCAGAAGAGAGAAAAAGCTAAAGAATGAAGAGATAACTTTCGAGAATGAACTTCAGATCTAATCTTGATTCTAAAGAAGAAATGAATTACTCAATTAACCAATTACATGGTATCGATACATTATATAGGCATATGCTGGTGTACAGCTCAGCCATTGATACTTTATCAGAATAACTAACTCTCTAACTAACTTTGACTAAACTTCAGATTGACTTGGCTTGCTAACACGACTACTTAGATAATGAGATACGCTCGTGTTCTATAAGTGCACATGCCCATGTCAGTATTGAACATGCCCGTGTTCTATAAATGTACACGCCCATGACATTATTAGACACCCCCATGTTCTATAAGTGTACACGCCCATGTCAGTATTGAACATGGCCGTGTTATACCAATGGCATGCCCGTGTAGTATCAACCTCCATCATCCACTTCTGCTATAGACTTAACATCCCCCTTCAAACTCAGTGTGCTGGGCCAAATAGTGAGTTTGTGTCTATTTGACAGAAAGGCTTTTGTAGACAATGGTTTAGTGAGCACATCGGCTAATTGATCTGAGGAAGGAACATGACAAAGCTTAAGAGTTTTGTTGAGTAAGAGATCACAAACAAAGTAGCAATCAATCTCAATATGTTTGGTGTGAGCATGAAGAACTGGATTGGCAGCAAGAAACTTGGCACTGAGATTGTCACATAGCAGTAAAGGTGGAGATGGTAAGGAAAAATGAAGTTCTTTCAATAAAGATTGCAACCATAGAAGTTCAAAGGTGGCATTGGCAAGTGCTCGATATTCAGCTTCAATGCTTGAACGAGCCACTACTTTTTGTTTGCCAGAGGACCATGAGATGAGAGAAGAGCCAAAAAAGATGGCATGGCCACTGGTGCTACGCTTGTCATCAGGACAGCCAGCCCAATCTGAGTCAAAGTAGGCAACCAAGGGTAAGGACTTGCATTTGGACAAAGTAAGGCCATATGAAATAGTGCCTTTGAGATACTTGAGCACTCTCTTAGCTGCTTGAAGATGCACATCAGTGGGTGCACTCATGAACTGACATAGTTTATTTACAGAGAAAGCGATATCAGGGCTAGTTATAGTACAGTACTGAAGAGCCCCCACCAAGCTCCTAAAGACAAGAGGCTAAGATAAGCAGTTGCCATCTGTTTGAGAGAGCACTTGAGAACTGATCATAGGTGTAGGGGCTGGTTTGGCATTTTCCAAGCCTGCTCGATGAAGCAAATCAGAGATGTACTTGGTTTGAGAGAGATGCAAGTGTGAGAGCTTCTAGAGGTCTCAATTCCCAAGAAGTAGTGCAGAGAACCCAAGTCCTTCAAAGAAAAAACAATATTGAGAGAAGTCACCAGTGCCTTGATAAGAGAGGGATTGGAACTAGTGATGATAATATCATCCACATATACCAGAAGGTAAAGGATTATTGATGCTAAGGTAAAAACAAACAGGGAGTTATCTGAGATGGTGCATTGTAACCCCCAGGCAAGCAAAGTGAGCTTGAGTTTGGTAAACCAAGCTCTAGGAGCTTGTTTGAGTCCATATAAGGCCTTCTTTAACTTGCAAACATACTGAGGCACAGAAGAGTCCTCAAAACCAGGTGGCTGCTTCATGAAAACTTCCTCAGGCAAGTCACCATTCAAGAATGCATTGTCAACATCTAGTTGTTGCAGAGGCCAATTATTAGACAAGGCAATGGTGAGGACTGTTCGAATGGTTGTTGGTTTAACCACTGGACTAAAGGTCTCAAAGAAATCAATCTCATAAGTCTGAGTGAAACCTTGAGCCACTAAGCGGGCTTTATACCTCTCCACAGAGCCATCTGAGCGATATTTTAGTTTATAAACCCATTTACAGCTAACCACATTTTTATCAGGAGGGCATGGGACAAGTTCCCAAGTCTAATTGGCTTGTAAGGCTTGAAATTCTTTTTGCATAGCTTCAACCCACTCAGGAGACTTGCGAGCTTGATGAAATGTAGAAGGTTCTACAGTAACAAGAGCATAAGCTGTGGTGTAAACTTTTGGCTTGAAAATGCCATTTTGGCTTCTTCTAACCATTCTAGTAGGCACCACAGCAGGAGCATCAGAAGCAGGGAGTGAATTCAAAAAAGAGCTGCCAGAAGTAGAAGTCTCAGGTGAAGAAAATGCCTTTGAGACAGCGGCTGTATTCGTTGTGGGAACCTACTGAGGAGAGGAAGTGGCATTTTGAGGAGAACCAAACATATTTATGCTAGACATAGGAGGCAGAATGACAGGAAGCATGCATTGAGAAGGTTTAGCAGCAGTAGTAGCAGGTGGAGATTGAAAGGGAAACACCATTTCAGCAAAAATGACATGTCTAGACACATATATGCGCTTGGAGGTCATATCCAAACATAAAAAACCTTTATGCTTACTGCTGTACCCTAAGAAGCAACAGGCAGCAGACCTAGGTTCAAGTTTGTGGTGGCGATATGGCCTGAGATAAGGAAAGCATATACACCCAAAGGAGACTTGTGTGCTAATATCGAGGTAGGTAACCTGTTAATCAAGTACACTGCTGTTTGGAACGTAAATGGCCAATAGGAAGTAGGAATCCCTACAGTAGTAAGTAATGATAACCCGGTTTCTACTACATGCCTATTCTTTCATTCAACTAGGCCATTCTGTTGAGGAGTGTAAGGACATGAGAACCTATGAGTAATTCCCAATGACTTGACCAATTGAGCAAAGGCAACAAATTCCCCTCCAAAATCTAATTGAAGAACTTTGACTTTACTATCAAATTGTTGCTCAACCATGACTAAAAAACTTTGAAACATTGCTAAAGCCTCAGATTTTGATTTTAGTAAATAAAGCCAAGAAAAGCGACTGTAGTCATCAATAAGCAAGAGAAAATAACATGCTCCATTAACAGCACAGCAAGAAGGAGAACCCCACAAATCCATATGTATCAAATCAAACGGCTTTACTGATTTAGTTACAGACTTGGCAAAAGGAAGTTTATGGCTTTTGGCCAATTGACAAGAGCTGCATATAGGAGATATACTAAATGGAAAAGGAGGAAAATTACATTGAGTCATAACCCTATTGATGACATCAATGGCAGGATGTCCTAGCCTATTATGTCATAATTGCAATTTTGAGGCATTTTTATTGGAATTCAAACTAAACTTGAAAAACCTTCGGTAAACTAGAAACTAAATCTTTGTCAGCAGCAGCTTGAGACATCACCTTGTATAACCCTTGGTCAAGCCTTCCTTGGAACAACACCTCTTTGGTTGTCTGGTCCTTCACAACAAAGTAAGAAGGATGAAACTCCACAAAAGCATGATTATCTTTGCATAACCTTTGGACACTAACCAAGTTGGCAGTAATTTTAGGAACATGAAGAACATTCTTGAGTAATAAAGGCTTATTAGATGCAGAAAGAGAAGTGATACATGTGTTAAGCATAGATATAGTCTTACCATTGCCCACAATAACACCTTCTTCTCCAACAAAAGGATTATGCAAGGCTAAGTTGCCAAGATCTTCTATCACATGGTGTGTGCCTCCAGTATCAAGGAACCATGGAGTGTCTTCTACAGTGCTTGAGGTAGCCATCAGTGCCTGTGGATCTTGATTTTGTACCCCAGAAGTAGGTTTCGGTTGGAAGTTGTTATCAAACCTGTGCCAACAATCAAAAGCCAAATGACCAGGTTTGTGACAAATTTGACATTGTGGTCTGTTGCTATTTCCAGCTTTGAAGTTCTTCTTGAACTGATTTCCTTGATTTCTAGGTGGTGCATTTGGATGTTCATTCTGAGAACCATGATTACCAGAACGATAACCATGAGAGTTATTGTTGAATCTTTTCTTTCCTGCAGATGGATTGAATAGTGCAACATTTGCTTGCATCAACACTTCCTCATCCACAGATTTCTGCCTTTCAAGTCTTCCTTCGAAAGTAAGAAGGTGACTCTGTAGTCCTTCAATGGAGACATACTCAAGACTGAGAGATGCCACAACTAGATTGTATTCCTGGCCTAGACCACTCAGAATTGCCATAATTTGGTCATCTTGAGTCACTATTTCTCCTATTGCTAGAAGGTTATCACAAATGCCTCGAATTTTCATCATATAATCCCAAATTCCAAGATTTCCTTTTCTAGTTGTCTGCAGCTTTAGCTTCAATTCCATGACTCTTGCTCATGAGGAAGAATCAAAACTTTCTGCAAGTGATTTTCAAATCTCAAATGCTGTGTTGTAAGCCATAATCTGAGCCATGATTTGCTCTGTCAAGGAGGAGTAAATCCAACTCATAACTAGACGGTTTTGTCTCTGCCACAGTGTGTAGTCAGAGTTCAAAATCATATCTCTAGTGGATGAATCTTGAACAAACCTCTTTGGACAGAACTGAGATCCATCAAGAATCCCTTCATAGCCATTTGCAATCACAATGTTAAGAACTTGATTGTGTCATATCAAGTAATTGTTGCGATCAAGCTTGGTTGTTAAAGATTGACCAAACATTGGAAGTTGTGAATTTCCAGAACCATGAACTGACTCCACAGAACTTGAGCTATGATCCGCCATTACAGGAGCTCTGATACCATAAAAGAATTCAGTAGTGAAGAAGAGATACTTGATAAAGGATCAAACACCAGAGAAACAATCACACAATGATCGCTATGCATAATATGCAGATTCTGCAAAATGTATTATGTAGAAGAGAGAAAAAGCTAAGAATGAAGAAAGATAACTTTCGAGAATGAACTTTAGATCTAATCTTGATTATGAAGAAGAAATGAATTACTCAATTAATCAATTACAAGGTATCGTTACATTATATAGGCATATGCTGGTGTACAGCTAAGCCATTGATACATTATCAGAATAACTAACTCTCTAACTAACTTTGACTATTAACTTCATATTGACTTAGCTTGCTAACACAGCTACTTACATTATGAGACACACTCGTGTTCTATAAGTGTGCACGCCCATGTCAGTATTGAACATGCCTGTGTTCTATAAATGTACATGCCCATGACATTATTAGACACCCTCGTGTTCTATAAGTGTACACGCCCATGTCAGTATTGAACATGACCGTGTTATACCAGTAGCATGCCCGTGTAGTATCAACCTCCATCATCCACTTCTGCTATAGACTTAACAATATGTGCGACAACTATATCAAAAGAAGTGTGTCATAGTTGATTANACGGCTACTTACATTATGAGACACACTCGTGTTCTATAAGTGTACACGCCCATGTCAGTATTGAACATGCATGTGTTCTATAAATGTACATGCCCATGACATTATTAGACACCCTCGTGTTCTATAAGTGTACACGCCCATGTCAGTATTGAACATGGCCGTGTTATACCAGTAGCATGCCCGTGTAGTATCAACCTCCATCATCCACTTCTGCTATAGACTTAACAATATGTGCGACAACTATATCAAAAGAAGTGTGTCATAGTTGATTAGTTGGATACAGAAATACTAAGATTTATTAATTATGATAATCAATTAATGGCTTGACTGCAAGATTCTATCTTTTTCAGGCATTAGGTCTGGCTGTGATTTGGCAAGTTGTCGATGACAATGACATGTTTGAAACATGCATGCATATCATGATCAACCTCTTATAAGTTGTGGTTTATATATATTATAGGGCTTATATTTTCAGAATTTGAAACTCCCTCATATGTTTATTTTCAATTTATCAGTAGAAAATTATTTTTCTCATGTTTTAAGGAGCTCAAATTTTGGTATTATTTTTTCATGGGAATTCAATTATAACCAAAACACGTCTTCAATAATAACTTAATGATTAAGTATTATTCACTCCAATTTAAAGTCCTTGTTGGAGCTTCCAATATTGGTAATCACCACCACAAATACATATTGCCTAGTAGTAAAGGTATTTGAAGGGCATATTAACCATGAAACTATTTTTTACTGATGTGTGTCTATAAGGACCTCAAAAAAAGAAAAAAAAATTATAAGAACCTGATTTAAAATTCGTTCAAACTACAAGGATCTGCAATATATTTAAATCTAAATAAATCCAACAAAGTGAACTAAACAACCAAAGCTTACTGTCCACTTATTTTATTTTTTTCTCATTTAGAAGTCTATAGTAAATGTCAATTAATTATTAGAATTAGAGAGTATTTTTATAACAATATAAGTGAATATATCATGTACTTTATTCTTATTAAATACGACTAATTACTGATTGGTTATATTTTTTATCTTTATATATAGCATATTATGATCTTTATTATATATGAATTGCATGGATGAAAATTTGATTCCAAGAGCTATATTTTTTATATTCTTTAGATAATGTAGTTATTAGCAAACAAAGGCTAGATGCTAATGCTATAATGCCAATAAAGTTGGTAACATGGTGCCAACGGCTGGTAACTTATGCATTGATTCTATATTTTATTATGAATATAATGAGCTTTATGAGGACGAACGGCTAGTAGCCTATTGGTAATACTATATATATGTGTATCTAGACACAAAGTAAGAGTATGCAACATTATTATTTTGTGTATATGTGCTTTGCTTATTATTTATGAGTAAACACTTGAGTAGAGAAGAGTGTTGGAGAGAATCCTTGTTATGAGAGAACAGAGTGCAAGTGTACGCTATCGTCTTACAAGTAATATAATGAGTAAAGATTGTCTCTCAAGGATTAATGCTATTAACTACCAAAATTGAATTAATTCCAATTTTATCTTATCAACGGATTCAGGAAAAATTCAAGACTGATTTTAAATAAACTGAAAACAAACTTAAAACAGATAAAAGTCACAAATTAATTAAAAGAGAAAAACCTAGTGTTTTCGATTTCACCATAACTAATCCAAGTTGAATTACTTATATCCTTAATTCAGAATTATCTTCCAAATTAATAGTTGAGATTACCTATAGTATTCATTAGCCTCTCTTGAGGTCTAATGAATCCACAATATCTCTATATCTCTATGTAAATTACAAATAACCAGGAAATTTATTTAATTCTATGGATCCCTTGTAGCGACTACACAAACCATGTAGATATATATCTATCCTACATGCAATCTATGGTATTCTACCCAATGAACTAGACACATAATTCCCTTCTCGAATTCTTTTATGATTAACATATCACCTAACTAATGGCCAATTAATTAGAGGCATTAAGAGTAGAATAGAACACTCAATTAGAAAATAAAATCCAGAGATTAATTACTATAAGAAAATACAACTGTTCATAGTTAGGCTACATCGTAGCCCATAAAAGAGAATTACTTCATGATCAAAAATAAAAACATAGTAGCACAAATTCTAAACATGATTCAAGAAGAAAAATGGAAGAAAAACTCGTGGCAATGAAGAACCGACACTGAATCTCAAACTCCAAGCTTTCAATCTCTTCTCCTTGCTATCTCAAGATTTAGAACATGTGGGAACCCTAAACTAGTCCTTAAACATCTATTTATCAGCCTTAAGAAGTCTAATTAAATTAGGAATAATTTTGGGGCTCAAAACCTACAAGAAGTAGGAAAACTAATGAAAAATCGTACAAGGCAGATCTCAGGTGCCGAGGCCCTACATCCGGGTGCCTAAGCCCTGTCCTTTATGCTAGCAACAGCAATTTAGGCGTCTAGGAGCTCGGGCTTCAGCTAAGACACTAAATTCTCGTCTTTCAGCCATTAAACATCTTTGAATCATTCCCAATTGCAATATTTGTATTTCCTACAAAATAAACACAAAACCACAAGAATAAAACCGTTAAACGACTCAAAAGTTAACTAAATAACAAGTGGATGATATCTAATTTATGGATATAAAATTTATTCATCAATCCTTTCCTCCTATTTGTGCATAATTTGGAGGATAAATGGTGTGATTACTGGGATATTGTATCCTAGAGACAATATATCTAAAACGTACCGCACTTGGTGGAAGATACCAATAATCACCTGTGAGAGAAGTGAATTGTCTTAAAGAAAATGAAATACTCGTGCTTCATCCTCGTGCCACATATTTATTTTACATTAGCACCTCATTACGTTTATATTTTATTTCTATTTGTGTAAGCTTGGGAACAACATTTTCACTATCTGATTTAGTATATTCATTTAGGAACAGATTCACAATTTTAGACTGAAGAATAATGAAGAGAAGGGACTCTATAAGGATGACAGAACGAGAGGGGGAAGTAATGAAAATTGTGTTGTGCACAAAAGAAGAGCAGAGTGCGACAGTGAATGAAATGGCCGCATCACTTTGTGATTGTGCCCACGACTATACTCTTCATTGGATAAAACTTATTGTACATTTTATATACTTTGAGTATTATACTTAATAGCCATATGAAGGATGCCTTAAACCAAATAGTAAATCCACTTACGTGGAAAATGGAATTTACTTTATGACCATTTAGAGGTCATTGCTTTTCTTCAGGTGCCCAACGTCCATTATAACTAGCTTTGCATTTTATTGTAGATGTATTCTGCTCTAAAGTACCCAAGCTAGATGCATTTAGGACACATTCCAACCTTATATATGTGAGAATCTAGATATTACATGGAAATGGACATGTCTATTCTGAATATTTTGTCAGTTTACGTACTTTATGCTTATGTGTTGTCTCATTTGTGTATAAACCTTGGGTGGAGAAGCGTGTGGAGAAAGATTCATGTCCTCCTTTTTGGATAGAATTTGGAGGATAAATAGTGTACCTACTGGACTATTGTATCCTAAAACCAATGTGTCTATAATACACTTCACCCAGTAGACATAATTAGAATTACTTGTGGTAGGCATGAATTGCCTCAAAAGAGAGTAAGATATCTACGCCCTATCCCAATGCTACGTCTCTATTTTTACACTAACAACTATATTATCTTTTTGTAATTTATTGCTATTTTGCAGGTTTGGGAACAACAATATTATATCAGGAGCATTTCAATTATAAGTCAAGAAGAAGTTTTTCACTAACCAAAGCAAAATATATATACCTGTCTTCATTTTTCTGTCTCTCTCACTTTATGTACCTGTCTATTATTTTCTTTTTCTCTTTTACAGTTTCTTTCCCCCCCCTAGAGTTCAAATAGTTTGGCCATTCGCAGGTCCTTTCACTAACAAACTCCCAAGCTTGGTAGGTTTGATTTTGTATCCAAATTCGCTTTCAGTAAAGTCCTGGAACGTGAAAAACAACAGTTCCTTTTTAATTTGTTCATGGCTTACCATTCCAATTTTCTGTTTAATTTTCTTTCCATTGTCTAATTGGCTTTGAAAGATCACATCAGTGAGTCGTTAAACAGGTAAAATGCATAAGCAGAAGTCCATATCTTGTTCCACTTATCATTTTGTGGATATCTCGACTAAACATTTAGAGGTTTTTTAGTTGTGTGGCTTTCACTCTCTTGGATAAGCACAGGTTGACAATAACTCAAAATACACCAGGAAAAATCTATTGGCAGATTTTTGTTGGATTAACTTATAGTTCGTAAAGGAAAAATAAATTTTTTTGCCTCACGTGGTATCGTATTAAAAGTAGAGATGTAAAGCTTTGCTATAATCGGGCTTATCTGTTGGAGAAGTTAATGAATTAATCACCATGCTATAGATTTTGATGTTTGATGCTTGTGGCTTAAGATGCTGTCAAATGTCCTATATTTATTTATATATTTTTGGGAAGTTTTTTAATCCTATCCATAAGTTAGGTTGATTCCACTGATTTTGATTTTTTAACAAATTATATTAATCCATGTTATGTCACACCAAAAAAGTTGTCTTAATCTGAGTCACAATGGATCTATTTAATGAAGCTCCGCCACTGACCGTGGCCATCGAGCCTAACTCAGTCAAATGGAATTAGGAAGGAAATTAAAGTTACTTCTTTAATATGACTTAAAACAAGATAATTTCCTATTTTTCCTAGTTAATGTGTTAAGCATGAGTATAAAAAGATTATAGGTTCTTTAACCTCATATATCAAATGGTATCCTATTATTTCTTAATCATTTCAAATATAGTTAATATAGATACTGTATAAATTATCCTATTTTTCATTATAATTCTTGTATTTGTAGATTGCCATTTATTTTCAAACTAAAAACATTATTGGTGTCAATGTCAAGGAGAATACTTTTAATTAATTTCTCTCTCTCTCTCTCATCTATGTATCCATCTTTCATTTTCTTTCAATCTTTCATAGCTTTTCTTTTTTCCCCGAAGAACTTAGGCAATAGGAGTAAAAGCTTTCAACTTGCCTTTGAGGAGACACTGAGGAAATCAAAGTCATTGTCATGCTTAAAATTTAGCCTAGAATTGAATTTGAGTCACTCAAAGGTCCCTTTCATTAGCAAACTTCCAAACTAGATAGGTTTGATGTTGTATCCAAATTCGCTTTCGGTAAAGTCCTGAGTCCTGGTACATGAAAAGCAATGGCTCATATTCAATTTGCTCATGGCTTATCATTCTAATTTTCTGTTTAATTTTAAGCTCTAATAAAGACAATACCCATGAAATCAACTCCAATCAAGCGGGTTTTTTTTTTCTTAGTCAAGTGGGCTTTGAAATATTACATCAATGAGTTTTTGAAGTTGCGTACAAACATTAAAAAAAATGAATATGCAGAAGCCTATTTCTTCTTTAACTTATCATTTTGGAGATATCTGACTCAAAATTTAGAGATATTTTCAAACAGATTTTGTGCCTTCCACTCTCTTGGATAGCACAGTTTGACAATGTTGAAATTAGTAAAGTAATTTTCTAGAATAATGTCTCTTCATTTCTCAAGAAGCTTATTTACTCAATAATCCTAGTTTAATGTGGTTCATGTATAATGTCTCTTTGTTTCTCAAGAAGCTTATTCAATAATCCTAGTTTTTAGTGTGGTTCATGTATTAGGAATTAATTTGGGGGATGAACCTTTTTTCATTGGAGTCCTATAAATACCTATGTAATCTTTCATTCTTGTGTATCAGAAAAATACAAGTCTTCTTCTCTTATCCATCATTGGAATTCTATTCTTTTCTTTGGCTTGTTTTTCTTCACCAAGGTTGTTGATCTTGGGCTAGTGTAACATTGCTGCATTACGGTTTCTCTTTATGGTATCAGAGCTTGAGAGATAGCTTTGTGTCAAGATATCTTGTGAAGAAAATCAGCCGGTGTTCCAAATGGATTCAAGTGATCATGTTGTTGGATTTGGTATGGAGCTACTAAACCAATCCAATTACAAAGTATGGAAGACTTGTATGGAGTCCTATCTCATTGGGGAAGACCTTTGGGAGGTTGTTGGTGGAGTTGACACTATTGCTCCAGAAAATGATGCTGAGGCTTTCAAGCAATGGAGACAGAAAAATGCTAAGGCAGAATTTTCCTTGAAGAGGTCTATTTCCAATGGAATGTTTGAGCACACTATCCACTGCAAATCTGCAAATGAGATTTGGCAAACCCTTGACAGGCTATTCAACAAGAAAGATGTGGCTCGCTCGCAACTCTTGGAGAATCAACTTGCTAATGCTTCTCAAGGTGATCTTTCTATTGCTCAATTCTTCTTGAAAATTAAAAATCTATGTTTAGAAATTTCAGCTCTAGATCCAGATGAGCCTATTTCTGAAGCTCGTATGAGGCAGCATATTGTTCGTGGATTGAAGCCGGAGTACATTCCTTATGTCACCTCAATACAAGGGTGGGCTCAACAACCATCCTTGGAAGAATTTGAAAATCTCTTGTCTTCCTAAGAATCCTTGGCCATGCAAATGGCTGGATTATCTGTGTCTGATCAAGGTGGAAGTACTGATAATAAAAATGTTCTTGTAGTTGAGAAAAAGAAGAATTTCAACCCAAAAGAAAAGAAATTTGATTCAGAATCTAGCAACAATGCCTCCAATTCTTCTAACTTTAAGAAGAAAAAGTTGAAGTGTTATCGGTGCGGTAAACTTGGACACGTGCAAAAAAATTGTCATGCCAAGTTGAAGCAAGGAAATTTGGTTGAAGCTGAAAAGGCAAATAAAGGAGATTCTTCTCGGAGCAATGAAGAAGACTGGAGCAAGTGTTTTATGGCGAGAGTTGCATCTAGTCTTGCTTCAATTGACCTTGAGAATGATTGGATCGTGGATTCTAGCTGCGGTCATTATGTGACTGGTGATGCTTCTAAATTCTCAAGTCTTCATCCTTGTCAAAGGAAAGATGCCATTGTTACAATAGACAACACAGTTCACTCTGTGGAGAAGGAGGGGACAGTTGTTATCAATGGGAGCAAGGACAATTCTATTACACTCAATGATACTTGTCTTTTAGAACTATACAATCCATGCTTTAATAATGAATTTTTACCTGCATTGTAATCAAATTCTCTCTAAACATGGTGTTTAATCCATAAATTGGCTTTGACAGGTACCAAGATGGGTAATTTGGAAATGAGAAGAATCTGGCAGAAATTCATGGAGAAAATGGCAATGAAAGCAGCCATCTACCAAGTTTTCTACTAGACACGGGCAGTAACACGGCCGTGTGTACCCCGTGTCTACCATCCAGAGGCTACTGCTCAAGCTCATGGACAAACACGGCCTCAGACAGGAACAGACACGGCCGTGTCCAAGGCCGTGTTGATCAAGCAGAATGTCCAAGAGAACAAAGGCCCAGTCTAAGGGCAAACACGGTCAAGGAAAGAGAAGAACACGGCCGTGTGAGGGGCCGTGTTGAACAGGCAGAGGCTACAAAGTCAGGACACGCCCAGACCAAAGAAGAGCACGGGCCATGTCTAAGTGACACGGCCATGATCAGAAAGGAACACGGCCGTGTCAGAGCCCGTGTTCGATGACCAGAAATGCAACTTAAGTGACATGCCCAGGACCAGAAAGGAACACGGCCGTGTTCGAGCTATTTTTGACCAAATGACCTAATTCTGCACAAGTATAAAAAGGAAATCTGATGCATGGCATAAAGGGGCCGTACTTGGGAAGAAAGGAGCAGAAGAACTAGAGAGCAAGGGGGAGCAATTGGAACTGGATCGTCATAGAGTTTCTTCTTCTTCTCTTCTTTTCATCTCATGTTTAATACTTATTTGTTTTTATTGAATTCAAGTATGAGTAGCTAAATTCTTATTGTTAGGGGTTTGATGTAATTCATTTGTAATGAAGTTTCAAGATTGAATAAACTTGTTTAAGCACAACTTCTTTTGTTGAATAGAATTTGCTGTTCTTAATGCCTTTAAATGCTTAGCTACCATTTGAATGGTTAAGAGATTTGTTTTAACACTAGGAATAGTAAGATCCAAATGTGCTCTGTAAATTCTGTCCTAAATTGAGTTAATCTAGGAATAGATAACTTCGTTTAGGTGGTATTAGATTAATTTCCTAGAACCAAATCACCTAAATTAATTGGTTGTATCAAGGAATTGGACAAGTAATTAGTATAGGGAGGATTGTATCACCAAGGAATTGGGTTCAATCACTTTAAGGAAATGAACCAACAACAAAGGAATTGTAACTGAAATAAGTAGTCCAGTATTGATTCTGAGATTACCTTGTCTATGAGGAAATCGAATTGCAAGTGAATGAAATCAACCCCTAACCTTTCTCATTCTTATTACAAATCTCACATTTAGATTGTCTCTTAAAGATTGTTACGATATTGTTGGAATTTTGTTACTTAGTTGTCACTTAGTTAATTGCAGCAGCTCATTCTAGGGCTGCCTTCAATCCAAACCATTTATCCTTCCGAATAGAATCTTTATTGGTGAAATTGGTAATTGTTAGCCTTAATCCTCGTGGGAACGATACTCTACTCACTACTATATTACTTGTGTGACTCGGTATACTTGCCGGAAAAAGTCCCATCACTCAACAATGTGTATCATGTCCCAGGTATGAAAAAAAATCTCTTCTCAGTTACAAATGTTGTGGACTCTGGAAATTATGTCCTATTTGGCCCTCAAGATGTGAAATTTCTTCAAAACATTAAAGATTTAAAGGCTGATGTTGTTCATATTGGTAAAAGAATTGATGGTGTGTATGTTTTATCAACTTCAACTTCTTTTGTTGAAAAATTGAGTGGCCATGATAGTGCTTCTATATGGCATGCTCGGCTTGGGCACCTTAACATGTTTAAATTAAAAGTTATGGTGCAAAAAGAAATAGTTAAGGGGCTGCCAAAAATAACCAAATTTACTGATGGTGAAAGTTGTGAAGGTTGTCAATATGGCAAGGCTCATAGACTTCCATTTGATAAGTCTCTTTCTAGGTGCAAAGCTCCATTGGATTGTATTCATATTGATTTGTTTGGGCCAACTCCAGTTGCTTCTTATTCTGGTTTCCGTTGTATGCTAATATTTGTTGATGACTTTACAAGATTCACCTAGGTTTACTTTGTTAAGGAAAAATCAGAAGTTTTTCTCAAATTTAAAGAATTCAAGAGATTTGTTGAAAAATTCCTTGGAAGAAAAATCAAGCGGCTTCGAACTGACAATGGAGGAGAATTTACTTCTAATGTCTTTAATTCCTTTTGTCACAAAGAAGGAATTAGAAGGGAACTCTCTTGTGCTCATACTCCTCAACAGAATGGAGTGGCTAAGAGAAAAATTAGACACCTCATGGAAACTTGCAGGAGCTGGTTACATGCAAAGAATCTACCAAAAGAACAATGGCTTGAATGTATGAAATGTGCTGCCTATGTGATTAATTGGGTACCACTTAGTCCAATCAACTTGAAGTCTCCTTATGAGTTGATGTTCAATGAGAAGCCTAGTGTTAAGCACTTCAGAACTTTTGGCTCTATCTATTATGTTCATGTGCCAGATGCTAAAAGGAACAAATTTGATGCCAAAGCTAGGAAGTGCATTTTTATTGGCTATGACAATTAAAAGAAGGGCTGGAAATGCTTGGATCCTCTCACTCACAAGTACATAGTGTCAAGGGATGTAGTTTTTGATGAAATTTCATCTTACTATGGTCCTAATCAGACAATGGAACCTAGATTACAACTTTTCCTTTCAACACTCATTCCTCTATTTCACAAGAGAATCATAGTGAAAGGGGGAGCTCTAGTTCATGTGAAGAACGACGAATAGAGGATGGTGCTGCTAATCAAAGATCAAAGAGAAATATTGTCAAGCTAGCTCGTTATCGAGATGAAAATTTTACAAACACATACTCCTATTTCTTTGCAGGAAAAAAAGATGATGAAGAACCTTTTTGCTTTCAAGGTGCTAAAGGTGTCAAAGTATGGGAGGCTGCCATGGATGAAGAAATGAATGCATTGTTAAAAAATGAAACTTGGGATCTTGCTCTAAAACCCAAGGATGTGGAGCCTGTCTCTTGTAAATGGGTGTACAAAATAAAGTGCAAAGTTTATGGGCGCATAGATAGATATAAAGCGAGGCTGGTTGCTCGTGGATTTTCTCAGAAATATGGAGAAGATTATGAAGAAACCTTCAGTCCTATTGCAAAGATGACTTCTGTTCGGACTATAATAGCACTTGCAGCTTCTCTTGGTTGGAAATTATGGCAGCTTGATGGGAAAAATGCTTTCCTGTATGGAGAGCTTGATAAAGACATCTATATGGAGCAACCACCAGGCTATGTTTCAAGTTCTCATCTTGGTTTGTTTGCAAACTCAAGAAAGTTCTTTATGGGCTAAAACAAGCTCCAAGGGTGTGGTATAGAAAAATTCCTCAATACTTGCAATTTTGTGGTTATCTTGCTTCTAATTCTGATCATAGTTTGTTTGTGAAAAAGCAATCTGGTTTGCATGTCATTGTTCTCTTATATGTAGATGACATGATCATTACGGGCAATGATGAGGGAGAAATTGCAAAGCTTCAAGATGAACTCTCTATTCACTTTGATATGAAAATTTTGGGAGAGTTGAATCATTTTCTTGGCTTAGAAGTTGAAAGGATGAAAGGTGGAATTTTTTGTAACTCAAAGAAGCTATGCTAAAAAATTAATTGCTCAGGTTTGGCTTGAAGAATGGCAAAAAGCGCTGCACTCCACTAGAAGTTAATATCAAGTTAAGGCGTGATGAAGGCTCTCTATTGTCCAATCCTCAACCTTATCGTGCTCTTGTTGGAAGTTTGATTTATTTGACTACAACAAGGCCAGATATTGCTTTTTCTATTGGTCTTGTTAGTAGGTTTATGCAAGAACCACGAAAGCCACACCTTGAGGCAGCAAAGAAAATTTTGAAGTATGTCAACACTACCCGTGACATGGGATTGTTCTACAAGAAAGAACCAGATTTTTCTCTACTGGGTTTCACAGATGCTGATTTTGCTAGAGATTTGGATGATTGAAAATCAACATCTGGTTATGCTTTGTTATATGGTGATATTGGAATTTCCTGGTGTAGTAAAAAGCAAGATTTAGTGTCTTTGTCAACTACAGAAGCAGAATACAAGACTTCTGCACTTGCAGCTCAAGAATGTGTTTGGCTTCAAAGACTCATTGAAGATCTCAATGTTCCTATTCATGGTCCAACCAGCCTTTACGGAGATAATCAAAGTGCTATAAAACTTGCCACCAATCCAGTTTGTCATGCAAGGACAAAACACATTAAGGTGGAACATCATTTTATTAGAGAAAAAGTTTTGGATAGAACCATTAGTGCAATGGAGGTGAGAAGTCAAGACAACATTGCTGATATATTTACCAAGTCACTTTCCAAAAAATCTTTTGAGAAGCTTCGTTCTCAACTTGGAATTATTTCCAGAAAATCACTTTAAGGGGGAGTGTTGAAATTAGTAAAGTAATTTTCTAGAATAATGTCTTTTCATTTCTCAATAAGCTTATTTACTCAATAATCCTAGTTTAGTGTGGTTGATGTATAATGTCTCTTTGTTTCTCAAGAAGCTTATTCAATAATCCTAGTTTTTAGTGTGGTTCATGTATTAGAAATTAATTAGGGGGATGAACCTTTTCTCATTGGAGTCCTATAAATACCTATGTAATCTTTCATTCTTGTGTATCAGAAAAATACAAGTCTTGTTCTCTTATCCATCATTGAAGTTCTATTCTTTTCTTTGGCTTGTTTTTCTTCACCAAGGTTGTTGATCTTGGGCTAGTGTAACATTGTTGCACTACGGTTTCTCTTTAGACAATGGCTGAAATTACAACTGGAAAAATAAATTGTTAGATTTTATTTATTTGGGATTGAACTCATAATGCGTAAAGAAAAAGTCTCTGCCACTTGTTTTTTCATATCAAAGAAGAGGCATAAAGTTTTGTTACTCTCTAACATACATGTTCAAAAAGTAAGGCACTAATCCCCATGCTATAAGTTTTGATATAATTTTTTTTTATTGGATATAAAATTTTATATTTGATTCTTGTGGTAAGATGTTTTTCAATGTCCAAGTGGGAAGTTTCCTTATCATATCCTTAAGTACGGGTGATTTGATAAACTACATTATAAGGAAAGCTACAACAATTTTATTTGTCAATAAAATTACAAAAAAAATTACATAAAGATCATTAAGGGGTTGTGTAAGAGAAAAGATCAACCTATGCAACCAAAATGACAAAACCAGCAAGCAAATACCAAAACAACGAATCTAAACCATAAACAAATTAAAGCAGTAAATCAAGGTAAAGAAAACAACACCAGAATTATGTGGTTCAGACAAGTTGACCTACATCTACGGGAGAGAGCATTCCACTATATTTATAACAACAAGATCAAGTCTTTCTTACAACAGAATCCTCACTTGGCCTTTGTTCTTAACCCTTGTAGCATATGCAAGTCAGAACCCCAAGTCTCACTCTATTTCTTTCCTCTCAATCACTATGATTCTTCCTTCTCTGATTTCTCTTTGCTTCTACACTTCTTTTAAGGGTATCTCAGTCTGTCCTATCTCACTGGTTTATATAGGAATCAATGATCAATTAGCTTTAGTCGGTTATGGCCATAACCGCCTAACTGATTTATGAGACACTCCTCAAACACAGACCCGAGTCTTGAATGACATGCCCATGTTAACTTAACCATTCTTTCATAACACGACCATGTGTCATAATGAAAATGTCTGTGTTAATCAACCTAAAACCTTCCTCTTGAAGCACGCTTGTGAACATGCCCTGTCTTTGGTTGTTTGAGGTCGTGCCTTGAGTGAACACGCCCGTGTCTAACCTCCAAAGCCTCACTTCAAGTGACACTTCCAAACTCACAAATGAACACGCCTCGTGTCACGTCCCGTATCTTCAGTCCAAAGACTAAGTTAAGTGACACAATCGAATCCATAAGTAAACACGGCCGTGTCGTCTGCCCGTCTTTGCCTTACTCAAGAGATAATCATCACAGGTTATTCATGGAATGACCAACTGTCTTGTCCTTTTGCTCCTTGTTTCACTATACAATTAGCTCTTTGGTTCATCTTTCTTAACACATGAGACACTACTGTCACTAACTTTTTTTATTTTTGGTGAAACCTATGCCAACTTTAGGTAGGATAGAATGACCAGTTGCTCTGGTATGTGTTCAGGTAGTGGGAATTGCCTCCCTATATAGGATATTAAGTAATAGCTAAATTAACTTCCATCATATCACAAAATTTAAACATGTGCAAGTACTAATTATTTTCAAACCATGAAGCAGTTTTCTATCTCAAGCTCTTGAGTAAGTCATTAGATGTGTGATAAAGGTGAAATTTTTATTTAATTTATAGAGGTAAATATAAGAAAATAACTGTTGATTTTGTTAGTTACATATGATGTATAGAATCATTCTTGTTAAGGAGCATTTTACTTGAAAAAACATAAGAATGTAATATTAATTTATCAAAAAAATTTAAATAAATTAATTGAGAACTTGTCTTGGACTTTGCTTGATCAGTTTTGCCCTTAAATCTTTCAACTTTAAGCTTTGTGTGAGAAATTCGACTAAAGTCTGGATATGATTCTTCACAAGGATATATATGTTAGTTCCAAAATTTTCAATCCTAATTTTGATGATAACAAATGACCTTACTAAGTCACTAATCCTAATTTGTTTGTTAAGTATTTATTAAAGCGACAGGTTAGTGATCATCTTGGGTCTAGAAGAACAAGGAGTTCTGCCCCAGCAAGAATAAGTTCTCATATAGAACTTGTTTCCCTTAGATGCTGATGTGGCAATAAAAGTCTGAAGATATTTTTGAATTTTGAAAAATATTCTAGAGAAAATATCACTCAATCAGAGGAATAGAAGTTTGGATGAAATCAATCAAAAAAATAACTGTTGGAAGTTATAAAATGAAGCTTTTCAAAAGGAGAAGCTATATTAGGAAACAAATCAAAAATGAATAAGAGGATTCCTAATATAGCACAAATTGACAGCCAAGCATTGAAGACCTTGTCTACAAATTCAAACGGTCATCCTCTACCTCTGGAATCCTATAAATTGAAGACACAAGTGCTGGTGCACAGTAAGAATAACAGAAGCAAAAGTTAGAAGAAAAGTTATGTGCGATTAACAAAAGGAGTTCTCCATATTGTCATCTCTCTATTTTCTGCTATTTGTAAAATTCTNAAGACCTTGTCTACAAATTCAAACGGTCATCCTCTACCTCTGGAATCCTATAAATTGAAGACACAAGTGCTGGTGCACAGTAAGAATAACAAAAGCAAAAGTTAGAAGAAAAGTTATGTGCGATTAACAAAAGGAGTTCTCCATATTGTCATCTCTCTATTTTCTGCTATTTGTAAAATTCTGAGAAAGAGTCTTTATTTTCTGTTTGGGACTAAAATCATTCCAGGGTTTTTGTAATACGTATTTCCATTAAGGGAATCTGGGGAGAGTGACCTCTACTCTTGGTTAGAGAGAGATTAAGTTTCTGGTGAGCTTTTGTAAAACCAATGAGAAGGAGTTTCTGGTTAGCTCGTGTAAAACCAATGTTGTAAGGAGCTTGGAAAAGCATAACCTTAACTGCTAGTGGAACCCCAACCTTGGGAGAGTGGACGTAAGCTTTGTTGGCTGAACCACTATAAACTCTAGATTCAATCTCTACTCTCTACTCTTTTTAAAGTTTTTACTATTTATATGTTCAGAGTTTATTTTTCTAGTATGTTATGGTGTGCTATGTAGCTAGTTGTCAAACTTGTTTTATCCTATTGTATGTTAGTCTCTGAAAACAAGTTTTTAATCTGCGAACTAGTTTCCTTAAAAATTGTTTTAATCCATCTTTCTGTTTGAAATAATTTATAAACTCCCATTCGCCCCCCTCTAGGAGCATATTTGAACTCTCAATTGGTATTAGAGCTCAGTGCTCTATTTGTAGGTTTAACAACCTAGAGTTAAAGATATAAATGTTTCAATTTTGTAGGTAACATGAACATGCAAAGTTCAACTCATTCTTCCCACAAGCCACCATACTTCAACGGTGACAACTATAAATACTGGAAGGAGAGAATGGACATGTACATGAAATCCAAAAACTATAAAATCTGGGCCATTCTAAGGAATGGGATGACACCACCAACAAAGATAATTGATAGAATACAAGTTCCAAAGGAAGAAAGCGAGTTCACCGCTAAAGATCAACTCACTTACACCTTGAACTCCAAAGCTAGGTACAATATTGTCTGTAATGTATCTCCTAAATAGTATGAGCACATAGCATCTTGTAATACAACAAAGCAATTCATGAAGGAACAAGTCATGTGAAGGAAGCCAAAATTGATATCTTCGGATCTCAATATGAAATGTTCCATACGGAAAAAAATGAATCATTGGAATCATTCTTTGCTCGGTTTCTTGGGATCATAAATAATCTCAAGAGTCTTGGTAGAGAATACACTTAAAAGGAGAAAGTAAAGAAACTCTGAGGTGCTTGACAAAAAAATGGGAAACAAAGGTCACGGTTCTTTTTCAATACGTTGAAACAAATGACATGACCATGGACCAGGTGAGAGGGCAGCTAGAAACACACCAAATGTTGTTGTTTGAGAAGAAAAATAGACTAGAAGATCACAAGAAGAGTCTAGCTCTTGCTAAACTAGTTCTCCTACAAAAGAACTAGTTTCCAGTGACAAAGATGTAGCTATTTCAAGGGAATTTCTTCAGCAAATGAAAAGGCAAAATGACAAAAAGAAATTCCAACCTAGAAACACTAAAAGGGAAACCAACAAAGAACCAATCATCTACTACGAGTGCAAGAAACTTGGACACATCAAACTGGATTGTCCAAATCTCAAAAAGAAGAAGTTCTATAGAAGAGAGAAGAAAAATGCTATGATTACTTTATGGAGTGATGTTGACTCAGCTTCAAACAGTGACAACTCTGATGAAGAAAATCTGGCAAACTTTTGTTTCATGACAAACACAGATAAGGTAAATGATTTTGAAACTGAACTAGGTCCTTCTCCTTCTTATGAAGAGCTAAATCAAGCTTTCGAATATCTAGCTTTTGACTATGAAAAGAGGCTTGCAAAGATAAAAGCTCTTAAGAAAATAGTCAAAGAGCATATTAACGAAACTGATTTGCTTAAGAAAGAAAGTTCTGAATTATGTCAAAAGTTTTAGATTCTACAGAATGAAAATGACTTTTTTAAGAAAAATCAACTTCTTACTCATTCTACTCTTAAAGAAAACAATGATTTGAAAAAGAAAGTGAATGATCTGTCACAGGATCTAGCAAAGTTTTTTCAAGGGCGTGGTAACCTGAATGCTTTGCTAGGGAGACAAAGAGATGGACAAGAAAAAGTAGGTTTGGGATATAATGAATCTCAACCAGCAAAGTTATCTAGAAACTTCTTTGTCAAAGAATTAGCTCCTTATTCTACTTCTAGAAACTCTTTTGTAAAAAGCTTCAGGCTCTCAATCTTCTTTAAGAAAAACATGCTTTTACAACAGTAATATAGGACATGTTATGTTTAACTATGGTTTCAAGAAATTATGTGCAGCAAAGAAAATGATTTGGACATCTAAGAGTACCTATATGGCATTAACAACCAAGGACCCAAAACAGTTTAGATACCTGACACCTACTAAACTCCTTTGCAGGTATGCTTCAAAGCCAAAAGTGACTTTTGGTAGTTGGACAACGATTGCTCCAAACATATAACTAGAGATATCACCAAGTTCACTTCCATAAAAAAGAAAGACATATGAGACATCACTTTTGGAGATAATGGCAAAAGGAGAATTGTAGGAGTTGGTAAAGTTGGTATGAGTAACTCCTTCACTCTTGAAAATGTTTATTTAGTAGACGGTTTAATGCATAATCTTTTAAGCATAAGTCAACTCTGTGACAAAGATCACAAAGTGGTTTTTGAATCATCTCATTGCATTATTCACGAAGAGCATAGTGATAAAAGTTTTGTTTGCATGTTATAGAAGCTCAAATGCATATATGGTATCCAAATAAGGCCTAGATTTTAAACATAAAACTTGTTTTTTGTCCCAAAGCAACAACTATTGGTTGTGGCATAGAAGACTTGGCCATGTAAATTTCAAACTAGCTTTTAAACTGGTCAAACAAGAACTTGTTCTTGGTTTCCCAAAACTAGTTTTTCAAAAAGACAAAGTATGCTCAGCCTGTCAACAAGGCAAGCAAACTAAGTCATCCTTCAAGTCTAAAAAGGAGTTATTCACTTCTAGGCCACTCTAACTACTTCATATAAACCTCTTTGGACCCTTACCCACAACTAGCTTAAATGGCAAAAAGTATGGATTTGTAATAGTTGATGACTATTCAAGATTCCCATGGGTATACTTTCTCTTTCAAAAGGATGAAATGTTTATTGTTTTTGAAAGATTTTGCAAGAAAGTCCAGAATGAAAAAGGCTTTGTTATCTCCTCCATAAGAAGTGATCATGGTGGAGAGTTTGAAAACAAGTTTTTTGAATTTTTTTTGTGAAAACCATGACATTCATCATAACTTCTCTTGTCCTAGGACTCCTCAACAAAATGGGGTAGTTGAGAGGAAAAACATGACATTAGTTTAAATGGGGAGAACCATGTTAATCGAGAACCATTTACCTAAGTATTTATGGGCAAAAGCTATAAATACAACATGTTATATCTTGAACAGATGTTTGATAAGACCAGTTTTGAAGAAAACTCCTTATGAGTTGTGGAAAGGGAGAAAGCCTAATGTGAGTTACTGCCATGCCTTTGGCTGCAAGTGTTTCATCCTAAATAATGGTAAGGAACATTTAGGTAAATTTGATTCAAAATCAAATGAAGGTACGTTTCTAGGTTATTCATCATCTAGTAAAGCATATAGACTATTCAATAAGAAAACACTTTGTGCAGAATAGTCAATGCATGTTATTTTTTATGAACCTAACCTTCCTTTGAGTTCTCAAGTTCTTGAAGATAATGAATTAGCACGGGAAATCGACATACTTACTAATGCAGAAAAGAAATCAGAATAGGAAGAGAATACAAAACAGTTAGATTAAGAAGAAGTAATTATGAAATAAGTTTCACAACAAAATGCCAAGGAGTTTCTTCCAAAGGAAACTCGAAGTACTAAGAATCATCCTATAGTCAATATTATTAGTGATCCAAATAGAAGAATCAACACTTGTGCTTCTCTCATAGATTACCATGTCAACTTGGCATTCCTTTATTTTATTGAGCCATCAACATTAATGATGCATTACAAGATGAAGCTTGGATAGTAGCAATGCAAGATGAGCTAAACTAGTATGAAAGAAACTAAGTATGGACGCTTTGTACCTCAACTAGAAAATGTCAGCATAATTGGTACAAAATGGGTATTTCGAAACAAATTGGATGAAGATGGAAACATTATATAAAATAAAGTTAGATTGGTAGCACAAGGGTATAATCAAAAAGAAGGTATTGATTTTGAAGAAACCTTTGCTCCCATAGCTAGATTAGAAGCTATTAGAATATTTATTGCTTTTGCATGCTTTATGGATTTCAAACTTTTTCAAATGGATGTGAAACATGCTTTCTTAAATGGTTTTGTAAATGAGGAGTTATGAGCAAAGTAACCTCTCGGATTTGAAAGATTAGATTATCCAAACCATGTTTATAAACTCTCCAAAAGTCTTTATGGTCTTAAACAAGCTCCTAAAGTTTGGTAGTAAGTTGCTTTTGGAAAATTGTTTTAAAAGAGGAAAAGTGGATACCACTCTTTTCACTAAGCATGTAAAGCATGATGTTCTTCTCGTTCAAATTTATGTAGATGATATTATCTTTGGATCTACTAATGAGATTTTGTGCAAGGAGTTTGAAAAACTAATGAAAGGAGAATTTGAAATGAGCATGGTGGGTGAGCTAACCTTCTTCCTTGGGTTTCAAGTAAAGCAAACTTCTAAAGGCATCTTCTTAAACCAATCTAAGTATACAAAGGTGCTATTTAAGAAGTTTGGTATGGGAAATGAAAAAGGTATAACTACTCCTATAAGCCTTTCAACCAAACTAGATTTGGATGAAAAAGGTAAACATGTTTGTCAGAAAAGGTATAGAGGTATGATTGGTTCTCTATTCTATCTAACTACCAGTAGATCTGATATCATGTTTAGTGTATGTACTTTTGCTAGATATCAAGTTGCTCCAAAAGAATCTCATCTTACTTTTGTAAAATAGGATCCTTAAATATTTGGCAACTACTTCTAATGCTAGTTTATGGTTTAGCAAAACTGGTTCTTTTGAACTAGTTGCCCATACAGATTCTCATTATGGTGGCTACTCCATTGACTGAAAAAGCACCAGTGGAGGTTGTCGATTCTTGGGCAATGCTTTGGTGTCATGGTAGTGTAAGACACAACATGCAGTTGCTTAATCTATAGTTGAAGCTAGGTATATGGTAGCTAGAAATTGTTGCTCTCAAGTGTTATGGATGAAATAATAACTAGTTGATTATGGCATAAAGCTAAATCACATTCCCTCATTGTGTGACAACATAAGTGCTATAAACATTGCCAAGAATCCTGTTCAACATTCGAGAACCAAATGCATTGATATCAAGCATCACTTCATCAGGGATCATGTATTCAAAAGAGATATTGAATTATCATTCATCAATACCGAGGATCAACTAGCTGACATATTCACTAAAGCCTTTGGCGGAGGATATGTATTGTTTTCTAAGATCTGAGCTAGGGATGGTAAGCATGTCATAAATTTATTTCTTATACATTCATATTAATATTCTTAAGGACTGTCTTCCTGAAAGTCTTCCTGAAATCTATTAATATATGTTATGAAGTTTGGCAAAGTTGCTGAGACTTTCAGGGAATTCGTGTTCGAGCTAGTTCTTAAAATTGGTTCTTGGTGTGCTTATTCCTACCCAGTTGGACTTTTTATTAATCCAATTTCATAACAGGTTCCTTCATTGCATGTTGGGCCTATTATCTTTGGACCTTAAACTAAAACCGGTTACCCATTGTGCAATGCGCACCGTTTCATTAAACTGCTTCCTCTCTTCTCCTGCAAAACATCAGCATTTTGGTAGCTGACCTTTGGTTTTCTCGCAACCACCTTTTCAGCACTTTCTTATTCATTTCAAATCAAATCCCTCAATTGCCTCTCCATTACCGTTGCAACTTCTTCCATTACCCAGATTTCTCATTGAAAACTGCTTCCATTCCTACCTCATTCCTTCTCCCTAAAACCACATCAAATCATATGGTTTGTAAATCAACTTCATCATTTTTCCAAAATGAAGTCCAAAGCAAAGCCATTTTCAGTAACACCCCATTCTTCATACCATTGAATCTCTGCATAAGGCTTTCTAGACAAGTGCACAGTTTAAAGAAATCAGTTCCAAAAGCAAGGAACTAGTTCAAGCTTAAGAACCAGCCAAGCTTGCCAACAATGAAGAAGAAGAGATTGTGCCCCTTCAATCCATTTGAGGGTTTCTGTTACCCACTAGACTAGAATCTCTATTGTTGCTCCCTTGGCTTTCTCCTCCAGATGATGGAACAAACTCATCCACTTCTACTATTGCACCTATAACCCCTGCTTCTCTAGTTGCAAAAGAGTTCACTCCTCCTACCACAGAAGCAGTTCTCTTTCCTCAAATGATTGTCAGATCTTCTCATCCCTCATCAAGCACAGAACATCCAAAGAAAACAAAAATATGTGCTCGAAAAAAAGGTGATTTTGCCCTAATCAAGAAGAGCTCACCTTGTTGACCCACTGTTTGCCAGTAGAGACATTGAAAAGAAATTTCACATTAACTTCTTTTTAAGGACAATTGTTTCCGATGTAGTTTTTCAATGGGAGGTAGCCATACAAGACACTGTTATTGATGAAGCTATTGTTGATATGGGCTAGAGCAAATTACTTGATATTAAGGAACCAATGCTTCCTCAGGTGGTCAAGCTCTTTTACTCCCATCTTGAACCTTTGCAAGGTTTGACTTCTGGCTTTATTTACCTTAAATCCTATGTTGTTGGTATAGAACCAACTATTAATGAGGGTTTTTTTAGGACATACTTGGTCTTCCTACTAATGGGTACACTCAGTATATACATAAAATATGGCCAACAGATTTTATTAGTTATGATGAAGTAATGGAAGCCATGCATATGTAATTACCCTAAGAACAGAGAAGCCAACATTGCACTCATTGTGCATTGTATGAACCCTATCACTCGTACCTTGGCAAAGCTTGTTACCTCTCTTTTCTTGCCTCGTATTGGTAGCTAATCTGAATTCACTACCAAAGATCTTTACCTTCTATATCACATTAAATAGAAAATGCCACTAAATCTACCCAGTCTCATTCTAAAACACATGGCCTGGTCTATTGGAGGCACTAGGAAGAAAACCAGTTTGCCTTATAGCATGCTAATTGTACACCTATGCAAGCATTTCAATGTCAACCTTTCTCAATTTGATGAAGTGCCCCTACCAGACAACTTGGTTATTCGAAGACCTTTGCCTGGGTTTGAAGCCACAGAAGAAAGCTCCAAGTTTGCCTCTAAAAAGAGCTTTTCAAGATTAGAGCGCAAATTTGTTGATGTTGCAACTCCTTTAAGGATGAAGCAAACTAGTTCTTCAAAGAAACCAGTTCTTCCCTCTTAGCCAATTGATCATCAGTCCTGGATAGTAGAATTGAATCCTGTGGAGTTGGCTAACCAAATTGGTCAAAGGCTAAATTTTTCCAATCCTATGTTGTGAACTGTAATGCAAGGGTGGCTTCTGTGGAGCAAAAATTTCCCAACACAAAGAAGGAGCTGGCTGCAACAAATGCAAAGTTGGTTGCTGCCAAGAAGGAGCTTGCGGATATCAAATCCAATCAGTCTTCCTTTTCCTAGTTCTTTGTGTCTGTCATGGTTAATCCCTTGCTAACTATTTATAATGTGTATTAATGGGTCCTTAACATTTTCAGTCATCTATTTGTTATCTATGAACGTTGCCAGCATCATGCACCTTATAATCTTTTGGTCTTACTTTATTATATATTCCAGTTTGTCTTTGCTATTGGTTTTCTGTTTATAGGTACCATTATCCCTAAGTTCCTTTTGATGTTGACAAAGGGGGAGAAATAGTGTGGAAAGATCTATATCATAAACTATTATGCTGATAGTTTGTATGAACTTCTGTAATTATTTGCCATAATTTTTTTCAAATGACTCCCTTCTTGAACTTTTTGAGTTGTGAAAACTTCTTCTTGAACTGGTTGTTAAAATTGTTCAAAAGTAAGCTTAGTCTCACGGGGAGATCTTTCCAAGCATTTGTCATCATCAAAAAAGGGGAGATTGTTAGTTCCAATATTTTCAATCCCAAATTTGATGATAACAAATGACCTTAGTAAGTCACTAATCCTAATTCATTTGTTGAGTGTTTATTAAAGTGGCAGATTAGTGATCATCTTGGGTCTAGAAGAACAAGAAGTTCTACCCTAGTAAGAATAAGTTCTCGTATAGAACTTGTTTCCCTCAAATGCTGATGTGGCAATTAAAGTATGAAGATATTATTGAATTTCAAAGAATATTCCAGAGAAAATATCACTCAATCATAGGCATAGATGTTTGGAAGAAATAAATCAAAAAAATAGCTGTTGAAATTTATAAACGAAAGCTTTTCAAAAGGAGAAGCTATATTAGGAAGCAAATTAAAAAAGAATAAGACGATTCCTAATATAGCACAAATTGGCAGCCAAGCATTGAAGACCTTGTCTACAAATTCAAATGGTCATCCTCTACCTCTAGAAAAATTCAAGTGGTCATCATCTACCTCTAGACTCCTATAAAATGAAGACTCAAGTACTGGTGAACAAGAAGAACAAAAGCAAAAGCTAGAAGAAAAGTTCTGTGCAATTAACAAAAGGAGTTCACCATATCATCTCTCTATTTTTTTCTATTTGTAAAATTCTTTGAGAAAGAGTCTTTATTTTTTGTTTGGGACTAAAATCATTCTGGGGTTTTTGTAATACATATTTCCATTAAGGGAATCTAGGGAGAATGACCTCTACTTTTGGTTAGAAGGAGAGAAAGTTTCTGGTGAGCTTTTGTAAGACCAGTGAGAAGGAGTTTCTGGTTAGCTCATGTAAAACCAGTGCTGTAAGGAGCTTGGAGAAGTAAAACCTCAACTGCTGGTGGAATCCCAGCCTTGGGAGAATGGACAGAGGCTTTGTTGGTCGAACCACTATAAACTCTGGATTCAATTTCCATTATCTGCTCTCTTTAAAGTTTATGTTGTTTATATGTTATGAGTTTATTTTTCTGATATGTTGTGTAATTGGTTATCAAACTTGTTTTATCATGTCGTATGTTACTCTCTGAAAACCAGTTTTTAATCTGCAAACTGGTTTCCTTAGAAATTGTTTTAATCCATCTTTTTGTTTGAAATAGTTTATAAACTTCAATTCACCCCCTTCTAGGAGCATATTTGAACTCTTAATATAGTACTCATATATATATTAGGGAGGTTCAGTTTTTGAAATTTCCTAGTCATTTGTGTTGTGAGAAAACGGAGCGCAAGTGCACACTATCGTCTTACAAGTAATGTAATAAAAATGATTTATTGTTCCCATGATGATTAAAGTTATTAATTATCAAAATTAGGTTAATCCCAATTTTATCTGATCAATTGATTAAGGAGAAATTTCAAGAATAAACTTAAATAAACTGAAAGTAAGCAAAAATAGATAAAAATCAAGATTAACATAGAGAGAAAGTCTAAGGGTTCCGATTTCACCATAATTAATCTTGGTTTTCATTCCTTAATTCCTTAATCTAGATTTATTCTCTCTAATTGCTAGCCAAAATTTCCTAATTTATTCATTAGCTTTTCCTAAGATCTAGTGAAAATATTTTCAAATTATGGACTCACTATATTCCTATGTAAATTACGAATAACTAGAAAATTCATTCAATTCTATGTATCTCTTTAATTGACTACATAGGTCATTGAGGTATATCTCTATCCTACATGCAACCTATGATATTTATCCCAAAGAACTAAACACAAATCTCTTTTTGGTCATATTGTGATTAACCTAACAACTAATTTGTGATCAGGTAATTAGAAGCATGAAGAGTAGAGATGAATACTCAAACACAAATGATAAAATCATAGATTAATTCCTTAAGAAACTACAACCATTCATAATTAGGCTACATCTTAGCCTTAGAAAGAAATTAGTTCATGACTGTAAAATAAAATAGAATTAATGAAATTCTATACATAGAAGAAAGAGATAGAGAATAAAAACTCAGTATGGATCCAATAATAGATGCTGCTAATCTTCCTCTCCAAGCTTTGTCTTGCCTCTTCTGTGCTCTCAAAAAGTCCAAAAGTTCCTATTCTAAAACCTAAAAGTCCTATATATTATTGTTACAAAATCCTAATTTAACTATGGTAAATAAAAGTCACCGCCTATAGTCCAAGTTGGAGTGCTGAGGCCCTTGATTTCGAGGGCTGGGGCATTTTGCCTCTGGTGAAATGAGGAGTTACGGGTGTTGAGGTTCCGATGAAAGAGGGTTAGGGCTCTTCTTTTCTACTTCTTTGAAGTTCTAGGCCCTGAGGCCCTTAAAGTAGGGAGCTAGGCTCTTGAACTTTAGAGCTGAGGCCCTTGGTTTCAAGAGTTGGGGCTCTAGTTCTCTGGCCAAATTAAATTGCTGAATTTTCCATTTTCCTTTAGGGTGTTGGTTGCCATGACTAATAATTGGTATCAAAGCTTGGCCTCTTAATTAAGGACTTAACCCTCTCAAGAGTACATTGGCAACCTTGAAAAACTCTTTTCTAAAATGGAAGGATTTGATATTTCCAAACCCCCATATTTTGATGAAAGTTATTTTGAATTTTGGAAAATTAAAATCAGCTTTATTTACAATCTCTTGATTTTGGTTTGTGGGATGTTATTCAAAATGGTTTGTCATCCAAACCAAGATTGAATTGAATGATTATAATAAAAATAGTTTTTCCTCAAATATTAGAGCTATGCAAATTTTATTTAGTGCTTTAAATGATGATGAGTATGCTACAGTTTCTAAATGCTCTAATGCTAAACATGTTTGGGATACTTTTGATGCCTTATATCTTTCTAATATTTGATTCAATTGACAAAGTTGTTTTTTGGTGAGCAAGAAAATGTGGATGACCTTAAGGAAGACAAACACACTCAAAAGGATGCCAAAGATTGTGAGGTATACCATATGTGTCTTAATGATGATGAGCTCAAAGAACAAGAGGAAAATGAAAGCCAAATTGAGAAAAAGGATAATCCAAAGGAAGAGCTACCAAACAAGAAGTGAAGCAAAACCATTTCATGGCTCAAAAGGACTTTGAGGTAACACTACAAGAAAAATGTATACTAGTCAAGGATTTTTCTCAAGGACAAAAAATCTGTGAGAAAAAGAAAACATTTCTCACGAACTTTCTCACACAAAGCGACTGTTAAGACTTTCTCATGAATTTTCTCACAGACAAATGTCACCGTGAGAAACGGCGCCTTAATTGTAACATTTAATGCATTGACCATTCTCACTAACTGTATCCATGAGAAAATTTGAATTTTCTCACAAACTTTCTCACGGCAATATAATGCCTTGGTAAAGTCCAAGAGAAAATCTATGAGAAATCGATACGTGTTGTTTCACTTAAAATTTGAAGTTTAGGGTTAGTTTCTCATGGACAAATTTTGTGGGAAGGTCCATGAGAAATTCTTCACTTCATATCCCTCCCGCTATCGCAGCTTCCATTTTCATAAATCCTTCAACCTTTCTCTCCTCTGTTCTCTCTCTCTTCCTAGACGTTTCTTTAACATTTCCTCTCCCTCTACTTGGGTTTTGCAGCACAGGACATCATCTTCCACCCAATTGGTTTAGTTTTTTGATTTTTAGCTCTTTAAGGTAGGTACCATTATCCCTTTATTGCCTCTAATTTTGTATGTGCTTTGATGAGGAATTGTCTGTCAATTTGCATGCATATTACCTATTTTATCTGTTTAGAATGCTGTTAGCTATTTTAGATATGATAGGAGTTATTTTGGATGTATAATAATTTAGTTATTTTTTTGGGTTATTGTAGAATTTATTTGAATTGATTTTGATTACTGTTGGCTTAATTGATCTGTATTTTATCATGTACAATTGTGTGAACTTTTAAATTCCTAGATCGGTCCAATTTTAGAGGAGACTCTACCAAATTTTTTGTAAGGGTTTAGGGTTTAGGATTTAGGATGTTAGGTTTAGGGTTTGGAGTTTAGGGTTAATATTAGGTAGGGGTTTGGGATTAGGGGTTAATATCAGGTAGGGTTTTTGTTATATTCTTGATGTGGAATGATTCTGGATTTTTTTTTTTAATTATTTGAATGACGGTATAGAATTAATTTTGTAATTTTTTCTATTGCTGTATTATTTTTNTATTGCTGTATAATTTTTACCTTTACTGTTATGTAACTTTTAAGGTTTAAGGTTTGAGATTTTAGGGTTAGGGTTTTGGGTTTTAGGGTTTAGGGTTTTAGCACTTTGGGATTTAGGATTTTGGGGTTTAGGGCTTAGGAGTTTAGGGTTTGAGGGTTAGGGTTTTTTAGTTTTTTAGTTAGGGATTTGGGATTTAGGGTTCAAGGGGTCAAGGGTTTTAGGGTTTGGTTATGAAAGTTTAGGGTTCTGGGTTTTTATCATATACATAATTTAATTGTTAATATTATTTTTGTACGACAGATGTCAAGCGTTCATCAACGATCATCTCTAGCATCTAAGCCCTTTAGGAGGGATAAAGGCAGTTGCTCAGCCTTCTCGGTCCGACCTGGCCTTGTCCTTGTTTATGCCGACCCCGGGGTTGGCGCGCACACCGTCGCCCAATGTGACACATAAGGGGAACTCATCAAGAGCTCCCACTCTGGGATCCACAGCGTCGGCAGCTGCAGGATTGTCGCGTGCCATTCCGAGTATTTCAAAGTCTCCATCACCCGACTCTTGAGCGGCTGATGGTTGGATGTGGATCTGGCCATACGGGAAGAAAGAGTAAGTATTTTCTAGGCTTAATTGTAATTTTAGTCCCTCTATTTTAATGAAGTACACGATTTGGTCCCTCTTCTTTAAAAATGAACTATTTCACCCTTCTATTTTGACAAACATTGCATTTCTAGTCCCTCCGTCTTTGAGCCGTTTAAATTTAGATGGCATTGCTGACATGGCATTAAAAATTTATTTTTTTAATTTGAGTCAACCAATTTTAAGTCATCCGCAGTGGTCCCCACTTACCTCTTTCTCTTCTCTCTTTCCCTTTGATTTCTATTTTCCAGCCACTATTTATGCTCCTCTTCTTCAAACCAGAGTTTTTCGAGAGAGATAGAAAACCAGCCAAAGCAAAAGAAAAAGAAGAAGAAATAAGGGAATCTAATCCAACATTGTAGATCCAAAATGTCGTGGCAAACCTACGTAGATGATCACCTCATGTGCGATATCGACGGTCAACATCTCACCTCCGCTGCCATCATCTGCCAAGACGGTAGCGTGTGGGCCCAAAGCTCCACCTTCCCTCAGGTGATTCATTATGTACATTTGGATAATCTTGTTGGATCTGATTTGGATTTGGGTTCAATTCATTTCAATTTGATTTATGCTCATACTCACATCTTTTTCTTATTTCAAAGAGTTAATGTCATGTTGCATGAGTTATATATGTGTCTGAAGCCAAAACATCTATTATCAATTCAAGGTGTAATCATAAGTGCACATGCTGTTAGCTCCACAGATGCCATGAATGGTACATGGATCGGAAATGACTTGCCATGAAACCTCCCACATCTTGGTTCCTTCATTGAAACTGTACAGATGGATGTTACCATTTGGATCGACCATCAATCGTCTATAGATACGCTCACTATAATCAATGGATAAGAAACGGAATTCATCAGAGGATAAGAAGTGGCCATATGGATGAAGAATTGCGGTTTTACTAATGTTATAGGTGGACTTTTGTTAATCAATTGCTGTCCGCCACGGGACAGGCCAAAACACGCTGGAAACATCAGGACCTTTAAAAAGCAAGCAAGCGAAGAACATTGTTGTTGTCAAAATAAAGCCTATAGAAACCAGAGGAATAGTTTGTTTTGCTTCTTGATGAAACAAGGCTAGCCCGCTCCGTTAGTGGTTGACCAGGAAGAAGGGTATCTATTGGCGAGTCAAAGCTTTGCCAAAGGATAATACCTTGTAAAGTTTGAAGATCAAGGTTACCATTGTCCATCAACTTCAGCTGCACTGGGAGGTGGACAAGGTCGTGCTGCTCCAAATGCTCTTTCTTCCAACATCCCTTAAAATAAGATTTCCATTTTTCAGAAGTGAGAGTTTTGAAGCTTTTCCATTTACGGGTTGGTCTCGATGGCCATCCACACAACCGTGGGTTCTTTGGACCTTTTAAACCATATGAAAAAACATAAAGCATTATTGCCTACTTGAAAGAAACTCGCAAAGAAATCACTATTGGGTGAAACCAGAGTGTCACTTGGTTCCTCAACTGAGAGAGACAAGCCATCTGTCAGTATCAGTTGCTGCCAATGAAAATAAAGTAGGAAACCGCAGCATCACAAATAGAAGGAGGGTGATCAAGGTTGGAACGTGCATTGTTTTAAAATTCAAGAAAGAGGATCAAGATCCCGGGGCCTCTTACAGGGACTGCTAACCATTATTTCAAGTAAGAGGAGTCCTCTTTTCTTCCGAAACTCAAAACACAAAAATACAAATTTAGTTAAAACAGAAAGAGAAACATATTTCTAATGCAGGGAAGAGGAAGGGGAAGCTCTTGATTTCCACAATTTCCTCGCATTACTTTGGATTTCTTCTTTTGTTTTTGTTTTTCTCTTCTTTTTCTATTTTCGTAAAGAGAGAAGCAAACTTTCTGAGTGGTTTGATGATGCTATAGATGATTATTTGACAGCAAGCAAAGGGAAANCAAAATAAAGCCTATAGAAACCAGAGGAATAGTTTGTTTTGCTTCTTGATGAAACAAGGCTAGCCCGCTCCGTTAGTGGTTGACCAGGAAGAAGGGTATCTATTGGCGAGTCAAAGCTTTGCCAAAGGATAATACCTTGTAAAGTTTGAAGATCAAGGTTACCATTGTCCATCAGCTTCAGCTGCACTGGGAGGTGGACAAGGTTGTGCTGCTCCAAATGCTCTTTCTTCCAGCATCCCTTAAAATAAGATTTCCATTTTTCAGAAGTGAGAGTTTTGAAGCTTTTCCATTTACGGGTTGGTCTCGATGGCCATCCACACAACCGTGGGTTCTTTGGACCTTTTAAACCATATGAAAAAACATAAAGCATTATTGCCTACTTGAAAGAAACTCGCAAAGAAATCACTATTGGGTGAAACCAGAGTGTCACTTGGTTCCTCAACTGAGAGAGACAAGCCATCTGTCAGTATCAGTTGCTGCCAATGAAAATAAAGTAGGAAACCGCAGCATCACAAATAGAAGGAGGGTGATCAAGGTTGGAACGTGCATTGTTTTAAAATTCAAGAAAGAGGATCAAGATCCCGGAGCCTCTTACGGGGACTGCTAACCATTATTTCAAGTAAGAGGAGTCCTCTTTTCTTCCGAAACTCAAAACACAAAAATACAAATTTAGCTAAAACAGAAAGAGAAACATATTTCTAATGCAGGGAAGAGGAAGGGGAAGCTCTTGATTTCCACAATTTCCTCGCATTACTTTGGATTTCTTCTTTTGTTTTTGTTTTTCTCTTCTTTTTCTATTTTCGTAAAGAGAGAAGCAAACTTTCTGAGTGGTTTGATGATGCTATAGATGATTATTTGACAGCAAGCAAAGGGAAAAAGATAAGAGAAAGAGGTAAGTGGGGACCACTGTAGATACTTAAAATTGGCTGACTCAAATTAAAAAAATAATTTTTTAATGTCATGTCAGCAATGCCGTCTAAATTTAAACGGCTCAAAGACGGAGGGACTAGAAATACAATGTTTGTCAAAATAGAAGGGTAAAATAGTTCATTTTTAAAGAAGGGGGACCAAATCGTGTACTTCATTAAAATAGAGGGACTAAAATTGCAATTAAGCCTATTTTCTAATACCTAGTTTTGATATTTTAAATTGTTTTAAGTTTATTATTTCTTATTGATAATAAGTTTTTTTTTTTTTTTTTTGCAANTTTTTTGTGCAACTTTCTTCTATCTAAGGAGCCCGTTAACATTTTTTTGACTATCTATAAGTCGAAATATGAGGGCGACTGTACTTATCTCACCTCTGTTCCTGATGAGGTGAAGAAACTCTAGTAGACAGAGTTCAAGGTAATAATTTCAACTTATTTAATTATATTTTATTTTAAGCTAACTTAATTTCAATTTTACTATCCTTGATCTTCTGCTTTCTAATGCAGAGGAGATGTATCTGGGACCCATAGTTTGAGAGCCAAATTCGTAAGATCTGGCTCACAAAGTGCAGCGGTAAAATTCACACCTCCTTCTGAGACATCAGGAAGGGGAAGTCGAAGGGCGACTGGTTGTTGCCTTCAGTGCTGGGGACCCTAAGAAGAACCGCTCTTTAGATCAGGGCTAGGCCTACCACAAGGACAGTTCGATCACCGTCTCCAAACACAAGAGGAGGCTAGTAAGTTTTTTATTTAAAAACATTCTTTCATTTTAGATATGTTTAAAAATTAAGTTATTTTTGTTTACTAACGATTTTTTTTTTTTTTGTAGATGAAGGAGTTAGGGAGAGAGCCAACGCACTGAAGGTCTTTCGTCACCTCCAGCACAGTGCCAGCAAGGGTTGGGTCCATTCACGAGTTCAGTCTACGTATGTAAATAAATTGGAAGTTGTTTAAGAGGTTTAAAAATCTTAATTGTAAGTTTATTATTTCTTATTAACTTTATGCTTTTATCTATACAAACTAAGTATGAGAGGCGTCGATCTGACCGCTAGGCCCAGTCCTTTTTGTCTTCTATCAATGACAACGAGATATGGCTCGATGTCGTTGGTGGGAAGAACAAGAAGGGTCGGGGTTTATGACATGAGTTCTGAGGCTGGCCTGTTGGACTCGACCCGTGGACAGGATTCCAGCCCTCCGACTCGGCACATCCTCAGATGTCGAAGGTTATGCAGGAGCTCCGCCAGCTAGTGCCATTGGTCTAAGTTCACAGGGCGGCATGTTAACAGAGCAACTGGCTATGATGTTATCACAGCTACTGTAGCAGGGTCATAGTGGGACAATCGACGCAGCCCCACAGCCTCCAGTTGACGATGATGATGACTCAGCTGAGGACTTAGGAGACAACGATGACATCGAAGATTAGGGTTTAGTGTTTATATTGTCGTGTATTTTTTTTTTTCTTTCATTGAATAACATTTATAAATTCTAATTACATTACATTAATAAAATTTGGTAGTTTAATTGAAACTAATAGTTAATTATTTTAATAAAATTACACATTTCTGAGCAATTTTGTTTGTCACACAGGTTTTTCTCGTGCCCCAAAGTTTGTGAGAAAATCTATAAGAAACATGTTTCTCACGAATTTTTGGCTATTTTCTCACGGATTTTGTTCGTGAGAAAATACTTTTTTTCTTGTAGTGTAAATAAGTCTAAATTTAATAATAGTCCTTATTGTGATGATTTGGTAAATGCATGTGATGGATTGAATGAGGAAATATTTTATAATAAGAATATGAACTTGTATGAGTAATATTTCCTCTATTGCATATGAACCTAAGACATTGAGGAATAAAATGCTTTTCAAAATGAAGAAAATGAGCAAATCGTAGGAATTGCATTGGCTACAAACGTAAAAAACACAGCGTAACTGCATTCGGGACCACAACCACAGTTTACTGCTAGGTTTATTGTAGATGAGTCCAAATCCTTGGAAATAATATATTGGTTGCACTATGAAATTACATTGTCGAGAGCCACTAGCTTGATATTTCAATCATGGTTGTACTACACAAACTACACACAACAAATACAGTTAAAGTTTCTTTCTGCTCCACTGTGAGAGATGGAAAAGGCATTTCTCTAGTTTCACTGCAGAAAATAAATCTCTACCTGTAATAGTTATCTCTTCCCATCATCATGTATCTATATGATTTGCCAAAATATGGCACAAAATATAGACAAGCCCATACCCTACACTCTCAGCTCAGGGTTTCCTTTGCTGTTGTCCTCTTCATTCTTCCCTTCAAATTTGATATACTTATACCACTTAGCAAATGCAATGTAGACTACAAGATCAGCTGCTGTCAAAGCCGCTAAGAGGAAGTAAAACCTGTCTAAGTGTCCTTTGTTAAGGTTTCCTGGGATCCATCCTGGCATGTCATCTCTAACGGATATCTTCATCACAATTGCGACAAGCAAGCTACTCAAGTAGTTTCCTAGTGACATGGAAGTCATGCAAAGTGCACTGCCAAAGCTCTTTAATCCATCAGGTGCCTGCCCATTGAAGAACTCTAATTGCCCTACATACATGAAAACCTCCGATGCTCCTATAAGAACATATTGTGGTATTTGCCAAAAGATTCTCATAGAACTTGACCCTTCACAATTGTTGCAATTTTCTCTTGCATGCTTCAGCCTGAAATACTCAACCAATCCAGCCGAAACCATGGCCATTATAGCTATGGTAATGCCAATTCCCATTCTTTGAAGCTCAGTGAGTCCTTTTGAACTTATCTTTCTGGAGACTAGAGGATCAAGAACTCGCCGATAAATGAAAATAAAAGCGGCTACACTAAGAATATCAAAGCTTGACATGCTTGCAGGAGGAATGTGGAAACTTGAAATTTTCGTCTCCATAGCAGCACCTTGTTCCACAAAAGTTGATGCCATTTGAGCGAAAACAACAGAGTACATTATGGTGCATAGCCAAATTGGAAGTAGCCTCAGTATGCATTTCACTTCCTCGACTTGTGTCAGAGAGCAAAGACGCCATGAATTATTGCAGTTATTTTCTTCCATCTGTCTGAGCTCCTTTGATGTCATGAATGCTGCTTTATCCAAAAATCTAGCAAGATCAAACATAAATTTCTTTAGCAATTTGCTAAATTATTAAGAATTGACCAGGCCGAACAAATTTATTCTGGTTCTTCACAGACTTTTCTTGTTTGCTTACACTAAAAAGTTCATATGTCTAATATATATATATATATATGTGTGTGTGTGTGTGTGTGTGTGTGTGTGTGTGTGTGTATATAAAGTTCATATCTCAATATTTAATAATTTTTTAGTGGAAATGTGCATAACATTAACAAGAGAAAAAACTTAAAATAATTATTTATGGAACTTAAATTCTGAAAAATGATAGGAAGATAAATTAATGTGTGAAACTGGTAGAAGGTAAGGCGGGAAAACAATAAACATAGTGGGAACAAATTGACTTGTGGTACTTTAATTTTTGAATTATTTTAGTAAACTGACAAGCCCAATTAATTTATTTAATAAGTTCTCAAAGAAAACGACAATATTTATGGAATATTTTATATATAAACTAGAAATTTATTTTAAACATAGTGATAATCGGTAAAGGTCGAGAATAATTAGATCATACCTAAATTCATCTGTGTGGATTACTTTTCTCCCTACATTAGTGGAACCTTCTTCAACTTCGAAAAGGTTGTCTCCACCTGGTATCACCTTGAACTTCCATTTTCTTGTTGCAGCAATAAAAACCTGGCAAAATCTAGAAAGAGGGTTGCCACCTGGTTTGAAGTGTCTGTACCTTGGTGTGCCACAAAGGAATAAGACCAGTGCCATACTAGCAGAGCCAGCTGATGCCCAGAACCCTAGAGTCCACAATCCTTCATCCTCAAAATAACCCAATATAGTATTTGAGAAGAGAGAACCAAGGTTCAGAGCCAAATAAAAGTAGCTGAAAAAAGCTATTTTTGAGTGCCCTTCTTCTGGGTCCTCTTCATCAAATTGATCTGCGCCAAATGTGGCTATATTAGGCTGATATCCTCCATATCCAAGGGCTATTAGGTACATAGAAAGGTAGAAAAAAGTAGTATGATAGGAAGAATGGGATCCACAAGAAAAGTCTTCCCCACCACAGCCACTAGGGTTTAATAAGAAGAAGTAGGTTGTGAGTGACAATGACACCAAACCCTGTCATGTTGAACATGTTTTCATTATGAACAATTTAAATATGATCTCACATCACAGTGTGTGGAATAAAGCACTGTATCTGGTACATATTGAAGATAGAAATAAAATAAATTCATTTGAAAAAAAATATGCAAACCTTATTAAAAAGAATAAGGTCATATATAAAAGGTTTTGAAAAATGTTTAAGTGTAATACTACTTTCATTTTTGTATGGCAAAATTTTACAATTTAACTATTATTTAATTGTTTTGACCCACGCTAGGTCACTCTAGTTCTTAAGAGCTTTACAATGAACCTTATAACATGGGCTACTTTTATCAAAATTAAGAGTTTTGAGGAAAGTGGTAGTATTACCCTTACTTTTGGGAATGGTAACATAGTAATTCCCTATTTCATATTCCTTCACAATTCATATATACTGAAACTGTTCTAGATTTGTATTCTTAGTGCACGCAGTTGTTTGTGATACTTTTCATTCATTATAAACATTACTGCTATTCATTTCGATGAATTTTAGAGAAAACTTGTTACAAATGAATTTATATGATACATGACATTATATGAGTGATAGAATTGAAGTAGTTACTGAAATTGAAGAAATGTGTAAGCTTATTCCTGTAGAACATGTTATCTTAGGATCAATATTTACTATGATTTTTCGTCATAAACAGCATCATTCTTCATTAAAATATGGGGCAAAATTAATGAACTTACAATAACAAAGATGGCTTGGAAGATTGCACAGGTCTTGTACCTCCCCCAGTAGGAGTCGCTGAGGAAGGCTCCAAGAAGAGAGAAAAGGTAGACAGTTCCAGTCCACTTGCTGACCCCGTTGGCTGCATCAGCATTGTCTTGACCGATTACCCTTGTCAGAAACAGTACAAGATTCACTGCCACACCAAAGAATGCCAACGTAGCAAGTCCTTGGTTTACTGAATCATAATAAAAGAATAAATAAAATATCAAATTATTTTCACAATCTGATTTGGTTTCAACAAATAATTAAAGCACATGAAGGACTGCTTTCGCATATACATTGGACTCTTTGGTTCTTACAGCGAAAAAAATATCAATTTTAAGCATTTTCTAGTATTGGATGCTTAAAAAAAAAAAGTAGTATTTTTCTATACTGGCCACAAAGTAAAACAGAAAGCAGCTTCCTGTGCAATGAAAGCGATCTTTCAAAAGAATAAAAATAATCAAATTTTCAAGACAAAAACAACATTAGGTATATATCATTTTCTTGCAAAAAATTAATCATTAGTTACATTTTTAATTAAAGCTTTATTGAGAACTTTTTTTTAAAAAAAAAAAGAAAAAAGAAAAAAGCTCCATATGAGTTATTCTATTTTGTTCAGAGGGAATCGAACCTTTCTGAATACAAGATCAATAATTAAGTTTGTTTAACCAAAAATATTATTTTAGTTTTATTTAAATTCAGTCTACTATGGTATGAAATTTTCTTGAACAGATGGAACAAGAAAATGAAACTAAAGAACATCAAAAGGTTGGAAAAATATTTCGAAAAAAATGAGTATCAGCATAGTGGATTATCTTCATATGCAGAGATATAATTTTAATCAAATTTAATCAATTATATAAGATATTTTTCTTATATATATAGCTGGAGACTTGAGTATACCTAAGATCAAATTTCCACCAACCCAAGTTCCAGTTCTTGCTCGAACTGCAGGACGGCCATGCCAATCAACAGATCCATCCATGGTGCAAACCTCTTTATCCTTCTTCATCACGTCCTCCATTTTCTTCTGAAATATATAACCCAATATGAGGTGGTTATTTTAATAAGTATGCCGTTCTCTTTCCTTTTACTGTAAGTACAAAATTATGAAATTTTTCACGTTCAAAATGCAACATAACAATATTGTTTAAGAGTGAAGACTCAAGATGCTAAATCCTGTAAACAAAAACAAAATCCATCTTTACATTAAAAGGTAATATATTTTTTATTTGGATAAACATAAGAAAATAAACTTCAAAATAATAAGACTAACTGTAAATTTGTCTGTCAATGACATCTTCTTTTCCCATATAGAACCTAGAAATATAAGGTTTGTAACGTGAGAAAAATGCATACAACGTTTTCATATAAGATCATTAATATAGGGCAAAGGTTTCCATAAAACGAGGTGGTCCCTCTGTTTCCACATTTTCCTACTTTTGTGTCAACAATTCCATACAGAATTAATAAAGTACATGTACCCAAAAAAAAAAAAAATTGATAAAGTGCATTGTTTGCACTAATTGACAATATCTCTATAATTTTTTTGATTCATCCGATGCTACTGTAGTCAATTCCCTTCCCATAAATATTATATATCAAAATAAAAATAGAAACAGAAAATGTTATTTGCATACCTGGGTTAGGAGGTGTAAAAGTTCGAAGGCTTAGGTTCAATTAAAGTTTAAATGGTGATTTTAGTTATATTAAAATGTTATTAGGTGAGGGTAGTGGTAGCGTTATCATTTCACTTTAGGAGGCGATAGAATAGTAATTATATGCATTTGCAAGAGTGCAAACTAGTAAACAACACTACTCAAATAGAAAGGAATATAATATATGAATAATGCTATAGTCTCACACTTTTACCGCTACCAATCGCATCCTTAATGGTATGGACCACAAAAATATTCAATTCACATAGATAACTTGCTCTGCATGACATGCCTATGAGATTCTTGTAAACTCTGCGAATATAGTTCTTGTGAACCTATCACGTTGCTGTTAAGACCATTACTATGATTACATACGCTCATAATTGCTGTCTATAGACGATAAAAAGCTTTTCTTTATACTGTTGAAATTGAAACCTAACTGTTACGGTAATTTTAACTATAATTTTGAAACTTACGTCTATTGCTATCTATCATAAGGTGCAGGATCAGGAAGCTTAAGATCATACTCATTTGAATGAGTTTTCACAATCTTGTAGGCAATTAAAGCAGCAGCATATAAGAGAAAGATAATAGAAAACACGAGGTAAAAAACCTTACATAAATTAATTATTTCTAGGAACTAACCTCTTTATAAAGAGACAAACAATCCATTACAGCGATATCACAATTTGGAAAAGTGTAAATGAGGAATATTTGCAAAGAAGGAATAATGAGAAGGATCAAGGATGGAGGATATTGAACAAACAAAGAAGATATCATATTAAGGAGACGTTCAAGAGTAGGGTACATATATATAGAGGTTAAGTGGAGATTAATTCAGTTGCTATGATTTACACGTCGAAAGTGACTGTCAAAAAATATCCTATTTACCAGGAAAAAATGTGGTAATATGTGAGACAGCTATATCGAAAGAAGCGTGTGATAGTTGATTAGTTGGATACAGAAATACTAAGATTTATTAATTATGATAATCAATTAATGGCTTGACTGCAAGAGTCTGTCTTTTTCAGACATTAGGTCTGGCTGTGATTTGGCAAGTTGTCGATGACAATGACATGTTTGAAACAGGCATGCACATCATGATCAACCTCTTATAAGTTGTTATATATATTCTAGGTCTTATCAGAATTTGAAACTCCCTCATATGCTTATTTTCAATTTATCAGTAGAAACTATTTTTCTCATGTGTTAAGGAACTCAAATTTTGGTATTATTTTTTCATGGGAATTCAATTATAACCAAAACGCATCTTCAATAATCACTTAATGATTAAGTATTATTCACTCCAATTTAAAGTCCTTGTTGGAGCTTCCAATATTGGTAATCACCACCACCAATAAATATTGCCTAGTAGTAAAGGTATTTGAATATAAATATTGGTACTCTCATTTTTATAACAATATAAATGAATATATCATGTGCTTTATTCTTATGAAATAGGACTAATTGCTGATTGGTTATATTTTTATCTTTTTTCTTGTTTTTGATCGGGGTTATATTTTTTTTCTTTATAGCATATTATGATCTTTATTATATATGAATTGCATGGATGAAAAATTGATTCCAACAGCTATATTTTTTATTTTCTTTAGATACTGTGGTTATTAGCAAACAAAAGCTAAATGCTAATGCTATAATGCCAATAAAGTTCGTAACATGGTGCCAACGGTAGGTAACTTATACATTGATTCTATATTTTATTATGAATATAATGTGCTTTATGAGGACGAACGGCTAGTAGCCTATTGGTCATACTATATATATGTGTAGCTATACACAACGTAAGAATATGCAATATTATTTTTTTGTGTATATGTGTTTTGCTTATTATTTATGAGTAAACACTTGAGTAGAGAAGAGTGTTTGAGAGAATCCTTGTTATGAGAAAACGGAGCACAAATGTACATTATAGTCTTACAAGTAATAGAATGAGAGTAAAGATCGTCCCTCAAGGATTAATGCTATTAACTACCGAAATTGAATTAATTCCATTTTTATCTGATTAACGGATTCAGGAGAAATTCAAGACTAATTTTAAATAAACTGAAAACAAACTTAAAACATATAAAAATCATGAATTAATTAAGGGAGAAAGACTTAATGTTTTTGATTTCACCATAACTAATCCAAGTTGCATTACTTATATCCTTAATTCAGAATTATCTTCCTAATTGATAGTCGAGATTCCCTATACTATTCACTAGCCTCTCTTGAGGTCTAATGAATCCACTATATCTCTATGTAAATTACGAATAACCAGAAAATTTATTTAATTATGTGGATCCCTTGTAGCGACTACACAAACCATATAGATATATCTCTATCCTACATGCAATCTATGGTATTCTACCCAATGAACTAGACACATAATTTCCGTCTCAATTTCTTTTATGATTAACATATCATGTAACTAATGGCCAATTAATTAGAGGCACTAAGAGTATAATAGAACTAATTAGAAAAGAAAATTCAATCTCCTCCAAGTGGGTGTGGGAGGTTGCTGGTTGAAGATGTAGAAGGGGTTGCTGTGGGTCACACCATGTTGGTGTAGTTTCTTGCTTGGTTTGCTGTAGTACCAAAAAAAAAAATTCATAGATTAATTACTATAAGAAAATACAACAGTTCATAGTTAGACTACATCATAGCCCTAGAAAAGAGAATTAGTTAATGATCAAAAATCAAATCATAGTAGCACAAATTCTAAACATGATTCAAGAAGAAAAAGGGAAGAAAAACTCGTGGCAATGAAGAACCATCACTGAATCCCCAACTCCAAGCTTTCAATATCTTCTCCTTGCTCTCTCAAGAAGTAGAACATGTGGAAACCCTAAACTAGTCCTAAAACATCTATTTATAAGACTTAAGAAGTATAATTAAATTAGGAATCATTTTGGGGCTCAAAACCTACAAGAAGTAAGAAAACTAATGAAAAATCGTACAAGGCAGATCCCAGGTTCCTAGGCCCTGCATCTGGGTGCCTAGGCCCTGTCCTTTCTGCTAGCAACAACAATTTGGGCACCTAGGAGCCCGGGCTTCAGCCAGGACACTAAATTCTCATCTTTTTAGTCCTTAAACATCTCTGAATCATTCCCAATTGCAATATCTGTATTTCCTACAAAATAAACACAAAACCACAAGAATAAAACCATTAAACAACTCAAAAAGTAACTAAATAACAAGTGGATGATATCTAATTTATGGATATAAAATCTACTCATCAATCCTTTCCTCCTATTTGTGCATAATTTGGAGGATAAATGATGTAATTACTGGGCTATTGTATCATAGAGACAATATGTCTAAAACTTACTACACTTGGTGGAAAATACCAATAATCACTTGTGAGAGACATGAATTGTCTTAAAGAAAGTGAAATACTTGTGCTTCATCCTAGTGTCACATCTTTATTTTACACTAACATCTCATTACGTTTATATTTTATTTCTATTTGTGTAGGCTTGGGAACAACATTTTCACTATCTATTTAGTATATTCATGTAGGAACAGATTTACAATTGTAGACTAAAGAATAATGAAAAGAAGGGACTCTATAAGGATGAGAGAAAGAGAGGGGGAAGTCATGAAAATTGCGTTGTGCCCAAAAGAAGAGAAGAGTGCGACAGTGAATGAAATGGCCGCATCACTTTGTGGTTGTGCCCACGACTATACTCTTCATTGGATAAAACTTATTGTACATTTTATATACTTTGAGTATTATACTTAATAGCCATATGAAGGATGCTTTAAACCAAATAGTAAATCCACTTATATGGAAAATGAAATTTACTTTATGACCATTTAGAGGTCATTGCTTTTCTTCAGGTGCCAAACGTCCATTATAACTTGCTTTGCATTTTATTGTAGATGTATTCTGCTCTAAAGTACCCAAGCTAGAAGCATTTAGGACACATTCCAACCTTATATATGTGAGCATCTAGATATTACATGGACATGAACATGTCTATTCTGAATATTTTGTTAGTTTATGTACTTTATGCTTATGTGCTGTGTCATTTGTGTATAAACCTTGGGTAGAGAAGCGTGTGGAGAAGGATTCATGTCCTCCTTTTTGGATAGAATTTGGATGATAAATAGTGTACCTACTGGACTATTGTATCCTAAAAATAATGTGTCTATAATACACTTCACCCAGTAGACATAATTAGAATTACTTGTGGTAGGCATGAATTGCCTTAAAAGAGAGTAAGATATCTACGCCCTATCCCAATGCTACGTCTCTATTTTTACACTAACAACTATATTATCCTTTTGTAATTTATTGCTATTTTGCAGGTTTGGGAACAACAATATTATATCAGAAGCATTTCAATTATAAGTCAAGAAGATTTTTTTCACTAACCAAAGCAAAATATATATACCTGTCTTTATTTTTCTGTCTCTCTCTCTTTATGTACCTGTCTACTATTTTCTTTTTCTCTTTTACAGTTTTTTTTTGCCCCCGAAGAACTTAGTCAATAGGAGCACAAGCTTTCAACTTGGCTTTCTGTAAACAGTGGGGAAAACAAATTCAATGTCATGCTTAAAGTTAAGCCTAGAGTTAAAATAGTTGGGCCATTCGCAGGTCCTTTTCACTAACAAACTCCCAAACTTGGNTTTTCTGTCTCTCTCTCTTTATGTATCTGTCTACTATTTTCTTTTTCTCTTTTACAGTTTTTTTTTTCCCCCGAAGAACTTAGTCAATAGGAGCACAAGCTTTCAACTTGGCTTTCTGTAAACAGTGGGGAAAACAAATTCAATGTCATGCTTAAAGTTAAGCCTAGAGTTAAAATAGTTGGGCCATTCGCAGGTCCTTTTCACTAACAAACTCCCAAACTTGGTAGGTTTGATTTTGTATCCAAATTCGCTTTCAGTAAAGTCCTGGAACGTGAAAATAAACAGTTCCTTTTTAATTTTTTCATGGCTTACCATTCCAATTTTCTGTTTAATTCTCTTTCCATTGTCTAATTGGCTTTGAAAGATCATATCAGTGAGTCGTTAAAGTTCTCTATAAACAGGTAAAATGCATAAGCAGAAGTCCATATCTTGTTCCACTTATCATTTTGTGGATATCTCTGACTCAAAATTTAGAGGTTTTTTAGTTCTGTGGCTTTCACTCTCTTGGATAAGCACAGGTTGACAATAACTCAAAACACGCCAGGAAAAATCTATTGACATACTTTTGTTGGATTAACTTATAGTTCGTAAAGGAAAAATAAATTTTTTTGCCTCGTGTGGTTTCGTATTAAAAGTAGAGATGTAAAGCTTTGCTATAATCGGGCTTATCTGTTGGAGAAGTTAATGAAGTAATCACCATGCTATAGATTTTGATGTTTGATGCTTGTGGCTTAAGATGCTGTCAAATGTCCTATATTTATTTATATATTTTTGGGAAGCTTTTTTATCCTATCCATAAGTTAGGTTGATTCCACTGATTTTGATTTTTTAACAAATTATTTTAATTCATGTTATGTCACACCAAAAAAGTTGTCCTAATCTGATACACAATGGATCTATTTAATGAAGCTCCGCCACTGACCGTGGCCATCAAGCCTAACTCAGTCAAATGAAATTAGAAGAAAATTAAAGTTACTTCTTTAATATGACTTAAAACAAGATAATTTCCTATTTTTCCTAGTTAATGTGTTAAGCATGAGTATAAAAAGATTATTAGGCTCTTTAACCTCATATATCAAATGGTATCCTATTATTTCTTAATCACTTCAAATATAGTTAAGATAGATACTGTATAAATTATCCTATTTTTCATTATAATTCTTGTATTTATAGATTGCCATTTATTTTCAAACTAAAAACATTATTGGTGTCAATGTGAAGGAGAATACTTTTAATTAATTTCTCTCTCTCTCTCTCTCTGATGTATGTATCCATCTGTCATTTTCTTTCAATCTTTCATAGCATTTCTTTTTTCCCCGAAGAACATAGACAATAGGAGTAAAAGCTTTCAACTTGCCTTTGAGGAGACACTGAGGAAATCAAAGTCAATGTCATGCTTAAAGTTAAGCCAAGAATTGAAGTTGAATCATTCAAAGGTCCCTTTCATTCGCTTTCGGTAAAGTCCTGACTCCTGGAACGTGAAAAGCAACGGCTCGTATTCAATTTGCTCACGGCTTATCATTCTAATTTTCTGTTTAATTTTAAGCTCTAATAAAGACAATACCCATGGCATCAACTCTAATCAAGTGGGCTTTTTTTTTTTTTAGTCAAGTGGGCTTTGAAATATTATATCAATGAGTTGTTGAAGTTGCGTACAAACATTAAAAATGAATAAGCAGAAGCCTATATCTTCTTTAACTTATCATTTTGGAGATATCTGACTCAAAATTTAGAGATATTTTCAAACAGATTTTGTCCCTTCCACTCTCTTGGATAAGCACAGTTTGACAATGGCTGAAATTACAGCTGGAAAAATTAATTGTTAGATTTTATTTATTTGGGATTGAACTCATAATGCGTCAAGAAAAAGTCTCTGCCACTTGTTTTTTCGTATCAAAGAAGAGGCGTACAGTTTTGATACTCTCTAACATACGTGTTCAAAAAGTTGGCACTAATCCCCAGGCTATAACTTTTGATATAATTTTTTTTATCGGATCTAAAATTTGATATTTGATTCTTGTGGTAAGATGTTTTTCAATGTCCAAGTGGGAAGTTTCCTTATCATATCCTTAAATACGGGTGACTTGATAAACTACATTCTAAGGAAAGCTACAGCAATCTTCTCTGTCAATAAAATTACAAACAAAATTACATAAAGATCATTAAGGGGTTGTTCATGGAATGACCACCTGTCTTGCTCTTTTGCTCCGCCATAAAATTAGCTCTTTGGTTACACATGAGACACTACTGTCACTTGCCAACCTCTCCTAAAAAAGCTTTTCATATTGCTAATAGTACATCTATAACTATGGAAATTGACATCTATAATTTATATCAACTTAACCACCTCAACTGAGTTTGACTCGCAAACAAGGTGCTATTCTTTTTTCCCGGCACTAACGTAGCCCATTCTTGATAACAATAATCTCTGATTTTAGGGTTTTTGAATCATACTATGCCACACTAGCACTCTTACTTCAATCCAAGTTACATTGCATCCATTTAAACTTTTTTTTTCATAGACCTCAAATGTAATTCTAATAATATTTAGATTATGTTAATTGTACTAGTGTGACATAATGTAAGACTAAACCATGTGTAAAACAATTAGATCAATCAAAGCAACTACCCTAACCTTTTTGTTTTTTTGGTGAAACTTATGCCAACTTTAGGTAGGATAGAATGACCAGTTGCTCTGGTATGTGTTGGGGTCGTGGGAATTGCCTCCCTATATAGGATATTAAGTAATAGCTGAATTAACTTCCATCATATCACAAAATTTAAACATGCGCAAGTACTAATTATTTTCAAACCATGAAGCAGTTTTCTATCTCAAGCTCTTGAATAAGTCATTAGATGTGGAGTAGAGGTGAAATTTTTATGTAATTTATAGAGGTAAATATAAGAAAATAACTATTGATTTTGTTAGTTACATATGATGTATAGAACCATTCTTGTTAAGGAGCATTTTACTTGAAAAAAACAGAAGAATGTAATATTAATTTATCACAAAAATTTAAATAAATTAATTGGGGAACTTGTCCTGGACTTTGCTTGATCAGTCTTGCCCTTAAATCTTTCGACTTTAAGCTTCGTGTGAGAAATTGGACTAAAGTCTGGATATGATTCTTCACAAAGATATATATGTTAGTTCCAAAATTTCCAATACCAGTTTTGATGATAACAAATGACCTTAGTAAGTTACTAATCCTAATTTGTTTGTTGAGTGTTTATTAAAGTGACAGGTTAGTGATCATCTTGGGTCTAGAAAAACAAGGAGTTCTACCCCAGAAAGAATAAGTTCTCATATAGAACTTGTTTCCCTCAGATGCTGATGTAGCAGTAAAAGTCTGAAGATATTTTAGAATTTCGAAGAATATTCCAGAAAAAATATCACTCAATCAAAGGCATAGAAGTTTAGAAGAAGTCAAGCAAAAAAAGAGTTGTTGGAAGTTATAAAATGAAGCTTTTCAAAAGGAGAAGCTATATTAGGAAACAAATTAAAAAGGAATAAGAGGATTCCTAATATAGCACAAATTGACAGCCAAGCATTGAAGACCTTGTCTACAAATTCAAACGGTCATCCTCTACCTCTGGAATCCTATAAATTGAAGACCCAAGTGCTGGTGCACAATAAGAAGAACAAAAGCAAAAGTTAGAAGAAAATTTATATGTGATTAACAAAAGGAGTTCACCATATTGTCATCTCTCTATTTTCTGTTATTTGTAAAATTCTTTGAGAAAGAGTCTTTATTTTCTACTTGGGACTAAAATCATTCTGGGGTTTTTGTAATACATATTTCCATTAAGGGAATCTGGGGAGAATGACCTCTACTCTTGGTTAAAAGGAGAGAAAGTTTCTGGTGAGCTTTTGTTAAACCAGTGAGAAGGAGTTTCTGGTTAGCTCATGTAAAACCAGTGTTGTAAGGAGCTTGGAGAAGCATAACCTCAATTGCTAATGTAATCCCAGCCTTGGGAGAATGGGCAGAGACTTTGTTGGCCGAACCACTATAAACTTTGGATTCAATCTCCATTAGCTGCTGTCTTTAAAGTTTATGTTGTTTATATGTTCTGAGTTTATTTTTCTGATATGTTATACTATGTTGTGTAATTGGTTGTCAAACTTGTTTTATCATGTTTTATGTTACTCTCTGAAAACGAGTTTTTAATCTGCAAACTAGTTTCCTTAGAAATTGTTTTAATCCATCTTTTTGCTTGAAATATTTTATAAACTCCTATTCACCCCCTTCTAGAAGCATATTTGAACTCTCAATATAGTACTCATATATATTAGGGAGGTTGAGTTTTTGAAATTTCCTAGTCATTTGTATTGTGAGAAAATGGAGCGCAAGTGTATACTATTGTCTTATAAGTAATATAATAAAAAATGAGTTATCATTCCCATGATGATTAAAGTTATTATTTACCGAAATTAGGTTAATCCCAATTTTATCTGATAAACTGATTAAGGAGAAATTTCAAGAATAAACTTAAATCACCTAAAAGTAAGCAAAAATAGATAAAAATCAAGAATTAATATAGAGAGAAAGTCTAGGGATTCCAATTTCACCATAATTAATCCCGGTTTTTATTCCTTAATCTAGATTTATTCTCTCTAATTGCTAGCCAAGATTTCCTAATTTATTCATTAGTCTTTCAGAAGGTCTAGTGAAAATATTTTCAAGTTGTGAACTCACTATATTCCTATGTAAATTATAAATAACTAGAAAATTCATTCAATTCTATAGATCTCTTTAATTGATTACACAGGTCATTGAGGTATATCCCTATTCTACATGCAACCTATGATATTTATCCCAAAGAATTAAACACACAAATCTCTTTCTGGTCTTATTGTGATTAACTAATTAGTGATTAGACAATTAGAAGCATGAAGAACAGATATGAGTACTCAAATAGAAAAGATAAAATCAAAGATTAATTCCTTAAGAAACTACAACCATTCATAATTAGGCTACATCGTAGCCCTAGAAAGAAATTAGTTCATGACTATAAAATAAAATAGAATTGATGAAATCCTAGACATAGATGAAAGATAGATGAAAGATAGATGAAAGAGAAAGAGAATAAAAACTTAGTATGGATCCAAGAATAGCTGCTGCTAATCCTCCTCTCTAAGCTTTGTCTTGCCTCTTCTCTGCTTTCAAAAAGTCCAAAAGTTCCTATTCTAAAACCTAAAAGTCTTTCTTATACTATTGTTACAAAATTCTAATTTAATTAAGGTAAATAAAAGTCACCACCTATAGTCCCAGTTGGAGCGCTGAGGCCCTTGATTTCGAGGGCTGGGACACTTTGCCTCTGGTGAAATAAGGAGTTACGGGTGCTGAGGCTCCAATAAAGGAGGGTTGGGGCGCTTCTTTTCTACTTCTTTGAAGTTCTAGGCGCTGAGGCCCTTAAAGTAGGCAGTTGGGGCTCTTGGCTTATGGTGCTGGGGCTCTTGAACTTCAGAGCTGAGACCTTTGGTTTCAAGAGCTGGGCTTCTAGTTTTCTGGCCAAATTAAGTTGCTGAATTTTCCTTTGCTTTCTGCCTCCTTTGCACATACTTTAGCACTTATTCCATCTTATTGTACTAAATTCTTCATAACTTAAATAAATCTACACAAGTAACAAAAGCACATAATTTAACATCAAAATTCCTTAAGAAACAAACAAAAAATATTAAACTAAAGATACTAAAGGAGTGGATATAAAATCCACTCAACAGTTTGGTAAGTTATATATCACATAGGTATGATTATTAATCCATTTCAAAATTCTGTGTGTAGGGGCTCTAGTTCTCTGGCCAAATTAAGTTGCTTAATTTTCCTTTGCTTTCTGCCTCCTTTGCACATACTTTGGCACTTATTCCATCTTATTGTACTAAATTCTTCATAACTTAAATAAATCTACACAAGTAACAAAAACACATAATTTAACATCAAAATTCCTTAAGAAACAAACAAAAAATATTAAACTAAAGATACTTAAAGAGTGGATATAAAATCCACTCAACAGTTTGGTAAGTTTATATATCACATAGGTATGATTATTAATCCATTTCAAAATTCTGCATGTACCATATATTTATAAGTTTTGATAGGAAGAATATATAATAATCTTAGTAAACAACAATAGTAACAACAACAAAATAAAAATAATACAAGTAGTAAACACAAGTTGTAATTTAAGATACATTAAAATCCGTCCTCTTGTGAGAACTGAGAAACAACGAAGAGGCAATCATGTAGAATCAGCCAAGCAACAATAACAAAATTGAATGCAGCCACAATCAAATGTCACTAACTGTTGACTAAAATATTAGAATATTAGCAAAATGAAAAACTAGCAATGAAGAGTTGAAAAAAAGATTTTTTTTTAAAAAAAAAACAAGTTGTACAAGTAGTAAACACAAGTTGTAATATAAGATACATTAAAATCCGTCCTCTTGTGAGAACTGAGAACCAACGAAGAGGCAATCATGTAGAATCAGCCAAGCAACAATAACAAAATTGAATGCAGCCACAATCAAATGTCACTAACTGTTGACTAAAATATTAGAATATTAGCAAAATGAAAAACTAGCAATGAAGAGTTAAAAAAAAAGATTTTTTTTAAAAAAAAAAAAAAAAAAACCCAAAATGTGATAACTGATAATTGTTACAAATTTACTGGGCAAGCTACAGAACTCCAATCACAATCTCTACCGTGCTTCCATGTAAACTTTTCGTTCATTGTAGTAGAAATCACCACCTAATCGTTCACTTTGATCAAAGCTGAGTAGAACACACAAAACAGCTTTTTCTCTCATTTTCTCGTCAAAAAATTTCCAATCTTAAACCCAAGTTGTCGCAGCAAAACAACAAAAATCCCTATGGCTGAAAGGCAAAAATTTGAACCAATGCTTAAGGTGGTATCTGGTATAGGGAATTAAAGTTTTATTCCTACTCTCTTATGTGGAAAAGTTTTATTCCTATTTTTATTGTAAAATTTCATTTTGGCGTATCCTTTATGAATAGGGATGATATCTTTCTCTTATAACAAACGCAAAAAAAAATGTATTCCCTCTCACTTTCTTAAAAATGTTAAAACATTTTTTATACCAAACACTGTAAGAAACTCACAATTATAGGTTTTTAATACCCTATATAATTCCCCTAGGCTTGGGCCATCCTCCATAAAGAAGAGATCAAACCAACCAAATTTCTCCATCACAACTATATGGATGAACTCACCATCTAATGAGGAATCGGGCTTGAATAATGGGCTAATGAGCTTAGTTGGATCAAAGAGTGGGTCATGATCCACAATGGCATTGATATTATTGGGTGGCAGAACAGTGTTATTGGGCAACATGGGATTCAATGGCCAGTTGTGGTATAATAACATTCTTGTTCGCACAGGTGTGGACATTCCCAATCTTTGTTGTCTTTTGTCATCAGTATGAAGAAACTACTATGCATGCTTTTTTTCAGTTGTGCAAAAATCAAGAGCATTTGGGACCATGTTGGCATCGAATTAGTCCCTGAGCTTGATGATGCTGACAATTTTCAAACCTAGTTTTCTAAGGCTTGTGTTGGGTTGGATAATAAGCAGCTAGCTACTTTTGTTTTTGTGTCTAACAATATGTGGCAAAGGAGGAATGTCATTCGAATGGGAAAATCTCCAAGTCCATTGATGAATGCATGGAGTTCTGCTGTGTGTCTTTATGGAATGAGTTCACTGCCCTTCCTCCTGCATCGTCCAGTTACAAATTACAGCCTCACAAGTAGGAGAAGCCTGCAGCTCAGTATTTTAAGCTGAATGTGGACACTGGTTAACCTAGTTGGGGGTGGGGGAATAGGAGTTACTATTGACCCCACAACTCTCTAATCTAGTTTCGATCATAACAAATGATCTTGTTTTGACCTTGTGCTTTGTCTTTAAGTGTTTATTTTAGAACAGGTTGTGAGAAATCTTGAGACCCAATTTTGTGTTTCAAGAACTGGTTTTGGCAAAAGATAACTTGTTCTACCAGTTGCTGTCTATCAAGTATTTGTTGATGTGGAAAGGACCTTTGTTGAATCAAGAAGACTCGAGAATATTTTATCTTTGTCAAGAAGTTTCCTGTGCAAAATGAGGAAATTCTCTCATGGAGGTGTCATTGAGGAGATCCACAATTTAAGGAATACTGTAAGAATTGTTTATCTCTAAAATTAAAAGACATAATGCAAGTGAGATTTCCTTGCATGCTGCAGTTGATGGCTGTCCTAGCAAGGGCAGTTACCCGAGGTCTTCACGTGGAAGCGTTTGCCTTTTAAGAGGCATTTCAAGACTTCATAAGAGTATGAAAGATAGTGAGAGAGTAAGTCCAAGTGAGATAGAAGAATGCTTCTTCTTTGAATATTTTGTACTTCAATTTTTCTCTCCTTCTTCCTCAAGTATATTAACTGTAAATCTCTTCCCAGTCGAGAGAGTGCTTTTCATGAGGATTCATTTATGATAAAAGGGTTTTGTATTTAGATTTCTAGGGAGAAATCTTGGTAAGTGTCTTCTTACATCTTTGTTGAAAGGGATAAGTTCTTGGTGAGCTTGAAGAAAACTATGGATGTAAATCTTGGAGAAGCTTGGACAACTAAACTTGGATTTTAGTGGAACCTAAAGAAATTTTTTCAAACCACTATAAAATCCTGTGTCAAATATCTTCTCCCTATCTTCTTTAATTTTGAGTTTATTTGTATCTATGATATCTCTATATGTTTCTATTGGTTAAAGCATGATATTCTGAGGAGTTATTCATTTGGTTTTCTGACTTTTGATCAGTTCTTATATCTCTCTATACATTGTGCTCATCATCATCAATGAGCCAACCTTTAAACTCTCTAAACATCCAAAGCAGTCATAGTATGCAAAAAGAAAAAAAATAATAAAATGAAAGACACTCAAAGTTCTTCATGGACTCATCTCGTTACTCATCATCATTGTCATGATTATTGGGCGACTGGCTGGATCTATTTGTGGGACTAGAGCTGTGGATAGAACCGAAGCGTCTCGTCTGAATGGGGGACGAAGCTACAAGTATTGGAAGAGTTTTTGAACCATTTCTTGTTACCCATTAAGCTTCAGTTACTGCTCTTTCAAAGTTGTTTGCTGGTCATTTAACTTTGACTTGAGTTGCTCATTTCAGGTGGTCGACTAGATGGATTCGATTTGACAAGTATGTCCCACCTCAAGTGGGAATTACCATATGTAAATCAAAAAAAAANAAAAAAAAAAAAAAAAAAAAGAATGAATGAAGTCAAAATTGTCAGGTGTATAGTAAAATGGTTAGCACTGTATTAAGTGCTTACCATAGACACTAGGCTAGGATGGTGGCCAATATGAAGCTGATTTCACATGGTGAAGTTCAGCAATATGGCAGGCGACCTTCTCCTATAAATAGGGAAGATTTCTGCCTTAGACTAGTGCAAGCAAGCAAGAAAAAGGGAGAGAAAAAAGGTAACAATTAGTGAGATAGCCACAAAACTTATTATGCAATAAAGAAAAGCTCAAGTGAAAGGAAAGAAAAATAGAGAGAGCCAATTTGTGAGGGAGTGATGTTTATATCCATTAAAGCCACAAATTGAGAATACTATTTTTAGAGATTTTCATCTTGTGAGAGAGTGAAGTTGTAATCCCATTATTTTCATAGCGGAAGATTTTTTATTTGGACTAGGTCTCGTGATTTTTCCTTTTTACAAGTTTTCCAAAAAGTTCTTGTTGTTCTTGCAGATGATTATTTTGCTATTCACTACACTATTTACAAATTCCATTTTACTATAAAAAATATCCCACTCTTTCCCAACAAAGTGGTATCAGAGCTTTGGTTATTAGGATATTTTTGTATAGCAAAAACGGAGAACATGGACAGCATGATCAAGTTGATGGCAACCAACTATACAATTTTGAAGCCAATGATGGAGGATCTATTGTACATGAAAGATATGTGGAAAGCGATCAAGACTATTGATGGCAAACCAGTTAGTAAACCAACAGAGATGAAGGATGAAGATTGGGAAATTCTCAACCGAAAGTGTGCTGCTCAAATCCGACAATGGATTGACAAAAGCATCTTATAGAATTTTGCTAAAGAAAATGATTCTTATACACTTTGGCAAAATTTGTATAAGACATATGCACAATGTTGAGTGGATTTTATATCTACTCTTTAGGTATTTCTAGCTTAATTTTTGGTATGTTTCTTGAGGAATTTGAATGCAAAATAATGTGTTTCTGTTAATTTGTAGGTTTGAGTTGAAATATATAGGTTCCATGATTTAAAGTGAGAAAATGACATAATTCCGGAGGCTAGGACAGAAAGCAAGGGCTGGGGCTCTTGAAAGCAAGAACCCCAATGCCTATGCCAAGCAAAGGAACGCCCCAGCCCTTCAACTCATGCATCTAGCCAACTTTTAATGCTCCAGGTGCCCCAGCTCTCACCCATAGGCACCCCAACTCCTGCAACCTCCATCTTTTCCAAAAGGAAAGCTCCCTTGCGCCTCCCATGAAAAGCCCCAACGCTTACCTTTATTTTTTGTAAATGGAATTTTGTTTCCTATTTAAAATAGGATTATTTGTAATTAGTATAAATAGCTACTTTTAGGTTTTAAACTGGTTCTCTAAAAAGCTTAGACTTTTTGGAGAGTAGAGAAGAGGCAAGACAAGGATTAGAGCAAGGATTGGTGACAGCAAATTTGGCCTTCTATTCTGAGTTTTATTCTTCTTTCCTCTCATATATGTCTAGAATTTCATCAATTCTCTTTTATTTTATAGTCATGAACTAATTTCTTTCTAGGGCTACAATATAGCCTAATTATGAATGGTAGTAGTTTTTTTTTNAGCAAATTTGGCCTTCTATTCTGAGTTTTATTCTTCTTTCCTCTCATATATGTCTAGAATTTCATCAATTCTCTTTTATTTTATAGTCATGAACTAATTTCTTTCTAGGGCTACAATATAGCCTAATTATGAATGGTTGTAGTTTTTTTTTTGGAATTAATCTAAGATTTCTTTTTTATTTGAATATTCATATTTGTTCTTCATGCTTCTAATTGCTGATCACCAATTAGTTGATAAGTTAATCACAATGAGACTGGAAGGAGATTTGTGTGTCTAGTTCATTGGAACATATACCATAGGTTGCATATAGGATAAAGATATACCTCTATGGTCTGTGTAGTCAATTAAAGGAATCCATAGAATTAAATGAAGTTCTTATTTATTCGTAATTCACATAAGAATATAATGGGTTTATAACTTAGAAATATTTTCACTAGACCTTAGGAGAAGCTAATGAATAATTTAGGGAATCTTGGCTAGCAACTAGAGAGATAAATCTAGATTAAGGAATTAAGGAATGAAAGCTGTGGTTAATTAATATTGATGCTCAATAATTCCTATTTTAATCTGATCATTTATTTTTATTTTTAGTTATTTTAAATATTTCTTTTGCCTACACTTTTAGGAGATTTTCTTTTGGTGTATGAGAAAAACTAGAAGCAACTCTTTATTCCCATTTGATTCTGCGATAGAGAAGACCTGTCGTAATAATAGAAAAGAAAATAGAGTATCAACCAAATTTTTTATAAACACAATGGTAGAAAGAAACCCTCCGAAGGCATTACTGACTATGTTATTCCTCTATTCATGGATACCACCTCTAGTATAAGGCGACCTGCAATTCAAGCAACCTTTAAGATAAACCTGATAGTTATTCACATTGTTCAATTGACCAAATTCAATGGATTAGCTATTGAAGATCCACATGCTCACATTGCTGGTTTCTTGGAGATATATGATACATTTAAGCATAATGGTGCTTCTGATTATGATGTTCGACTTCGTCTTTTTCCATTCTCATTGAGGGATAAAGCCAAGTCTTGGTTGTAGTCTTTGCTAGTGGGAACCATCACTACTTGGGATATCTTGGCTCAAAAATCTTTAGCCAAATTCTTTCCACCTGCTAAGACTGCCAAGATGAGGAATGATATCACTACTTTCAGTCAACAAGAGTCACTTTAGGAGGCTTGGGAAAGGTATAAAGAACTACTTCACAGATGCTTCCACCATGGACTTCCTGATTGGTTGCAACTACAGACCTTCTACAATTGGTTAATAAGTTCAATGAGGACACTAGTTGATGCAGCTACAAGTAGATCCTTAATGAGAAAGACATATGAAAATGCTAATGACTTGTTAAAGGAGATGGTTTCTAATGTCTATCAATGGCCTACTGAGAGGTCTGCACCACGTAAGATACTTGGCGTTCATGAGGTTGATATCCTTACATCTCTATCTGCTAAGATGGATTCTATCTCTAAGTAGTTAACCTCTATGAATGTCAATGTCATCCATTCTCCTCTTGAGATTTGCGACCGCTGCAGTGGATCTCATGCTAACACAGATTGCTAAGTTGACAATCCTTTCTCTCTATCTCAGTCAGAGGAAGCACACTTTGTAGGAAACCCAAGTAGGCAGAATAGCCCTTACTCTAACACACATAATTCGAGTTTGAGAAATCACTCTAATTTTTCTTGGGGAAATAATCAAAATTCTGCTCAGACACCAGTGCAAGATTAACCACCACCACCTAAGGTTTCTTTGGAAGATGCTCTTGCCTAGTTAACAATAAAAACCAATTAATTTATGGCAAGAATAGATGCCTCCATTCGAAACTTGGAAGTACAAATGGGTCAATTATCTAGAATACTTAATACTAGACAACATGTGTCTTTGCCTAGCCATACGAAGGTGAATCCTAAAAAGCATGTCATGGCTACCACTCTTCGTAATGGTAAGAATTTAGATGAACCATCTGAAGTTGCAAAGAAGATGCCCATTAAGTTAGTTGAGCTTGATACAAAGGAAGACACCCCAGTGGAACCACTTATGAAATCTATGAAGAAGACATCTAAGTTATTTACAGATAATTCTTCGTCTTATGTTTCACCTCTTCCATTCCATTAGAGGTTCTAAAAGAAGAAGCTGGATAATCAATTCTCTAAATTTTTTGAAGTGTTCAAAAAGCTGCACATCAACATCCCATTTACAAATGCTCTTGAGGAAATGCCCAACTATGTCAAATTTATGAAAGACATTATGTCTAACAAAAGAAAGCTAGAAAAATTTAAGATCGTTGCACTTACTGAAGAGTGTAGTCTTATCTTGCAAAGGAAATTGCCACCATAATTAATAGATCCAAGGAGTTTTAATATTTCTTGCACTATTGGCAACATATTTTTTGGTAAGGCACTTTGTGATCTTGGTGCTAGTATTAACCTTATGCCTATTTTTGTTTTCAAAAAATTGGGTATAGGAGAAATAAAACTAACCTCCATCTCTTTTAGATTGGTAGATAGATCAATCATGTATCCAAGGGGAATCCTAGAGAATGTATTGGTGAAAGTGGACAAGTTCATCTTCCTAGTGGACTTTGTTGTGCTTGACATGGAGGAGGACCAAAAAATTTCTATCATTCTGGGTTGCCCATTCTTAGCACCTGGGAAAGCTCTCATTGATGTGCAGAAATGGTAACTTACTTTGAGAGTGCAAGGTGACCAAGTCTCCTTCAAAGTCTTCAAAGAAATAAAGCACCCAAATGAAGTAAATGTGTGCTTTAAAATTGACACTATAGATAGAAGTACCAAATTGAAGGATCCAATTGAAGTTTGCACTGTGGGGACATCTAATAAGGAAAAACCGCATGATTTAGAGTCTAAAGACAAGAAAATTTCCAATGATCAAGGAGCTAGTTACCTTACATCGAGTAGAGCCTCATAAGAAAAGAAAGAAAAAGAAGCCATCCTTTAGCAAGATATTTTTGGAGCACCTTGGTAAATTTTCTTGCTATGAGAAAGCAAACAAGGTATGGAAACTTAAAATGCATGGCAAAATCCATGGACATAGAGATGGTGGAGTAAACTTCTAGAAGTCCTCTACTACCATTTTTTTTTTTTTTTATCCTGGTTGATTCTAGAGATAGTTTGGTTGAAGACTATAAATTAAGTGCTATTTGGGAGGCAACCGAAGAGTTTTTAGAATTCATTTTAATTTATTTAGCTTTATATTCTCTTTCGAAGATTTTAATTCTAGCTACTAAGTTTAATTTTAATGGTTAATTTTCTAAATTTTTGCAAGGCATAAATCCTAAGTGTGGTGGTTGCATTAGTGGCAGATTGCCCAAAGTTATGGAGTAACAAGCACCGTAGCGCTAGGTTGATAGCGTCGCAATGCCCATGGCATAGAGAGCAAGTACCGCCACCCTTATGCACATGAGCATTACCCACTCAAGAAGCGGAACTAGCGTCGCGAAGCCACAAGCTTAGTATAGTAGTGCCACGACACTAGCAAGGGAGCGTAGGGGCTCCTGCAAATCAGCACCCCTGCTCCTGTGACTTCCAAGTTTGTTATTGAAAAAAAAAACCCAAAAAAAAAATATTCTGGTGTGCCCAAAACATGGTTTGACTAACACTTCCAAAAATTTAGTAATCCTCTTCTTGCTCCCAACACATACCCTTCCTTGGTTGCTTAGGATTTCCTAAACACAAACCTTCCATCAATGGAAGCCATCTCCAACCCAATCTCCACCTTCAAGTTCCATATTTTTGCTTCATCTTCATGATCCAACATCATCAATCCTTATCAAAGTCACTTGTTCTTCATCCCTCACCATCAAGCCACCAAGAACAACACCCAAGGAAGACCAAAAAATTCCCATTCTTCCACAATCCCATTAAACCTTCACTTCACAAACCATTTTCGCACCTCTCCTCCCACTACCCACACCATTTTGGTCAACATTCCACTCACCCACACTCACTAGACACACACACACTGATTCAACTCAGTCCATCAAGGAGTCTTTCAATTTTTGCTCTTCCAAGGTATTTTTCTCCTCTTTTTATCTTGTTTAAGTATTCTTGGATGACATTTGGCCAAATGGAGGTAGTACATAATTGAACTACCCTTGAGAGGTTGTGTTTTGAGGTGAGCCCACCAAGTGTTTGTTAAAATGCTTGAATGAACTTTTGTATAGGAATGGGTTCGAAATTGCTTGCTATGGTGCTTGAATTGTCTTTTGTTGAGTGGGTTTTATACCCACTCTTTAGATCTCTTTTACTTAATTATTTGGTTGTTTATTGAGATTAATCATCATCTAATGGGATGTTTTATGTTAAATTGTAGGTTCCATAGGTTAGAATGAAGAATTGAAGAATTGGGAAGTTTCTATACCAGAATTCAAGCGCTGCGGCGCCCAAAACCCAGAGCTGCGGAGCCTGGAGCATGAAATTTAAATGCGGGATAGCAACTCAGCGCTACGGCGCTGAAAATCCAGCGCTGCGGCGCTCACGCGTGGAGAAAATTGGTGTTTTTTGACAGAGAGTCAGCGCCGTGGCGCCCAAAATCCAGAGCCGCGGCGCTCGTGCGATTTTTCTGAACACATGCCCTTTTCTTTAGTTTCTTTAGGGCTTTTAGAGAGAGTATAAATAGGAAATTTTAGGAATTCTTTGTGGGATTCTTTTCTGGACTTTTGGGAGGCAAGAAGGAGAGCAAAAACAAGTATTGGAGAAGGGCACAACAAGATTGGGGCTTCTCTTCAGAGTTTTTAATCTTCTTCCCTTTGAACCATGTCTAGATTTAATTTTACCTTGTTCTTCCTTTTTGCTATGAACTAAATTCCCTTCTAGGGCTATGATGTAGCCTAGCTATGATGATTTGTTATTTTCTATTTCTTTAATTCAAGAACTCCTTTATTAAATTGTCTTCTTCTCAAATCTTCATGCTTCTAATTGCTTGATCAACAATTAGTTGATTAGATAATTACAATGAGACTGGAAGGTAATTTGTAATTAAATATCATAGAGACATAGAATTAAGTGAATTTCTAAGTTGTTCGCAATTCACATAGGAATATCATGGGTTCATAACTTAGAAATACTTTTGTTTGACCTTGGGAAAGGCTAATAAATAATTTAGGGTTCTTGGCTAGCAATTAGGAATATTGTTCTTGGTTAATGAATTAGGAATAGCAAATCGGAATAGCTATGGTGAAATCAAAAGCCCTAGATATTTTTCTCTCTTGCTAATTCTATCATTTTGCTGGTTTAGATTGTTAGTTTTCTGGTTTAGTTTGTTTTTATCTTATTTTAAGTTGTTTCTTGAAAATCTCTCCATATTGATTGATTAGATAACATTAAGGTCAACCAAATTTTGGTAGTTGATACATTAGTCCTCGTGGGAACGATAACTCTATCTCATCTTATTACTTGGAAACGATAATGTACACTTGCGTTAAGTATGCCTACATGATATGTTGCCTTTACTTACTAGTATGAAGGGCTTATTCCTTGTATATAGACTTAGCACAATTACATTGTAATGAACCCACAATGTGGTGGTTCACTTGCCTCCATGGATATTTGCCAATATGTTATGTATGCATTGCTCTATTGTCTAGTGCACTCACTTGCTATATGCCCATAACTTGCCATGCATGATGCTCTTCCTTAGTTGCCTACCTATGCCTAGGTGCTTACACATTTAATCATCACTTGGTAAGCTTGGTGCATATACTAAATTTTGGCAACTTTCATGCCCCTCCACCTTTATACATTGCATGTAAGCTTTGCTTTGGTTATTTGGCATTGGATCAATATTTGACTACTAGGTGACTTCTCACCCCTTTGGTTAGATTTCATGACCATTTAAGCTTTACATTGGGTTAGTTGAAATGTGTCCCCTCAACAACTTCACATGATGATGATGCAGAGTGATCTACCTCCATTTCAGGGAAGTCCTCCTATCTTTTTCATCTTTGCTTTAAATATTGAAGACAATGTTTCCTTTAAGTTTGGGGGTGAGGAATTTCTGCTATATAGGAAATTTAATTTTGATTATGGGTATATTTAAATGCTTTATAGGTAGTTTTTATGTTTAATTCTTGTTTTTCTTTAGTTTTTAAAGTAAAATATGGAGTGAAATTTTTTGATTGAAAACCTTTGGTCAATCATAAAACTGATTTTCACTGTTTACAGCTCTAAAAAAAATGATAGATTTTGTGTTTGTGTTTTTTGTTTTGAACTCTTAAGTTAACTCTTGTTTTATTGGAATTTCTTGAATCACTGAGCACATAGACAAGTTTACTTGAAATCTATATGTTTAGAGATGATTATGTGAATTAAGTCATTTCAAAATCTCATAGAATACTAGAACTTCCTTGATTATCAGTCGAGGAGAAATCCTAGGCTGCACAATATTAGGGATATGATTTAGGCCATTTTTATTCAGTTTGAGTCTTTCTAGCGAACCCTATGATTGATGTTTTATCCCTAGCATACCCCATTGAGTTTAATTTAGCATTTTTCTTTGTCACCCACATTGACCCTAGCTCTTTGTATGATCTTTTGACTTGAACCCTTCATCTAAAGTACATTTTTAGTCTTAAGAGCATCTAGAACTAGGAATATTAGGAAGAATTGGTGAAGAAAAGAAAAGAAATATGTCAATTACCACCAAAGAATAAAAATTAAAGTGATACATCCCTGCTAAAAAAAAAAATTGCAATGAAAAGAAAAGACAATTGTGCAAATGTTGAAAAGAAAAATAATGTCTTAAAAGCATTGAGCATGGGATGTAGTGGCCCAAAAATAAGAAAAATCTTATCGGTGGATGGCAAACTAAAGATGAAAACAAGTTTTGGGGATTTAGAAGTGAAAAAATTGGATGCTCTTGAAAATTACTCTAAACTGAATGTATGTGATGGGTGAGTTAAGCCACAAATTTTATCTATTATCCTACCCTTAATCCAGCCACACATTACAAGCCTATAAAAAGACCTTTTGATCCTTGATATTGTGAATTGCCTACATTAGTGAAAATTGACATAAAAAGAAAGCATATAGAAAATTACTCTAAACTGAATGTATGTGATGGGTGAGTTAAGCCACAAATTTTATCTATTATCCTACCCTTAATCCAGCCACACATTATAAGCCTATAAAAAGACCTTTTGATCCTTGATATTGTGAATTGCCTACATTAGTGAAAATTGACATAAAAAGAAAGCATATAGGATTCTAAAATTGTAAATTAGAGATTATTAATTATGAGCTAGTTTGCATAATCTGATTGAACTATTGAGAGTAGCGAAAACAAAGGCTATATTTATACACACACAGGGAATTTTAGTGAGACAAGATTGACTCTTGGATTAAAATTATACACATTCATACCTTCTTGAATTTTTTTTCTAGGAGTTGTACTTAATTGAGATATTTGAGGCCTATAAGGTTAGTAGATTAAATTTTCACTCTGTAATTAGTTTTTGAGTATACTTTAATTTTTCTTTTTCTTTGTTTGAGGACAAGCAAATGTTAAGTTTGGGGGTATTTGTTGAGTGAATTTTATATCCACTCTTTAGGTATTTCTAGCTTAATTTTTGGTATGTTTCTTAAGGAATTTGAATGCTAAATAATGTGTTTTTGTTAGTTTGTAGGTTTAAGTTGAAATAGAGGATATTATGAAAAAATATATACTTCCAGTATTAAGATTGAGCTATAATCATTTAAATGATAAAATCTTACAAGAATGTTTTTTTACATTGTGCATTATATTATAGATTTGATGTACTCAAACAGGAAGACTTGATCACGAATCTTGTTGACAAGGGATTGATTAATGGGAAGGAGAGTTTGGAAGCCCAGTTTGATGAAGGTCGTGTCACACTAAATAAGCTATTAAATATTAATTTGTTGGAAGAAAGAGGTGAGAGATTTCTTAGTTTTCACAGAGTGGTTAGGGCCATGGCAGTCAACATTGCAAATGAGGAAAGTTCTAGTTCATCAGTTAGTCAGTGTCTGCATCTTAACTTACTTGGTAAGTATATGTGCCTTTAATCTTAAGAAATTCCACCATGGCTATTAGAACAGTGTAATTTTCATTGTTGCCTAGAATCGTACAGGGAATAGGCATTTTGGTTTTACTTATTTTTGTAAAATTTGCAACCAATATGAATGGAAGGAGCAACTAGCCATTTCCTATGCTCTCACTGGAGCATGGGTTAGAGGCTATTGTACTTTGCAATATTATAATTGAATCTCACTTAATGGAGGCTTTACATCTTTGTACTATACTTTAACCCCTTTGGTATGTGCATACAGGAGACTGGAATCTAACCCAAGCATTCTATGGAGGTGAAGTTACTGCCTAGCAAAGTGAAGCTGAAGTTCCTGTATTTTCTCTCTAGCTAGTTTCCTTTCTAGAGTTATTTGTAGAGCATATTGGTTTAATCTTCCTTTGTTAGTTTGTCTCCTCTTTCTTGCCCCTACTGTAC
>QAOA01008668.1:280973-305777 GCA_003255065.1 Cercis canadensis
TCATAACTTAAATAAATCTACACAAGTAACAAAAACACATAATTTAACATCAAAATTCCTTAAGAAACAAACAAAAAATATTAAACTAAAGATACTTAAAGAGTGGATATAAAATCCACTCAACAGTTTGGTAAGTTTATATATCACATAGGTATGATTATTAATCCATTTCAAAATTCTGCATGTACCATATATTTATAAGTTTTGATAGGAAGAATATATAATAATCTTAGTAAACAAATATAGTAACAACAAAAAAAAAAAATAGTACAAGTTGTAATTTAAGATACATTAAAATCCGTCCTCTTGTGAGAACTGAAACAACGAAGAGGCAATCATGTAGAATCAGTCAAGCAACAATAACAAAATTGAATGCAGCCACAATCAAATGTCACTAACTGTTGACTAAAATATTAGAATATTAGCAAAATGAAAAACTAGCAATGAAGAGTTGAAAAAAAGATTAAGAAAAAAAAAAACAAGTTGTACAGGTAGTAAACACAAGTTGTAATATGAGATACATTAAAATCCGTCCTCTTGTGAGAACTGAGAACCAACGAAGAGGCAATCATGTAGAATCAGCCAAGCAACAGTAACAAAATTGAATGCAGCCACACTCAAATGTCACTAACTGTTGACTAAAATATTAGCAAAATGAAAAACTAGCAATGAAGAGTTGAAAAAAAGATTAAAAAAAAAATCCAAAATCTGATAACTGATAATTGTTACAAATTAACTGGACAAGCTACAGAACTCCAATCACAATCTCTACCGTGCTTCCATGTAAACTTTTCGTCCATTGTAGTAGAAATCACCACCTAATTGTTCACTTTTATCAAAGCTGAGTAGAACACACAAAACAGCTTTTTCTCTCATTTTCTCGTCAAAAAATTTCCAATCTTAAACACAAGTTGTCGCAGCAAAACAACAAAAATCCCTATGGCTGCAAGGCAAAAATTTGAACCAATCCTTAAGGTGGTATTTGGTATAGGGAATGAAAGTTTTATTCCTACCCTCTTATGTGAAAAAGTTTTATTCCTATTCTTAGTGTAAAATTTCATTTTGGCCTATCCTTTATGAATAGGGATGATATTTTTCTCTTATAACAAATGCAAAAAAAAAAATTATTTCCTCTCACTTTCTTAAAAATGTTAAAACATTTCTTATACCAAACACTATAAGAAACTCACAATTATGGGTTTTTAATACCCTATATAATTCCCCTAGGCTTGGGCCATCCTCCATAAAGAAGAGATCAAACCAACCAAATTTCTCCATCACAACTATATTGATGAAATCACCATCTAATGAGGAATCGGGCTTGAATAATGGGCTAATGAGCTTAGTTGGATCAAAGAGTGGGTCTTGATCCACAATGGCATTGATATTATTGGGTGGCAGAACAGTATTATTTGGCAACATGGGATTGAATGGCCAGTTGTGGTATAATCACATTCTTGTTCGCACAGGTGTGGACATTCCCAATCTTTGTTGTCTTTGTCATCTGTATGAAGAAACTACTATGCATGCTTTTTTTCAATTGTGCAAAAATCAAGAGCATTTGCGACCATGTTGGCATCGAATTAGTCCTTGAGCTTGATGATGCTGACAATTTTCAAACCTGGTTTTCTAAGGTTTCTGTTGGGTTGGATAATAAGCAGCTGGCTACTTTTCTTTTTGTGTCTAACAATATGTGGCAAAGGAGGAATGTGATTCGAATGGGAAAATCTCCAAGTCCATTGATGAATGCATGGAGTTCTGTTGTGTCTTTATGGAATGAGTTCACTGCCCTTCCTCCTGCATCACCCAGTTACAAATTACAGCCTCTCAAGTAGGAGAAGCCTGCAGCTCTGTACTCTAAGCTGAATGTGGACACTGGTTAACCTAGTTGCGGGTGGGGGAATTGGAGTTACTGTTGACCCCACAACTCTCTAATCTAGTTTTGATGATAACAAATGATCCTGTTTTGACCTTGTGCTTTGTCTTTAAGTGTTTATTTTAGAACCGGTTGTGAGAAGTCTTGAGACCCAACTTTGTGTTTCAAGAACTGGTTTTGGCAAAAGATAACTTGTTCTACCAGTTGCTGTCTATCAAGTATTTGCTGATGTGGACAAGGACCTTTGTTGAATCAAGAAGACTCGAGAATATTTGATCTTTGTCAGGAAGTTTCATGTGCAAATTGAGGAAATTTTCTAATAGAGGTGCCGCTGAGGAGATCCACAATTTAAGGAATACTATAACAATTGTTTATCTCTAAAATTAAAAGACATAATGCAAGTGGGATATCTTTGCATGCTGCAGTTGACAGTTGTCCTAGCAAGGCCGGTTACCCGAGGTCTTCATGTGGAAGCGTTTGCCTTTTAAGAGGCATTTCAAGACTTCAGAAGAGTATGAAAGATAGTGAGAGAGTAAGTCCAAGTGAGATAGAAGAATGCTTCTTCTTTGAATATTTTGTACTTCAATTTTTCTCTTCTTCTTCCTCAAGTATGTTAACTGTAAATCTCTTCTCTGTTGAGAGAGTGCTTTTCATGGGGATTCATTTATGATAAAAGGATTTTGTATTTAGATTTCTAGGGAGAAATCTGGGTAAGTGTCTTCTTACATCTTTGTTGAAAGGGATAAGTTCTTGGTGAGTTTGAAGAAAACCATAGATGTAAAACTTGGACAACTAAACTTGGATTTTAGTGGAACCTAAAGAAATTTTTCCAAACCACTGTAAAATCCTATGTCAAATTTCTTTTCCCTATCTTCTTTAATTTTGAGTTTATTTGCATCTATGATATCTCTGCATGTTTCTATTGGTTAAAACATGATATTCTGAAGAGTTATTCATTTGGGTTTCTGAGTTTTAATAAGTTCTTATATCTCTCTAAACATTGTGCTCATCATCATCAATGAGCCAACCTTTAAACTCTCTAAACATCCAAAGCAGTCATAGTATGCAAAAAACAAAACAAAACAAAACAAAAGGAAAGACACTCAAAGTTCTTCATGGACTCATCTCATTACTCATCATCATTGTCATGAGTATTGGGCAACTGGCTGGATCTGTTCGTGGTACTAGAGCTGCGGATGGAACCGGAGCTTCAGGTCTGAATGGGGGACGGAGCTACAAGTATTGGAAGAGTTTTTGAACCATTTCTTGTTACTCATTAAGCTTCAGTTGCTGCTCTTTCAAAGTTGTTTGCTGGTCATTTAGCTTTGACTTGAGTTGCTCATTTCAGGTGGTCGACTAGATGGATTCGATTTGACAAGTATGTCCCACCTCAAGTGGGAATTACCATACGTAAATTAAATAAATAAAAAAAAAAGAGAAGAAGGAAGTCCAAATTGTTAGGTGTATAGTAAAATGGTTAGCACTGTATTAAGTGCTTACCATAGACACTAGGCTAGGATGGTGGCCAATATGAAGCTGATTTCACATGAAGTTCAGCAATATGGCAGGCGACCTTCTCCTATAAATAGGGAAGATTTCTGCCTTAGATTAGTGCAAGCAAGCAAGAAAAAGGGAGAGAAAAAAGGTAACAATTAGTGAGATAGTCACATAACTTATTATGCAATAAAGAAAAGCTCGAGTGAAAGGGAAGAAAAATAGAGAGAGCCAATTTGTGAGGGAGTGATGTTTATATCCATTAAAGGCACAAATTGAGAATACTATTTTGAGAGATTTCCATCTTGTGAGAGAGTGAAGTTGTAATCCCATTATTTTCATAGCGGAAGATTTTCTCTCTGGTTTTTCCTTTTTACGGGTTTTTCACATAAAAAGTTATTTGTGTTGGTGTGCATGATTATTCTGCTATTCACTACACTATTTGCAAATTCCATTTTACTATAAAAAATATCTCACTCTTTCCCCACAAAGTGGTATCAGAGCTTTGGTTATTAGGATATTTTTGTATAGATAAAACGGAGAACATGGGCAACCAACTATACAATTTTGAAGCCAATGATGGAGGATCTATTGTACATGAAAGATATGTGGAAAGCGATCAAGACTGCTGATGGCAAACCTGCTAGGAAACCAACAGAGATGAAGGATGAAGATTGGGAAATTCTCAACCGGAAGTGTGCTGCTCAAATCTGACAATGGATTGACAAAAGCTTCTTAAAGAATTTTGCTAAATAAAGTGATTCTTATGCCCATTGGCAAAATTTGGATAAGACATATGCAAGCTTCTTAAAGAATTTTGCTAAATAAAGTGATTCTTATACCCTTTGGCAAAATTTGGATAAGACATATGCACAATGTTGAGTGGATTTTATATCTACTCTTTAGGTATTTCTAGCTTAATTTTTTGGTATGTTTCTTGAGGAATTTGAACGCTAAATAATGTGTTTTTGTTAATTTGTAGGTTTGAGTTGAAATATATAGGTTCCATGATTTAAAGTGAGGAAATGACATAATTCTGGAGGCTAGGACAGAAAGCAAGGGCTAGGGCTTTTGAAAGCAAGAGCCCTAGCACCTATGCCAAGCAAAGGAGCACCCCAGCCCTTCAACTCATGCATCTAGCCAATTTTTAATGCTCTAAGTGGCCCAGCTCTCAACCATAGGCGCCCCAACTCCCGTAACCTCCATCTTTTCCAGAAGCAAAGCTCCCTTGCGCCTCCCATGAAGAGCCCCAACGCTTACCTTTATTTTTCGTAAATGGAGTTTTGTTTCCTATTTTAAATAGGATTATTTGTAATTAGTATAAATAGCTGCATTTAGGTTTTAAACTGGTTCTCTAAAAAACTTTTAGACTTTTTGGAAAGCAAAGAAGAGGCAAGACAAGGATTGGTGACTACAAATCTAGGCTTCTATTCTGAGTTTTATTCTTCTTTCTTCTCATCTATGTCTATAATTTCATCAATTCTCTTTTACTTTACAGTCATGAACTAATTTCTTTCTAGGGCTATGATATAGCCTAATTATGTACGGTTGTAGTTTTTTTTGGAATTAATCTAAGATTTCTTTTCTATTTGAGTATTCATCTTTGTTCTTCATGCTTCTAATTGTCTAATCACACCAGAAGGAGATTTATGCGTCTAGTTCATTGAAATATATATAATAGGTTGCATGTAGGATAACGATATACCTCCATGGTCTGTAGTCAATAAAAGAAATCTATAGAATTAAATGAACTTTTTAGTTATTCGTAATTCACATAGGAATATAATGGGTTCATAACTTGGAAATATTTTCACTAAACCTTAGAAGAGGCTAATGAACAACTGAGGGAATCTTGGCTAGCAATTACAGAGATAAATCTAGATTAAGGAATGAAAACTAGGATTAATTAATATCGATACTCAATAATTCCTATTTAAATTTGATTGTTTATTTTTATTTTTAGTTATTTTAAATATTTCTTTTCCTACACTTTTAGGAGATTTTCTTTTGGTGTATGAGAAAAGCTAGAAGTAACTATTTATTCCTATTTGATTCTGAGATAGAGAAAACCTGTCGAAAGAATAGAAAAGAAAATAGAGAATCAACCAAATTTTTTATAGACACAATAGTAGAAAGAAACATTCTGAAGGCACTACGTGACTATGCTATTCCTCTAGTCACAGATACCACCTCTAGTATAAGGCGACTTGCAATTCAAGCAAACACCTTTAAGATCAAGCCAACAATTATTCACATGGTTCAATCGGCCCAATTCAGTGGATTAGATACTGAAGATCCACATGCTCACATTACTGGTTTCTTGGAGATATATGATACATTTAAGCATAATGGTGTTTTTGATTATGTTGTTTGACTTCGTCTTTTTCCATTCTCATTGAGGGATAAAGCCAAGTCTTGGTTGTAGTCTTTGCCAGTGGGAACCATCACTACTTGGGATATCTTAGCACAAAAATTCTTAGCCAAATTCTTTCCACCTGCTAAGACTACTAAGATGAGGAATGATATCACTACTTTCAGTCAACAAGATAAAGAGTCACTTCAGGAGGCTTGGGAAAGGTATAAAGAACTACTTCGCAAATGCTTCCACCATGGACTTCCTAATTGGTTGCAACTACAGACCTTCTACAATGGGTTAATAAGTTCAACTAAGACAATAGTTGATGCAGTTGCAGGTCGATCCTTAATGAGAAAGACATATGAAGATGCTAATGACTTGTTAGAGGAGATGGCTTCTAATGCCTATCAATGGCCTACAGAGAGGTATGCACCATGTAAGATACTTAGGGTTCATGAGGTTGATATCCTTACATCTCTATCTGCTAAGATGGATTCCATCTTTAAGCAGTTGACCTCTATGAATGTCAATGTCATCCATTCTCCTCTTGAGATTTGTGACGTTGCAGTGGATCTCATGCTAACACAGATTGCCAAGTTGGCAATCCTTTCTCTCTATCTCAGTTAGAGGAAGCACACTTTGTGGGAAACCCAAGTAGACAAAATAGCCCTTACTCTAACACATACAATTCAAGGTGGAGAAATCACCCAAATTTTTCTTGGAGAAATAATCAGAATTCTGCTCAGATGCTCTTGCCTAGTTAATAATAAAACTAGTTAGTTTATGGCAAAAACAGATGCCTCCATTCGAAACTTGGAAGTACAAATGGGTCAATTATCTAGAATACTTAATACTAGACAACATGGGTCTTTGCCTAGTGATACGGAGGTGAATCCTAAAGAGCATGTCATGGCTATCAGTCTTCGTAATGGTATGAACTTACATGAACCATCTGAAGTTGCAAAGAAGGTGCCAATTAAGTCAGTTGAGCCTGAGGCAAAGGAAGACACCCCAATGGAACCACTTATGAAATCTATGAAGAAGACATCTAAGTTATTTCCAAATAATCCTCTGCCTTATGTTTCACCTCCTCCTTTCCGTCGAGGTTCTAAAATAAGAAGCTGGATAATCAATTCTCTAAAGTTTTGGAAGTGTTCAAAAAGCTACACATCAACATCCCATTTGCAAATGCTCTTGAGGAAATGCCTAACAACGTCAAATTTATGAAAGACATTTTGTCTAACAAAAGAAAGCTGAAAGAATTTGAGACCATTGCACTTACTAAGGAGTGTAGTGCCATCTTGAAAAAGAAATTGCCACCAAAATTAACATATCCATGGAGTTTTAATATTCCTTACACTATTGGCAACATATCTTTTGGTAAGGCACTTTGTGATCTTGGTGCTAGTATTAACCTTATGTCAATTTTTGTTTTTAGAAAATTGGGTATAGGAGAAGTAAAACTAACCTCCATCTCCTTTACATTGGCAGATAGATCAATAAGTATCCAAGGGGAATCCTAGAGAATGTATTGGTGAAAGTGGACAAGTTCATCTTCCTAGTGGACTTTGTTGTGCTTGACATGGAGGAGGACCAAGAAATCCCTATCATTCTTGGTCGCTCATTCTTAGCAACTGGGAAAGCTCTCATTGATGTTCAGAAATGGTAACTTACTTTGAGAGTGCAAGGTGACCAAGTCTCCTTCAAAGTCTTCAAAGAAATAAAGCACCCAAATGAAGTAAATGTCTGCTTTAAAATTGACATTATAGATGGAAGCACCAAATTGAAGGATCCAATTGAAGCTTGCATTGTGGGGACGTCTAATAAGGAAAAACCACTTGATTTAGAGTCTAAAGACAAGAAAATTTCCAATGATCAAGGAGCTACTTCCTTACATCGAGTAAAGCTTCATAAGAAAAGAAAGAAAATGAAGCCATCCTTTAGCAAGATATTTTTGGAGCACAAACAAGCTATGGAAACTTAAAATGCATGGCAAAATCCATGGACATAGAGATGGTGGAGTGAACTTCCAAAAGTCCTCCATTACCATTTTTTATCCTGATTTATTCTAAAGATAGTTCGGTTGAAGACTATAAATTAAGCGCTACTTGGGAGGCAACCCAAGAGTTTTTAGAATTCATTTTAATTTAATTAGCTTTATATTTTCTTTCAAAGATTTAATTCTAGTTACTAATTTAATTTTAATGGTTAATTTTCTAAATTTTTGCAAGACATAAATCTTGAGTGTGGTGGTTGCATTAGTGGCAAATTGCCCAAAGTTGTGGAGTAACAGGCGCTGTAGCACTGGGTTGATAGTGTTGCAATGCCTATGGCATAGAGAGCAAGCGCCGCTGCCCTTATGCGCATGAGCATTACCCACTCAAGAAGGAACCAATGTCGCGGCGCCACAAGCTTAGCGTAGTAGTGCTAAGACACCAACAAGGGAGCGCAGGGATGCCCGTAAATCAGCACCCCTGCTCCTGTGACTTCCAAGTTTGTTATTGAAAAAAAAAAAAAACCAAAAAAAAAATTCTGGTGTGCCCAAAACATGGTTTCACTAACACTTCCAAAAATTTAGGAATCCTCTTCTTGCTCCCAACGCATACCCTTCCTTGGTTGCTTAGGATTTCCTAAACACAAACCTTCCATCAATGGAAGCCATCTCCAACCCAATCTCCACCTTCAAGTTCCATATTTTTGCTTCATCTTCATGCTCCAACATCATCAATCCTCATCAAAGTCACTTGTTCTTCATCCCTCACCATCAAGCCACCAAGAACAACACCCAAGGAAGACAAAAAAATTCCCATTCTTCCACAATCCCATTAAACTTTCACTTCGCAAACCATTTTCGTACCTCTCCTCCCACTACCCACACCATTTTGGTCCACATTCCACTCACCCACACTCACTACACACACACACACACACACCGATTCAACTCGGTCCATCAAGGAGTATTTCAATTTTTGCTCTTCGAAGGTATTTTTCTCCTCTTTTTATCTTGTTTAAGTATTCTTGGATGACATTTGGCCAAATGGAGGTAGTACATAATTGAACTACCCGTGAGAGGTTGTGTTTTGATGTGTGCCCACCAAGTGTTTGTTAAAATGCTTGAATGAACTTTTGTATAGGAATGGGTTCAAAATTGCTTGCTATGGTGCTTGAATCGTCTTTGCTAGTAGCCTACATGATATGTTGCATTTACTTGCTAGTATGAAGGGCTTATTCCCTATATATAGACTTAGCACAATTACATTGTAATGAACCCACAATGTGGTGGTTCACTTGCCTCCATGAATATTTGTCAATATGTTATGCATGCATTGCTCTATTGTCTAGTGCACTCACTTGCTATATGCCCATAATTTGCCATGCATGATGCTCTTCCTTAGTTGACTACCTATGCCTAGGTGCTTACACATTTAATCATCACTTCGTAAGCTTGGTGCATATACTAAATTTTGGCAACTTTCATGCCCCTCCATCATTATACATTGCATGTAAGCTTTGCTTTATTTGGCATTGGATCAACATTTGACTACTAGGTGACTTCTCACCCCCTTTGGTTAGGTTTCATGACCATTTAAGCTTTACATTGGGTTAGTTGAAATGTGTCCCCTCAACAGTTTCACATGATGATGATGCAGAGTGATCCGCCTCCATTTCAGGGAAGTCCTCCTATCTTTTTCATCTTTGCTTTAAATATTGAGGACAATGTTTCCTTTAAGTTTAGGGGTGAGGAATTATCTGCTGTATGGGAAATTTAATTTTGATTATGGGTATATTTAAATGCTTTATAGGTAATTTTTATGTTTAATTCTTGTTTTTCTTTAGTTTTTAAAGTAAAATATGGAGTGAAATTTTTTTTATTGAAAACCTTAGGCCAATCATAAAACTAATTTTCACTGTTTACAACTCTAAAAATATGATAGATTTTGTGTTTGTGTTTTTTGTTTTGAACTCCTAAGTTAACTCTTGTTTTATTGGAATTTCCTGAATCACTCAACACATAGACAAGTTTACTTGAAATCTGTATGTTTAGAGATGATTATGTGAATTAAGCTATTTCAAAATCTCAGAGAATGCTAGAACTTCATTGATTGTTAGTTGAGGCGAAATCCTAGGCTGCACAATATTATGGATATGATTTAGGCCATTTTTATTCAGTTTAAGCCTTCTAGCGAACCCTATGATTGATGTTTTATCCCTAGCACACCCCATTGAGTTTAATTTAGCCTTTTTCTTTGCCACCCACATTGACCCTAGCCCTTTGTATGATCTTTTGACTTGAACCCTTCATCTAAAGTACATTTTTAGTCTTAAGAGCATCTAAAGCTAGGAATATTAGGGATAATTGATGAAGAAAACAAAAGAAATATGTCAATTACCACCGAAGAATAAAAATTCAAGTGCTACATCCCTGCTAAAAAAAATTGCAATGAAAAGAAAAGACAATTGTGCAAATGTTGAAAAGAAAAAGAATGTCTTAAAAGCATTGAGTATGGGATGTAGTGGCCCAAAAATAAGAAAAATCTTATTGGTGGATGGCAAAGTGAAGATGAAAACAAGTTTGGGGGAGTTAAAAGTGAAAAAGCTGGATGCTCTTGAAAATTGCTCTAAACTGAATGTGTGTTATGGGTGAGTTAAGCCACAAATTTTATCTATTATCCTACCCTTAAACCAGCCACACACACATTACCAGTCTATAAAAAGACCTTTTGATCCTTGATATTGTGAATTGCCTACATTAGTGAAGATTGACATAAAAAGAAAGCATATGAGATTTTGAAATTGTAAATTAGAGATTATTAATTGTGAGCTAGTTTGCATAATTTGATTGAAGTATAGAGAGTAAGGAAAACAAAGGCTATATTTATACACACACTGGGAATTTTAGTGAGATGAGATTGACTCTTTGATTAAAATTATACACATTCATACTATCTTGAATTTTTCTAGGAGTTGTACTTAATTAAGATCTTTGAGGCCTGTAAGGTTAGTAGATTAAATTTTCACTCTGCAGTTAGTTTCTAAGTATACTTTAATTTTTGTTTTTCTTTGCTTGAGGACAAGCAAATGTTAAGTTTGAGGGTATTTTGTTGAGTAGATTTTATATCCATTCTTTAGGTATTTCTAGCTTAATTTTTGGTATGTTTCTTAAGGAATTTGAATGCTAAATAATGTGTTTTTGTTAATTTGTAGGTTTAAGTTGAAATATATAGGTTCCATGATTTAAAGTGAGGAAATGACATAATTTCGGAGGCTATGACAGAAAGCAAGAGCCCCAATGCCTATGCCACGCAAAGAAGTGCCCCAGCCCTTCAACTCATGCATCCAGCCAAGTTTTAATGCTACAGGCGCCCCTAACTCCCACAACCTCCATCTTTTCTAGAAGCATAGCGCCCCTGCGCCTCCCATGAAGAGCCCTAGTGCTTACCTTTATTTTTCGTAGATGGAGTTTTGTTTCCGATTTTAAATAAGATTATTTGTAATTGAGTAAACCTACATTTTAGTCCTCAAAAGATTCGAGTTTCAACAAAATTGTCCTTCAAAGATACATAACTACAAATTGGTCCTTAGATGAGACATTCATAACAAAATAGTTCTCTATTAGTCAGGTTTGTTAACAGGTGACGGAATTGCTAACGTGTCACCATTAATTGCTTGCGTGGCACGTTAGGGACTTGCAAGATATTTTAAATTGCCATGTGGCATATGACGTGGATTAATAACAAAAAATAAAAAAAGAAAGGAAAATGCACACTTCATACATTATGCGGAGTCGTTTCTTCATTTCTGATTTGGTTAAGCGTCATCTTCTTCCCATTTTCTAAAGTGTTGGGTAAAAGCCCTAACCCCCATCCTCCCTAACATCAAGAAGCTCGCCAATACCTCTCTGCTCTTTGCCAAGCACACTGCCCAGAATTACCGCAAGAAGCCTTAGAAGGAAGACTATCACTAGTTCTCTGCATGACGTCATTAGGTACCAGTTTTCTTTCTCTTGACCCCACTCTTTATGCTGTGTATTCTACTGACTGTTGAACATTGAATTTCTCATGACATCAATTTTTTTTGAACTCGTGGAAAAGGTTAAAAACCTAAGTTTATTAAATTTGTTGGCTTCCTTTTAAATTTTTTGGATCACTAGAAAATTGAGCGGCTGAATGTAGTTTTCTTTTTTTGGTCCTTATATTCATTTCTCATGGTAGATGCAGTGATTCCAATGAGTGAATGAGAGAACGGGGAGGAGATAAAGGGATAGAGAAAGGTGGGACTTGACAATCTCAATAATTGTGAGAAACCCTATTAGTGCATCTGACATACTAGTTTTTCCTTTGTCTCTGTACATGGGAAGCTTTGAGTGTCCTATTGCAAGCAGTATTTGTTTTTCTTTACATGACAATGGCGAGCTTGCAACTTTTTCTATGGGGACTATTTAAGTTCTCTTGTTCTACAGCATGAGAAAAATTAGAACTTGATGAGATAGGGCATAGTATATTTCATATCTCAATTTTTTGTTCATTTTTCCACCATTTACGATTTTTTTTTTAGTTTTCATTAAAGGATTACAGCTATTCCTTCACTTTCTATCCTATCCATTAACTATGTTAATCTTATTTTAGTTTTACTTTGATAATTGTTTCTAGGATTTAACTTTAGTTTTACATCTTGTTACTAGTCTTTTTTCCAAATCCTTAATTTATTTCTAAATCAATGTTGCTCTACCATAAGTGGGAAGGCTGAAGCTCGATACCTAAACAAGCATGGGCACACTGTGCCTGATGTTAGTTGGAGTGTGACTACTGGCAGTTATAATGAGTCTAATGTAGAGAACATCACTAGCAACCAAGTACCATTTAAATGCCAGTGTAGGAAGAAGCCATTGTTGCTGACATCATGGACTGAAAAGAATTTTGGGCGTCCATTTTGGAGAGTAAGTATTCTTCATGCAATTTTTTTACCAATTTATAGTGTAAATTGTTAACTGAATTTTTCACTTATTTGTAGGGGAAGCTATTAAAGAGAATTTGTTTCTAATATATAATGAAAATTGTTAATGCAGGATTCCTTTGTTGGTTGTGATTTCTTTTAGTGGCTGGATGAGGGGAATGCAAGGGTAAATAAGAATAGAATTTTGGAACAAATGAGAAAAAAGTGCAGCAATTATGAACAAAGGCACTAATAAGTGAAAAATTAACAATTTCACAAAATATATACCCATAAAGTTATGTCAATCAGCAAATTACAAGAACCTAGCAGAATTAGGAGGGCATTAAAAATTGCCCAAATAAGCAAACATCCTATTTCGTCTATAGAACTAATGTAAGTGACTGAGAACTGCACAACACACAATCATCGAGAAATAAATCCAAGCATATACTTCAAGGTTACTAGACAAGTGAAGACGCATTTTCAACGAAATGCAAAAGAAAACCTTTAAAAATAGAAAATCTTCCTTAAAATGAAGATAATAAGAAATTATAAGCATCAAAATTGTGAGAAGTCATTTCTTAAAAAGTAGTATTTCATCCAAAATTTACAATGTCAATAATGGCGCTTCTCCTTTACATTTCTCCTATTACCTATACAAAACTGCATGCAAAACATGCTTTAGATATGGTAAGACTAAATAATTGCTTCACTAGCTTAGATTCACCACACAGACATCACAGACTAGTGATGGTCAAAAGCAATCCATAATGATCACTAGGAAAAACCGGAAGCACCAGCTGTTTTTTTCTCTTTTCTTACTTTATTCTCTTTGTTAGATGACACACCAACTATGGCATCTATCCCAATCATGTCAATCCTGCTTATCTAATCACTTCTGGAGAGTACGGTTACCAGTCAACATCTGGTTTGATTTGGTATCATACGTCCATCCATTTTCCTTTGGCTTTTGGAGAGACCAAGCATCTGTCCACCCATCTTGTAAAGGAAACTCACCATCCAACTTGTCATCCCAATTCATATCACCTCCAAAAACAACATTTGGGCTCTTCTTGAGAAGGTTCAGAGCCTCATTGGCCTGCTGTACACGTTCTTGCTGTACATCTGATCCTATTTTGGTAGGGCTGGACAGGGACTCTCGAGATGGCTTGTGGCAACAACCAATGGCTTGCCACTTCCAACTTCAACCTCAATAGCGCAAAGTTCTCTTCCCATAACAGAATTGCTAAAAGGTTTATTGCTGAAAGATTTCACTGGCAGGTTGCTTAACTGCAAATGATTTGATTGGCATGTCAGTAAGCAATTACTCCTAACCATACAAAGTTGCCCAGCCAAATAATATATAACCAGAACTCATGCAAAAATATTCCGAATAATGAGGATGACCCATAAGATGTCAAAACAGCAACACTAAGCATGGTCAATGTATAATGATGATGATTATAAATATTACAATTATATGAGGATACATTTGTCTAACCCCTGAACAAATTGCATAATAGTAGACAAAGCTACACTTTGACCAATTATTTCTTGAATGATGAGCTAAATAATTTTTTATATGCAGGTAATCATCACATAATTAAACTCAATGCATCATTTGTGCTCAACTCGCACAACTAGATTACAAATAGAGACATCATAATTCATCAGTAAAGCCAATGCAATATGGATTATATGAAACTTACCACCATACAAAAGTATGGTCTTGATAAAGCTTTCTCATAGGAAACTGAGCAACGATATACATCCCACCAACTGGATTGCTTGAAAATGTCATATATATTTGGAGTAACCTCCTAAAGCACAAGTGGCTAGTATCAGATGAAAACACGTAAATCAAAATTGTTACAAAATTATACATAAAAATGGGAAGTATGACTAGGTAGGGAAACCTAAAAATAGATTAAATCTGGGGAATTTCTTTTGAATAATGTCACCAATTGCTTTCATCCTCTTATCCAGTTCTAAGTCTTCCGAGAACCAAACATTGTCACTCAAAATTTTCAATGAACTTACAACTTTGCCTAAATCATTGCCCTATATTGCATTGTGTAGAAGGAAAAAAAAAAAAAAAAAGTTTATGATGAAGAAAGAAGGAGGAGGTGCATTGATGATTGAACCTCAATCACAGGACCCCCTGAGAATAACTATAGCGTATGTAAGGAATATAGTCCACAAAACTGAAAAGTAAAGCCAAAAGGAGGGATTTCCAGAAATGACAAACCATGATCGACATAAAAATTAAAGAAATAAATACAAAAATGGCACGTTCTGACTGAACATGTCGTGGGCCCCACGGCGTGTCTCCATTTGTCCACTTCTCCGCCTGTGTGTGTCAGTCGTTGACGTGCATCAATCCGCGTCAGCCCGACCCTTTGACCGGTGCTCCCCTGCGCTACACGTGGCCGCTCCCCATCCGTCCAAAGGATAGTCCAATGTTAGCGTGACACGTGGCAGAAAGCTGGACATTTTTTTTGCCTTTCTTCCTTCTTCCTCCGGAGTTGGTCTCTCATTTTTCCCTCGCCAGGCAAACTTCCCTTTCTTCTTCTTAGCTTCTTCCTCACCTTTTTCATCTGCTAAGAAAATTTTTCCTACTTTAGTTAATTATTTTTATTGTTGTTCTTGTTCTTAAAGACGTATCTAAGTTTCTTCCTCTTCTTCATTGGTCCCCAGTTAAGATTTTTGTTGTTTATTTTATCTACATTGTAAGACATTTTTGTTGATAATATGATGGATCAAATTCAACTACCAGGACCACAAGATCCCACCTTATTGACAGAACAAAAAACTCACATATCAACAAAAATATGGGATACTGGAGTAAGTAATTTATAGTTATTTTAATTAAGCATTTTTAATAGACTTGAAATTTTGTACATATATGTTATTGTAATTTTATTTGTAAAATGTTATAATTTTTTAAGTAATAATTGAAATAGGTTGATATAGAGTTACGCCCTCAATCTCATGGAAATATACGTAGACCTAACGATCGAGTTATGGAGTATGTGAGAATGGCAGGTTTTGGTGGGGTTGCAGAAATAGAACCTGCTCATATACTTTTCATATGTCTATCGGTGAGTGTACTATCACCTTACAAGATGTAGATGTCTTACTTGATCTGTTTGTTGATGGAGATGCAGTATCCGAGTTTACTGGTTATGTATGGAGTGATCTTTGTCGAGAATTGCTAGGTGTAACCCCACCTAATTCAGCCTTAGCTAGAGGAAGACTAAAATTGAACTGGCTTTCGCAGACATTTAGTCAATGTCCAAATGATGCTCCAGATAACGTAGTACAGCAATTTGCTAGAGCTCATATACTACGTCTAATTAGCATGTGGCTTATGCCTGATCGTACTGGAAATTATGTACATCTTATGTATTTAAAGTTATTAGAAAATTGGGAAGAAGCTGGGGATCAACTTGTCTTGTTGTTCTTTATAGGAGTCTCTGCATGGCTTCTCTTGGGGAAGTTGATAACTTCGGAGGATGCTATTTTTTGCTCCAGTGTTGGGCTTGAGAGAGATTCCTTTGTATAGCTCCGAGGCAAGAAGATCGTGATTTAATTGAGCCACTAGCGAGTAGGTCAGTAAATAAAATTTCAAGTTATTTATAATTAAGCTACATTATATTCTGATAGTTTATTTAGAATTAAAGTATGTTAACGTTATTTCAAGTTATCGTTATTTAGGAGTTGTCAATTGGATTATATTATTCATATTATAATGACATTATTTTTCTAGTATAAGACACATAATTAATAGTACACACTTTGTTTAGTGTAATAAACATAATTAATAGTAGTGTAATATTTGAAACATTTTAGGTGAAAATCTCCTTTAGATTGGACGAATATTACTTACGGTTCGGACCAGAAGGGGTATCAAAGGGCTTTTGATCTACTTGAAAGTGATGATGTAAGAATTCTTGTTACTAGTATTTAATCTATGTAATTTATTACTTCAATTTATATGTTTCATGTTCTTAATGTTGCACGTGAACAGATTGTGTGGCAACCATATAGTTGAGCATTAATGGCATGACTCCCAGACTATTGTGTTACGAGCCATGCAATTTGGGCTGCTAGGGTGCCATTAATATGTTATTCCATCGTCGAGCACCACAATCCAGAACAGGTTCTACGTTAATTTGGGAGTAGACAACACATTTTCCGAGAGATTGCTATTTATGATAGACAACTACATAATGTCAATATGAGGGGGAAGCAGTCTACATTATGGACGTTGCATCATGCGTAGCACTACCTTTTGTGGGATGAGCGAGGTCAATATGTAGTTAATTTAGACGAGTCATTTGGTGTAGACCCGGATTACATTGCATGGTACTCACGCATAACGCTCCGATGGATGAGGCCTGAAAATGCCATAGTCGTCAGACAGGTCAGTGCGTTACAGTTATTACGTTTGTTTATTTATTTGTTTAAAATTACTATATCAATTTGTGAATAAATTGTGATTTGTAATTTATTATGGTGCAGGTCCCTACTCATCCTCAAACTCAGCAGGGTGGTGGAACTCAGCAGGGTTGGGGAACTCAGCAAGGTGGTGGAACTTAGCAGGGTGGTGGAACTCAACAGGGATGGGGAACTCAGTAGGGTGGTGGAACTTAACAAGGTGGTGGAACTCAGCAGGGGGTGCCTCAACAGGATTGGACACTTGAGCAATATCAGGCACTTGTTACGAGGCTAACCAGGGTGTTTTTAGAGTTTGGGGTGTTTCCACAGGTGATGCAACCCCAAATGGCTCATGAGGTAACGAACTCAATAGGGAGTATGTCCATGTCTTTAGAGGCGCATCGACCCTGTATATCCCTCATAAACTCTTTAAATTTAAGGGATTCAAATTGGCTACCTGTCAAATAAGATCATGAGCATTTGAATATTAAGAGATAGTTCCTCTAAGCTAAATGCACTACTATGATGACAAATAGTACATTAAAAAAATTTAAACATACCTGCTGCGTAGATTTTTGTCTTCAGGGCTTTGTTCTTAAAGTGTGTATTCCAATTGCTAACGACATGTCGCAAGCAAAAGAAATTGTACATAAGTGGCAGATTCCATCCTACGCTAGGATCTGCAATGGAAGACAGTATACTTACATGACGATTAGAAATTATCGCCAAATTTTGTCGATCTCAAACAACGTGACGACGAACTAAGGTCGAAAACCACGTTCATGCATCTTTAACTTCACCTTTAACAATAGCAAATGCAAGAAGCAATGGTGACCTGTCGCCATCCTGTGTAGAAGCAATCAGCAACGTCCCACAATATTTACCACTCAAGAAAGTCCCATCCACTTGAATCACAGGCTTGCAAAAATTGAATGCATCAACACATGCTGCCATCCATCTAGGCAATATATTATAGCTTTCATTCCAATTACCAAACAACTTTTTGATGCATTTATGTTTTGCTAACCATGCTTTCCTATATGATGCTCGATAGGAAAAGTCTGCCGATATTCGCTACTATATCAACTTAATTGATACATCAAGACTCTTTTTAACCATGCCTTGAATGTTCGATGCTATCACATTAATATCTAACTTCTTGTAATATTGCGTTATCATGGGATTTGTGCAAGTATGCAGACCGTTATATTTTCTAATCTCCCATACTCCGTTCTTACTCTTTTGACATGCTCGAAGTCTCCAATTACAACCAGTAGCCTTATTTGGACAAATAACATTCCACATAGTTGGATTTGACTCGATCACAATGAAGGACTGATGCATTTGCAGTGAGTATTCCTTCACAGCAAGTTGAACGTCATTTTTTGTAGAGAATTGTTGCCTAATTGATAACTCTCCACCTCTCTCCCACGCTCCATGTCCATCTGATATCCCAATGTTATCAATAATTCGCATTGCATCCCAGTTAACTGCTAAATAAACTTGGAAAGGTTCAATACACTGTAACGGCTGCACCATTTCTGGCCTGTGATAACCGGATTGATCGCCTAATGGTTGTACATTCAGATCCAAACTATGTTGATATTCTTCACCACTAGATGCATCATCTCCCTCTAGAATGTAATCTTCATCATCACTCGACGTAATTAGAGGATCAATGGGAGAATTAGCACCATTAAGAAATGGTTCCTCTTTGTGTCCTTCTATATTTAGATCCTGTTCTTCGATGCCTTTCTCCTGTCCAATCTCTGAATTGAACCACTGGTCATAACAATCATAGTCATGCCTCTCTGGTGGCTGAAAAGTTTGACTCGAACTAGACATACTATACTGAAACCCAGATGAGTCAACATGTGGCCGATAACAACAGTCATTCTCTAATTCTGTTTGACTATGCACTTGAACTAAAAAAGGTATGGAACTTGGCCCACAATTACCAACGATCTGAAAATCACCATCATCATGCTTTGTAGTTTCAGTCTCCATTAAAACCTTCATTACTCCAAGATTGGCATGTTGTGAGTGACTTTCATATATGCACACTACATCCTCATCAGCCACCAGATCAAGGACACCATAATATAAAGGGCTAGCTAACATAGGAAATCTATATTTGATGTTCTTGATCACTTTATTGTGATCAATACGTAATTTTCGTTGTATCACATCTTTAAGACTTTGTAGTCTAAGTTTATGTTTCAACATCATGCACACATGATTCGCACTTTCATACGTGACTCCTTGTTCTCCATTATATACTTGACCAATGTAATAAATGAATATCAGTATTTTTTTCCTAAATTTAAAATCAAAAATATCATATTTTAGTATAATAATAATATACAATAATCATAACAATATTAAGCTAAATACAAATTTTATGTAAACATTTAATTATAGTAATATTACAATAAAAAACATAAACTATTAAATATTATCAAACTAATTATAAAAAATAAATTAAATATTATCATATAAAATTAGTATATAAATATAATCAAATTTTATTTATACTAATATTATCAAATAAATAAGAACAATTATTAAAATCATCAAAATTTAGAATAAATAAGAACAATTATTAATATTAAGATTAAGCAGTAATTAAAATCTAAACGTACCTTAGTATCGTTCTACAAATTTTTCTCTTCTGTGAGCTATCTCCTTTGTAATCTAACCTAAATATTAAAATTGACTATTGTAATAAGTGAATATCAACATTTTTCTCTTAAATTTAAAATCAAATATATCATATTAACAATATTAAGCTAAATACAAATTTTATGTAAACATTTAATTATAGTAATATTACAATAAAAAACATAAACTATTAAATATTATCAAACTAATGATAAAAAATAAATTAAATATTATCATATACAATTAGTATATAAATATCATCATATTTTATTTATACTAATATTATCAAATAAATAAGAACAATTATTAAAATCATCAAAATTTAGAATAAATAAGAACACTTATTAATATTAAGATTAAGTAGTAATTAAAATCTAAACGTACCTTAATATCGTACTACAAATTTTTCTCTTACGTGAGCTATCTTCTTTGTAATCTAACCCAAATATTAAAATTGACTATTGTAATAAATGAATATCAACATTTTTCTCTTAAATTTAAAATCAAATATATCATATTAACAATATTAAGCTAAATACAAATTTTATGTAAACATTTAATTATAGTAATATTACAATAAAAAACATAAACTATTAAATATTATCAAACTAATGATAAAAAATAAATTAAATATTATCATATACAATTAGTATATAAATATCATCATATTTTATTTATACTAATATTATCAAATAAATAAGAACAATTATTAAAATCATCAAAATTTAGAATAAATAAGAATACTTGTTAACATTAAGCAGTAATTAAAATCTAAATGTACCTTAATATCGTTCCACAAAAGTTTTAAAAAAATGCTAGACATATATTTTTCTCTTCTAACAACTATCTCCTCCCAAATATTGTTTCCGTTGTTGCTGCTGTGTAAAGACAGTTCTCAAGGGAGGTTTTTATAGAGTTCGGACACGCAATCAGACAGTGGAGTCAGGCCGACAAAAAAGACCGCAAGTAGGGACAAAAAGGGACGTGTTGACTGCCATTTGGCATGGCTTGTGGGGACACGCCGTGGGCCCCCTGGCATGTCCCTAAAAGGCATACCACTTGGCAATTTTCAATCGGAATGGGATCCGCACGTTTGCAAAATCGAGGAAGAAAAGACAAATGGAGACACGCCGTGAGGCCCATGGCATGTTCAATCAAAACGTGCCATGGGGCCCCTGGCATGTCCGGTGGGCCCCACCCTGCCAACTTTGTTTTTTTTTTTTTTTTTTTAATTTCAAATTTTTTCAGAATGCATTATTTCGGTAATATAGTTTGCAACTACCCTATTTTGGTAATAATCTTTGTACACTGCATTAATTGTGTCAAAGAGCCGAAAACAACTTTGCTTAAGCATATCTACAACAGGATTTTAGAAAGAGTCGATGCCTTTGATCATGTTATATATGGGCCACTACAAGACAAGAAAATAGTGTCTTCCATTTACAGAGTGTCATTGCTGAATCATTTGGTCTGCATCTATCAGATCATGATGATCAGACAACAATACCAGAGAGATTATTACATGTTTTCTTAAAAGAAGGAAATGTGTCATTATTTTAAATTATATGTGGGATGATCTCCGTTTGGAGGATGTAGGAGTTCCTCATACAGATAGTAGAATTAAATTGATTGTAGCAAGTTGTTTGTTTGATGTCTGCCAAATTGTGGGTTGCAAAAGGAATATAGTGAAAATGAAACCTCTTTCTTGGGGAGAAGGTTGGGATTTGTTTCTGAACAAGCTTGGGGACCATTAAATGCTTTCTCCTGTGATAATGAAAATAGCTAGGTCTATAACAGTGGAATGTGAAGGTTTACCACTTGCAATTAAAACCATGGCAATATGCATGAGGAGAGAGGAAGACATTTGAAAATGGAAGTATGTTTTGGAAAAACTAAGAAACTCAGATGGGGGACAAGAGGATATTATGAAAAAATATATACTTCCAGTATTAAGATTGAGCTATAATCATTTAAATGATAAAATCTTACAAGAATTTTTTTTTTACATTGTGCATTATATTATAGATTTGATGCACTCAAACAGGAAGAGTTGATCACGAATCTTGTTGACAAGGGATTGATTAATGGGAAGGAGAGTTTGGTAGCCCAGGTTGATGAAGGTCGTGTCACACTAAATAAGCTATTAAATATTAATTTGTTGGAAGAAAGAGGTGAGAGATTTCTTAGTTTTCACACAGTGGTTAGGGCCATGGCAGTCAACATTGCAAATGAGGAAAGTTCTAGTTCATCAGTTAGTCTGGCGGTGTCTGCACCTTAACTTAGTTGGTAAGTATATGTGCCTTTAATCTTAAGATTCCACCATGGCTATTAGAACAGTGCAATTTTCATTGTTTCCTAGAATCGTACAGGGAATAGGCATTTTGGTTTTACTTATTTTTGTAAAATTTACAACCAATATGAATGGAAGGAGCAACTAGCCATTTCCTGTGCTCTCACTGGAGCATGGGATAGAGGCTATTGTACTTTTCTAATATTATAATTGAATCTCACTTAATGGAGGCTTTACATCTTTGTACTATACTTTAACCCCTTTGGTATGTGTATACAGGAGACTGGAATCTAACCCAAGCATTCTATGGAGCTGAAGTTACTGCCTAGCAAAGTGAAGCTGAAGTTCCTGTATTTTCTCTCTAGCTAGTTTCCTTTCTAGAGTTATTTGTAGAGCATATTGGTTTAATCTTCCTTTGTTAGTTTGTCTCCTCTTTCTTGCCCCTACTGTACAAAACAAAATAAGAAGTGATGTTTAAATGAAATAAAAGAGTCATATGATGAAATGTCCAAAATCAAAGGGGTTTAATCTGAACTTTATAATTTATATATTACATGTAATGTGGGGTAACTTTATCTAATTGAAAAACTGAAGAAATAACATAAGCAATCTCATATAGAAACTCCCAATTTTAATAAAAGTCAATTTCAACTGAAAGGGGTTTCTCAACTTTACTGTTGGTAGAGAGCCGCTAAACTCATAATCGAATTATAATAGTTCTATACTTATGATTCGATGTTCAGTCAAAATCATTTGCATTTCAGTAATTAAATTTTCGGCATAAAACAAACTGCCCTATAAATTATAATGAAACTTGTAGCCAATTTACATAGCATAATTGAACAGTTAAAAAATAAAGTTCAAATAGAAAGTGATCAATGTGGACATTTATGTTATAGTCTAATAGAATATAAGAAAGTTCATGCAAAATAACTTGTAAGTATAGTTGGCAATTTTATATATAAATTAGATAACTACTAAACTAACTCCAACAAATGATTAATAGGATTTCCTATAACATTTGAAAAAAAGAATGAGATAACTACTAAACTAACTCCAACGAATAATTAAAAAGATTTCTTATAGTACTTAAAAAAAAGAATGAGATTAGACCATCTGTATAAATTTATTAAAATTCTAATAAGATTATAATTTAATTAACCACAAATTTCTTATTCTGTGTCAAGTACCACCGCTATTGCTGCTCGCGCATTGGTGCGGGCACCATTACTAATATTCTGTAATTTAGAATAGTTTTGAAACCTTAGCTTATCTTTAGTGAACCATAGATACCATGAAACCCTTCCTGGTGAGCTGATGGGATATGGCAAATAAATTATTTTTATAGTATTATCAGAAAAGTTAAGCCTCCAGCAAAGTTTACAATCTGAAATAATCTGGCAAAAGCTTCACGACAGCAAACTTCAGGAAAAGCTATATCTCTGGTAAAATTTAATAACCTGCAATCGGCACGGACCTATAACATTTTAACTCTCACGGTGAGACATAAGATTAATAATATCCTTCAAATGACTATGAAAACAAGAAGAAGAAAGTATTTGTATTAAATTCCACAGACTTATAGCACAAGATAATGTTTCCTGTGAATTTGAGATTTAAATATTCGGGGAGCCGAGTTTTCTGAACACTCACTCTACCAACCTTCTACCAAGACCACCAACAGCGGGACGCATTTTACTCAAGATCTCCCTACCAATCTTTTGAATAGCTCCGGAACCTCTTCACAAACACAAAAGGGAAAAACCCCGCAAATTGTCAGCTCTCCTAAGTCTTCCCCGCCCATTTCAGAAAGACAGAGAAGAGTGGGGAGGCATCCCTTCACCCAGCACATCCTCAATTATATCGTGCCACCCATTTTTAGGCTCCCTCAGCTCAAACCATTTGACGGATCATCTGACTGATAACACATTATTTTATACTATTTGTTTCTCTTATACTTAGTCTTTTAGTGTGTGTTTCTAGTGATTTTTATGGCTTTTAGACATGTTTTGTAGATTTGGACTTGTTGGTGCTTGTAGATTTTAATTGCTTAGTTGTTAAATTCTGGCACTGCTTACATTTTTCACCATATCTTTTGCTACAGATGTCCGATTGATGTGATTTGAGTTTCGTTAGAAAGCTGACAGAAAATTCCACATTTCATATGAAGAGCCCAGAAGCTGATTCTCGCGTCTGGACAACTGAAATTCACGTGCAAGCAGTCCAGATTTTCTGCTCCGCCCAGCACTCCGCCCAGCATTGACTGATTCCTTTCCTTAGGGCTGCCTATTGGACCAGAGCATGTTTATTTGGGCCAACATCTGTTTTTGGGCCAGCACACATGACACTAGGGCTTGATCATGTTTTTACCATTAATAATTTAGGAAACTAGGTTTATTTTGTAATTAGGAAACCTAGAGGACGTAGCCAGCTAGTATATATTCTAAAGTTGTTGAGGCAAATATACACAATCAGAAGAGATACGAAATTCCTTGAGCTGCTGCTACCTCCTTTGCTGAGTTCGTTTTTCCCCTTGGCTTTGTGTTCAAGTCTTCCATGGAAGGTGTTGTGAAAATTCCAACGCAAGTGTACGTTGTCGTTTGCAAGTAATAAAATGAGATCAATTTATCGTTCCCACGAGGACTAATGTACCAACTACCGAAATAGGGTTAACCTTAACTTTATCTAATCAATCGATAAGAAGATATTTCAATGAAACAACTAAAAATAGAATGAAAACAATGTAAACCAGAA
>QAOA01008668.1:306111-345513 GCA_003255065.1 Cercis canadensis
CCCCCCTTATTCTGTTCTTGCTTAAGTTCTTAAAAGATTAGTTGTTCTGGTGAATCCTTGGGAGACGACACTGGTTGCATCCTATACTACAATTTAGTTGCAATTAGTAGTTTAATTTTGTACGGTTCAGCACCCGTCACTGACCCTAGGGAACATTTGGAAAATTATAACTCCATTATGCTCCTAAGTGGCACCTGTGATTAGATAATGTGACGTGTTTTTCCTACCACCCTACATCGGGCGGCCCTTCAGTGGTTCTCCAACCTTCCTCCCAACAACATAACTAATTTCAATCAGATGTTCGAGCTTTTGCAAGCTCGTTTCTCCATAAGCATGACTCATAAACGGTCTTCGGCCGTTCTAGCTACCCTGAAGCAAGAGGAGACTGAATCCCTCAAGGATTATATGACCAGGTACACCAAACTTTCATTACAAGTCCAGGATTTGATAGATTATGTAGCCATGCACACCATCCAAGTAGGCCTCCAACCAGGTCGGCTACATGAAAACCTAACACTTGACCCACCTGGTAACCTCTCCGAACTACTCACCATGACTACTAAGCACATCAACCTAGAAAATGTGCTAGGTCATTCTGAGAAGAGTAAAGTGAGAGATAAAAAGCTTCAAGAAGACCGGAAGTCAAGTCGGCGAGAGAAATCTCTTGTCCGACCATGATTTGAAGCGTTCACCCCCTTAAATCAATCTAGGGCTCGGGTGTTAGAAGAAATATGTCAAACAAAGCTCGCCTAACTCCCACAACCAAAGGGGGATGTAGGGGCTAACAAAGGAAAGTATTGTGTCTTCCATCAAGGAAGAGGACATGCTACAGATGATTGCAGGCATCTTCGTAATCTCATAGAAGACCTGTTGAGAAAAGGCTATTTGCAAAAATTCCGATTTGATACCCTCTCCCTGGTACCGAGCTCTTGGAATAGGAGCAACCAACATCGGAGGTCCCCTCCGAGGAACCTCAACCCCGATCAAAATTGACACATGAGTCGATCACCAGTTCAAAGAACACCAAATCCTTTAGGTGACTTGAGGCACAATGCCGCAGGGACTATACAGACCATAGCCGACAACTTTACAAGAGGAGGAACATCTAGATCCTCGTGCAAAAGATATGAACGAGCCTCAAAAAGACATAAAAGAGAAGTACTCCACACCTCTGCTGTAGTTCACAAAAACCCGAGTACCAAAGTCATATCTTTTTCAAATAGTGACTATGGACCCATTGACAAAGAACACGACGATCTTGTGGTAGTCTAATGTTTTATGGCAAACTACGAGGTACAGAAGGTCTTGATAGATCAGGTGAGCTTGGCTGATGTCCTATTTTACTATACTTTTAAGCAGTTGGGCATACCATCCTCTAGCCTCGAGTCTTACCCCGGAACCCTGGTCGGCTTCTCTAGGACTCACGTTAATGTAAAAGGAACAATAACTCTCCAAGCCACTATTGGGGAATATATCGACTTAACCAGCTCTGAGGTCTGATTCCTAGTCGTTGATTGCCCATCGGCCTACAACACAATTCTAGGGCGACCTTCCTTTAATAAAATGAATGTTATTGTCTCAACCAAGCATCTCCTCCTTAAATTTCCAACAATCTCGGGGCAAGTCGGTCAGTCTAGAGGGCACCAGCTCATAGGAAGACATGATATAATATAAGCTTGGCCATCGCCTATTCAAAACCTCTAACACTTGGCAGCCCGAGGAGGGCAAACCTGAACAGTCAGATTCCTCTTTAAGAGCTCGACAACAGGGAGCAGAAAACCAAAAAAAAAAAAAACTGGCCGACCTTCTAGCAACCAACTCCGACCTGCTCGCTTGGACAACCTCCGACATGCTAGGTATTGATCCAAATTTCATCTGTCATAAACTCGCTATAAATGTAGGTGCTAAACCGGTATATCAAAAAAAGAGGATAGTCGGTCCCGAGAAGCAGAGCGCAATCCAAGATGAAGTACAAAAGTTGCTCGAAGCAGGTTTCATAAGAGAACTGCCATCTGCAACCTGGCTATCTAAGGGCGCACCTCATAAGACAGTTTTAGATGCCCTTTCAGGTGAGATTTGTCTTGTTTATTTTTCTCACCAGCAATTTATGGCCTTTTGAATTAGCAATTTTTGGCTAAAAAAATTTGAAGAAGCTAAATGATTTTACTTGTATATGTTCAGAACAAATATATAAGCTTGGTTGGCTATTTGACATCAGAAACGTATTTGTGTAACGTACTTAAAGTCTAGTCTGTTGCAGCATTTTCGTTTAAGCTCTTACCATTAGTTTTTGGCCCAAAGTTGTTAGGGTAGCTAGAGTAATTGAGTCACATTATTGGTGCCTTTGAATTTAGCATTTCTTTAAGCAGACATGTGAATTCAGAATGATTCAATGATGCAGGTCCTATATGTGTGTATATGTTATAGATACCCTTTTTCTAGTTTGACATCTTCTACCCTTTATATTAGGAATATTCATTTATATATATAACAATTGTGGAATAACTTATGGAATCAGAGATGCTTATGCACTAACTTATGGTCGGCATTGTTCATAGCGATGCTGCCATAATCAATCTCCCAAAATTGAAGTCAATGATATTGAAGGAACTTCCAGAACTGCATATCGAATGTAAAGGATCTTGGCCTGCACTTCATCTTTGACCATTTCTAAGATAAAACTGGAATGCCCGTTTTGGGATTCTACACTACAAGAAGAATTATGCACTATACATCTCTACCTTGTAAGTTTGCCCTCTTTTAATTTCAATAAATTTCATTATTCACTTAGTTTTGACCCTTGCATAGAATCTCCTTCTTGTTCAAATTATTAAAACGAAATCAATTATTCATTTTTCTTTAAATATTATGAGTTTATTAAAACTCAATAAGATTCAAAAAGGATGTACGTATACGTATTAGTAACACAATTCATGATTCAATGGTTACTTTTCAAAACAGAAAAACCATATTTTACCATAAAACAGATCAAAAGCATGGAACAGATGCAGTGTAGATTATTGCTTTCTTCTTATCTGTTAACAAGTTTAGTTGAACTCGAACGGTACAAATTCATCTTTTGCAAGTGGGACTTGTCAACTGTCAGAAGCTGTCAACGCTGAAATTGTAATTGTTTCATCATTGGATTTATTCTCTAACTGTTTCCTAAATTGTAAATAGTATGTTAAAGGAAGAACTGATGTATCTTAGAGTAGTACAAGGAGAGGTGATGTATATCTTTGTCCATGACCATTCTTATATATCAACTCTATCTATAATTTGTAGTGGAATTCTATTGTGTGAATCTACGTATTGAACAATTATCTCAAGGAGACAAAATATTCAAGATTTCTATTCTAAGTTTACGAATTTATGGTTAAAATATGACATAATACTTTTTCTCAGAAATTTGTTGTGGTAATTTATCAACATTGCAGTCCATTCATGAATCATGAGACAATTAGATTGCACATACCTTAGTTTTTGAGCATATATGAAGATGGATCATTAATTGTCAGGAAACTAGGAATTTTAGTGAGGCTCCTCTGTAAAACTTGACAAACTATCAATAATAATAAAATAGGATGTATGCCTTAGATGCAAATGAAAACTTGCCTTCTTGATAACAATTTGTCTGTAGAGAGATTTTTTTTTTTTGTATTTTATAATATGAATTAACCTGTTTAGCACAGACAATTCACACACAGTTCTTAAAATAACAATTTACCTTTCTAAGTACAACATAAAAAACTCTAACAATGATTAATGCTAATCTATATAATTAAAATATTAAAATAATCTCCAACTTGAAAAACATATGTCAATCGTTTTTTTTTTTAAAAAAAAGAACTAGCTAGATTAATTTTGCAACATGTAGCCCTAACAATAATGTCAAATGTAGACACTTCAACTACAAACAAACGGAAGATTCTACAATACACCAAGATGTTTTGGATGTACCAATACAACAAGCAATGAACGGTTAAGAAAGAGCCACATCACTAGTGCTAAAAGTTACATGGGATCATTTATGCTAACTTAATATATAAACCCATTAGTTTTTAAATATTACAAGGTTGCCTCCTCATTTTCATTTATTCACATTTCCATTCCATCATATGTATTTGTTCTCTCAAACTTTGTCACTGACAACATGTTTAAGTATCCATACGTAATTACCGAGATAAAGTTAAAAGTAGTATGAATGCTTGATTTTTCTTTTCTTTCTTGAGTGTAAATGCTTGACTGACCCAAAAAGAAAAAGGTATCCACTCACTTTCTCTCATGTTTCGTTATTCCCTCCTCTCTCTTTCTCTCTTTCTCATGGAAGAAAATATGAACTCACCCCAATGAATACATCCATAGAGTTGGTGCGAGAAGAATTAGAGACCTCACTCTTGTTGTACTTGGAACAAGGGGCCCTCGTAATTAAGGGGTAGTTTCCTCGAATTGGAATCTTGGGCTTGGTACAAATTGTTTTCTGTCAATTCCAAAAAAGATGGTAGCTTACCCTTTAAAAGACAAAAAGAATAAAAACAAAAATTAAGTATTAAAACACTACGCGTTATCGGAAACAGTAATTTACTCTATTGCGGCATTGCTTCAACTTTTTGTAAAAGTGGTATGAATGTTTGACCTTTCTTTTGTTTCGTAGCTATGAATGGTTGACTGACCCAAAAAGTAAAACGTATGAAATGCTCCATCTCCGTTCAAGTCTCATCTTCTCTTCTTCATACATCTCTCTACTGAGCAAGCTGTTTTAGTTTTTGCAAGAAACCAGAAGTACCAAGATTTCACCACAGATCATCTGCCATTTTCAGTCTGCGAATTAAGGAAAATATCCAAGTGAGTATAAGTCCCTTAAAGTAATCATATTACCATCTGTATTTACAGGACAATTCTCTTAATTTGTTTCTTTGCTCTTTTACTCATTTGATTCAGTTAAATGGGTCGCAGACAGTATTGTGAAAATGAAGAAATTCTTGTAGCTTAATTTGTGTATGGATTCTAAATTCAAATCCGAATTAGACTAATTATAATTTGAACTGTATATTTAATTAAAGCTCATTTGAATTAATGATATTGTATTGACATGTGAGTATTTTCTCTCAATATGATGGCTGCATCCAAATCTTATAATTTAACCTTCATCACCCTTGTACCCCAAACACTCTTCGGGTAAGACCAAAACAAAACTCTTAGGAAAATTATCAAAGTGAGTTTCATTCTTTAGTACTCCCTCGTAATAATTAGCATCTAAACTTGTAGTGAAATTCTCTTTTTCTTCTTTCAATCTTTTCTAAAATTAAAACTCTTTAAAACAAAGCAGATCCAGTAAAAAGTACATCAACAACCAAAAGAAATTACAGTCATAGAATAAGATTCATCTTGAAAATAATTGATGCTCATACTATGTGCCAAGATTAATTGATTATTATTATTAGCCAGTCATGAAAATGGATACTGTTAGCGTAAAATTTTCTCAGAAAAATGGTCGTGGGGGAATATGTTTTTTTACAATTCATGAGATTATTTTTCATTTTAAATTCGATGGTTTAATTTTTAAAATTTGGTTAATCCATTAATTAACGCTAATTTCACTTGATATTGATATATTTCTGATTTTGTTTATGCAGAGGAACATCAATCATGGGCAGGAAAAAAGATCCCTTTTGGGATTATGTTGACATATTGAATGACAAGGTGATCAAGTGCAAATTTTGTGGAGACGAATTTGCTGGAGGTGCTTCAAGGATCAAAGGCCATTTATCTGGGATTAAAAGGAAAGGCATTCATACATGTACTAGAGTTCCTAAGGAAGTTCAAAAAGTAGTATCCTCAACGTTTAATGATTCCAATAAAAGGCCTTGCAGCAGTGTTAATTCACGTAATCCTGAATTGAATTTCGTTAATTCAAATCTGTCAAGTGATTTATCAAAAGGTATGCATTGATGTAGAGTTGAATTTCAAGAAACATTAGTGTTATGTGTGACTTTAATACAAATACTTTTTTCCTCTCCTTTTTGGGCTCATTTATCATTATCAATTGCAATATTTACACTAAAAGAATATCATTGATCATATCGAGAGAGAGAGAGATAGGGAGGGAGGGAGGGAGGGAGTAATATGATAAATTGCAAGTAAAAGTAAATTTCAGCTTGTCAGAAGATAATATAAGAAATTGATTATCTAATAATTTTGGTTTTTAGTTTCAAATTCATTGGCTTTTGATAAAGGTGGCTTCTACGTTACCGGGGCCAAAAGTGGAAAANTCTAGGTTACCAGGGGCAAAAGTGGAAAAAAATTTATGGGGAGTTTGGAGTAGAATAAATTTTTAATTTTGATACTATTGCAAAGATCTCAAAAAATTAAGTCACCCAATTTGGATGAAACGCATACAGGGTGATTCAATTTTTCGAGATCCTTGTAATGGAACCAAAATAAAAAATTTGTTCTACTCCAAAGTCCCAATTAAAGGTATTTTTCCGTTTTTACCCCTTAAAATAAGTGGTAGCCTAAGAGTTCCCTTGATAAATGATAGGCGCATTTGACATTTTCAATGCTAGTGGTGTATATAGTATGCTAGGAGATAATACTTGTGAATCTGTATACATATGTTGCATGTGAAATACAAAGTAGTGAAATATATAATACTAATTCTTATTCACTTTCATTTCATTATGATTAATTGCCTACACTTTTTATACAACATAATTATTTTACTTTTCAGCAAGTAACTTTATGATGAGCAAGATATTGCAAAAGTTTAAAACATTGGAGGTTTAACCTTTACTAAATTGGAGTATTTTTTTTTTTAATATACTAGAAAACTTCTTTCCTGGCTCATTAATTTGCAAATCCTAGCCATATTTATTTATGAAGTGTTCCTTCTTATTTGGAAATGCCAAGGTTTATCCATTCCCAAAAACAACAGATTTAATAGAAGTGAAGTTTGGAGTATACATCGATGATATATGGGGTTGGGTTAATGGAAGATGATGCGTCAGTAACTGAAGTATGGGGAATGAGAGGAATGCCTAAAACAACTTGCTTAATCATATGACAGTATTTTAGAAAGAGTCGATGCCTTTTGACATGTCAATTAGGACACCGCATCACAGCATTATAGCATCATTCAATTACAAAACCCCATTTCTATGTCATGTGTTCTACATGAAACATATGTTTAAGGATGATAAGATAAAAAGTAGTGCTAAGATTACTTTATGCTTTCAAGAGAATAAACAAGGGTATAACTACTTTAGATGATATGTATGGAGAATGTAAATCCCTCTAACAAAGGAATGTTTTCTGTTGCAAACAGAAAAAAAGGTTTAATTACTTTACTCAGCAAGAATATACCTTTATATTTTTTTTTTCCTTTTTTCTTTTTCATTTCAATTCATGATAAAAAGGTAATAAGTGTCAATCTTAGATATTGGAGCCAAAATGATATCTAGTTATATATTACAAGAAATTAAGATACTTCACAAATATTTTTACCTAAAATTTTACTAGAGATTCAAGTACTACTCCTAAAATTCCATAAAAAGTTTATATATTTATAAATATTTTTCCTAGTTCCTTCCTGATGTATTTTGTTTTATCAGGAAAAGTTGAGCTTTATCCAATGCGGACAAGTATAGATTTTATAGGTACGAAGTTTCAAAGTTACATTGACAAAATATGGGGTTGGCTAATGAAAGGTGAGGAGTCAGTAATTGGAGTATGTGGAATGGGCGCAATGGGAAAAACAACATTGCTTAAGCATATCTACAACAAGCTTTTAGATACCTTTGTTCAAGTTACATGGGTCAATGTTCCACAAGATTATAGCATCTTTCAATTACAGAAAGAGATTGCTAAGTCATTTGATCTGCATGTATTAGATATGGATAGTACGATGAAACTAGCAGCGAGACTATTACACATTTTCAATAAAATGAAGAAATGTATAATTATTTTAGAAGATGTGTGGGATGACATTCATCTAGAGAATGTGGGAATTCCTCTTACAAATAGTGGGGTTAGAGTGATTATAGCAAGTCGCTTGTTTGATGTGTGCCGAACCATGGGTTGCAAAAAAAATATTCTAAAACTACAGCCTCTCCAAGAAGATGACAGTTTGGATTTGTTTTTCAAGGTTCNCGGAATGGGAAAAACAACATTGCTTAAGCATATCTACAACAAGCTTTTAGATACCTTTGTTCAAGTTACATGGGTCACTGTTCCACAAGATTATAGCATCTTTCAATTACAGAAAGAGATTGCTAAGTCATTTGATCTGCATGTAGATAGTACGATGAAACTAGCAGCGAGACTATTACACATTTTCAATAAAATGAAGAAATGTATAATTATTTTAGATGATGTGTGGGATGACATTCATCTAGAGAATGTGGGAATTCCTCTTACAAATAGTGGGGTTAGAGTGATTATAGCAAGTCGCTTGTTTGATGTGTGCCGAACCATGGGTTGCAAAAAAAATATTCTAAAACTACAGCCTCTCCAAGAAGATGACAGTTTGGATTTGTTTTTCAAGGTTCTTGGAAAACATCAATCACTGCTTCCTCCTGAAATAAAAGATATTGCACAGTCTATAACAAAGGAATGTAACGGTTTAATCCTTGCAATTGTCATGATGGCAAGATGCATGAGGGGAAAGAAAGACATTAGAAAGTGGAAATATGTTTTGGAAAATCTAAGAAACTCGGAAAAGGGACAAGATGAATTTAAAAAAAGTGTATTTCCAGTGTTAGCATTGAGCTATAATCGTTTAAATGATGAAATCTTACAGAAATGCCTTTTACATTGTGCATTATACTTTCAATTTTATGAATGGATCAGCCGAGAAGAATTGATAATGCATTTTGTTGATGAGGGATTGATTGATGGAAAGAAGAGTTTGGAAGCTCAGTTTGATGAAGGTCACATCATATTGAATAAACTTATAAACAGTAATTTGTTGTTAGAAAAAGATGAGTGGTCTGTTGATGTTCACAGATTGGTTTGGGCCATGGCAGTCGGCATTGCAAATGAGAGTGAAGGTTACATGGTGAAAATTAGTGAAGACTTAGGAGAGGTACCACGAAAGAAAGACTGGAAAGAGAGCCTGCAAAAAGTTAGGTTGACCATAGAAGAAATTCCATCAGGCACATCACCTAAGTGTCCTAAACTTTCAACCTTGCTTTTATGTAAATGCAGTCCCCTCGAACTCATCCCAGATAGTTTTTTCATCAACATGCCTTCTCTAAAAGTACTCAACTTATCATATTGTGATGGGATTGAGCATCTGCCCGAGTCTGTTTCTAACTTGGAGTCCCTCACTGCCTTATTGTTTTGTGGTTGTTCATCATTGAACTATGTACCTTCATTAGCAAAGCTACAAAAATTAAGGAGGTTGGACCTTTCTTGTACTGCAATTACTGAACTACCTCTGGGTTTGGAAACCCTAATCAATCTTAGATGCCTCAATCTTGGAGGAACTGAAGAATTGATAATGTCACCAGCTTCAGTGATACCCAATTTGACCAATCTTCAAGTCCTCTTACTTGAACTGAATACAAAATCAACGGATGTGCAAGCAGATGATCTGGAAAGGCTGAAAGTGCTGGAAATTATTTCGGCCAGCTTCAGTGATGGAAACGAATTCAATGCCTATGTGAGAGGAATAATAAGGAGGAAGTTTAAAAATCGTGGACTCAGAAGCTACTTTCTTCAATTGCTGGGAAAGCCACGTGAATTTGTGTTTAATAATAAGGAGGAAGTTTACTGCAGTAATAGAACCTTACTGTTTGAGGGTATTGGAAATACTGACGATCTGCTGCTCCCAGTAGACATGAATAAGCTGCTAATAAAACAGTGTGAAGAATGGAGAAGCTTATGTGATGTTTTATCATTTGATGATAAAAACAATACCAAGTGTTGCAACATTTCGTACTGCGAAATTAAAAGATGCCATAAGCTTGAGAAAGTATTTTGTTTATCTAGTTTTTGCTCCTTCTGCAAATTGGTCACAAGTTTTGAAACCTTGAAACTTGAATCACTAGAAAGCTTAAGTATCCTGTGCGACGAAACTACCATGCCAGCCACAGCATCATGGGGCCGATTTTCTTCTCTTAGATATCTTCATGTTTATGAATGCCACCGCATGAAGACGCTGCTGACACATGGAATGACAAGACACCTCCAAAACTTGGAGACTTTACATGCTTACTATTGCGATGCAATGGAAGAAATATTTTCATCAGAAAGGATCAGTGATAGTACTGATCTATTTTCATCAGAAACAGGAACAGGAAGGAACAACCAAGAGGAAAAAGTAGCAGATGCACTGCACATTCATCATAGTCATGGTACCAGGATCGAACTTCCCAAATTAAAGAAAGTGTATTTGAACTATCTCCCACGACTGAACAGCGTATACAAAGGGACCTTGGCCTCCTGCTATTCTCTCAAATATTTTGATATTGATAATTGTCCAAATTTGAAAGAGGTCCCTCAAATACAGCCTCCTTTTCAGATATCTGGATTCCTCTAGTGAGATAATGCTTCATCAGCTGGGGAATTATCCAATTAATCTTAATTTTTTGTAGGTATGCTTGCTTTTAATCTGCTTCATAATAATTTTCATAATTGAATTGATTGCACCATAAAAACTTCGTCTTTTCCAGTTTTGTTCAACCGGCAGAAGTAGGATTAACTTATATATTAAAATATATTCCAATTTACTCAGCTTTTGAATGTCATATTCATCACAGGCTGCAGGGTTCACCTAGTCAGACTGCTTGGCACTTGCCCTGTGGAAAAACTTGGGATGCTTGAGCTGTCTCAAGAAGTCTGTTGAAATGAGGAGAGAGCTACTAGGTAAGGGATTACACTAACAGGACATCATTTGCAGCTTTCTCCCCTTGCCTGAAAGAAATCAAATTCCAAAGGATGAAAGGGAATATTTGAGGGAAGAATTCAATCTACTCTTATGCACTTGTGGGAATGGGACAGTTGAGTGGCCGGCCGAAGCAATCTTTTCCGTTGCAATGAAGAACTGAACTAAAAGGAGCTCTGCAATTTGGTGGGAAAAGAATTTCGAGGAAAGTGAGTGGGATAACTGGGACTAAGACAAGAAGATGAATGTTGACAAGGAAGGTCTAGTTTGTTGGCCTTGCTCCCAGGTGGGAATCTATAAAGTAAATTAGCATTTTGATTCACTTGTTTTATTGGATGTGCAACAGGCCATGGACTTCGTTTCTTTCAAACATTTTCTTACAGCCTGTTAGGAATTCTTGAATTTGTATAATTGACTTGATTTATAAATGAATTATTGCATGAAACTCCTTAGGTGCTTGACAGAAAAATAGGGAACAAAGGTCACGGTTCTTCTTCAATACGTTGAAACAAATGACATGACCGTGGACCAGGTGAGAGGGCAGCTAGAAACACACCAAATGATGTTGTTTGAGAAGAAAAATAGACTAGAAGATCACAAGAAGAAGAGTCTAGCTCTTGCAAAACCATTTCTCCTACAAAAGAACTAGTTTCTAGTGATGAAGATGTAGCTCTAATTTTAAGGAAATTTCTTCAGCAAATAAAAAGGAAAAATGATAGAAAGAAATTCCAACCCATAGACATTAAAGGTGAAACCAACAAAGAGCCAATCATTTGCTACGAATACAAGAAACTTGGACACATCAAACCGGATTGTCCAAATCTCAAAAAGAAGAAGTTCTATAGAAGAGAGAAGAAAAAGGCTATGATTGCTTCATGGAGTGATGTTGACTCAGCTTCAAACAATGACAACTTCGATGAAGAAAATATAGCAAACTTCAGTTTCATGACAAATACAGATAAGGTGAGTGATTCTGAAACTGAACTAGGTCATTCTCCTTCTTATGAAGAGCTAAATCAAGCTTTTGACGATCTAGCTTTTGACTATGAAAAGAGGCTTGCAAAGATAAAAGCTCTTAAGAAAATAGTCAAAGAGCATATTAATGAAATTAGTTTGCTTAAGAAAGAAAGTTCTAAATTATGTCAAAAGTTTCAGATTCTACAGAATGAAAATGACTTTTTAAAGAAAAATCAACTTCTTACTCCTTCTACTCTTAAAGAAAACAATGATTTGAAAAAGAAAGTGCATGATCTGTCAAAGGATCTAGCAAAGTTTGTTCAAGGGCATAGTAACTTGAATGCTTTGCTAGGGAGATAGAGAGTTGGACAAGACAAAGTAGGTTTGGAATATAATGAATCTTAACCTACAAAGTTATCTAGAAACTTCTCTGTCAAAGAACCAGCTCCTCATTCTACTTCTAGAAACTCTTTTTTAAAAGTTTTGGGCTCTCAATCTTCTTTAAGAAAAACATCCTTGTATTGCAGTAATATAGGACATGTTATATTTAATTGTGGTTTCAAGAAATTATGTTTAGCAAAGAAAATGATTTGGGTATCTAAGAGTACCTATGGCACTAACAACCAAGGACCCAAAACAGTTTGGGTACCTAAGACCTACTAAACTCCTTTGCAGGTATGCTTTAAAGCCAAAAGTGACTTTTGGTAATTAGAAAGCAACTACTCCAAACATATGACTAGAGATCTGACCAAGTTCACTTCCATAAAAAAGAAAGACATGTGAGACATCACTTTTGGAGATAATGACAAAAGGAGAATTGTAGGAGTTGGTAAAGTTGGTATGAATAACTCCTTCACTCTTGAAAATGTTTATTTAGTAGAGGGTTTGATGCATAATCTTTTAAGCATAAGTCAACTCTGTGACAAAGATCACAAAGTCGTTTTTGAATCATCTCATTGCATTATTCATGAACAGCATAGTTATAAAGTTTTGTTTGTAGGTCATAGAAGCTCAAATGTGTATGTGGTATCCAAATAGGGACTAGATTTTAAACATGAAACTTGTTTTTCATCCCAAAGCAAAAACTATTGGTTGTGGCATAGAAGGCTTGGCCATGTAAATTTCAAACTACTTTCTAAATTGGCCAAACAAGAACTGGTTCTTGGTCTTCCAAAATTAGATTTTTGAAAAAGATAAAGTATGCTGAGCCTATCAGAGGCAAGCAAACTAAGTCATCCTTCAAGTCTAAAATGGAGTTATCCACTTCTAGGCCACTCCAGCTGCTTCATATGAACCTCTTTGGACCCTCACTCACAACTAGCTTAAATGGTAAAAAGTATGGATTTGTAATAGTTGATGACTATTTAAGATTCACATGGGTATACTTTCTCTCTCAAAAGGATGAAATGTTTATTGTTTTTGAAAGATTTTGCAAGAAAGTCCAAAATGAAAAAGGCTTTGTTATCTCTTCCATAAGAAGTAATCATGGTGGAGAGTTTGAAAACAAGTTTTTTGAATTGTTTTTTGTGAAAACCATGGTATTCATCATAACTTCTCTTATCCTAAGACTCCTCAACAAAACAAGGTAGTTGAGAGCAAAAACATGACATAGATGAAATGGGGAGAACTATGTTAACTGAGAATGATTTAACCAAGTATTTATGGGTAGAAGTTGTAAATATAGCTTGTTATATCTTGAACAGATGTTTGATAAGACCAGTTTTGAAGAAAACTCCTTATGAGTTGTGGAAATGGAGAAAGCCTAATGTGAGTTACTTCCATGCCTTTGGCTGCAAGTGTTTCATCCTGAATAATGGTAAGGAACATTTAGGTAAATTTGATTCAAAATCAAATGAAGGTATTTTTCTAGGTTATTCATCATCTAGTAAAGCATATAGAGTATTCAATAAGAAAACACTTTGTGTAGAAGAGTCAATGCATGTTATTTTTTATGAACCTAAACTTGAAGATGATGAATTAGCATAGGAAATCGACATACTTACTGATGCATAAAAGAAATAAGAACAGGAAGAAAATACAAAATAGTCAGATTAAGAAGAAGTAATTCTGAAATAAGCTCCACAACAAAATGACAAGGAGTTTCTTCCAAAGGAAACTCGAACTACTAACAATCATCCTATTATTAATGTGATTGGTGATCCAAACAGAGGAATCAACACTCGTGCTTCTCTTAGAGATTACCATGTCAACCTGGCATTCCTCTATTTTATTGAGCCATCAACATTAATGATGCATTACAAGATGAAGCTTGGATAATAGCAATGCAAGATGAGCTAAACTAGTTTGAAAGAAACAAAGTATGGACGCTTTGTACCTCAACCAGAAAATGTCAGCATAATTGGTACAAACTGGGTATTTCGAAACAACCCAGATGAAAATGGAAATGGTATAAGAAATAAAGCTAGATTGGTAGCACAATGGTATAATCAACAAGAAGGTATTGATTTTGAAGAAACCTTTTCTCTTGTAGCTAGATTAAAAGCTATTAGAATACTTATTGCTTTTGCATGCTTTAAGGATTTCAAACTCTTTCAAATAGATGTGAAAAGTGCTTTCTTAAATGGTTTTATAAATGAGGTATGTCTAAAGCAACCTCCCGATTTTGAAAGCTTAGATTATCCAAACCATGTTTAGAAACTCTCCAAAGCTCTTTATGGTCTTAAACAAGCTCCTAAAGTTTGGTATGACAGACTTAGTGAGTTTCTTTTGGAAAATTATTTTAAAAGAGGAAAAGAATACCACTCTTTTCACTAAGTATGTAAAGCATGATGTTCTTCTTGTTCAAATTTACGTACATGATATTATCTTTGGATTTACTAATGAGCTTTTATGCAAGGAGTTTGAAAAACTAATAAAAGGAGAATTTGAAATGAGCATGATGGGTGAGCTAACCTTCTTCCTCGGGTTTCAAGTAAAGCAAACTTCTAAAGGCATCTTCTTAAACCAATCTAAGTATACAAAGGTGCTATTTAAGAACTTTGGTATGAGAAATGCAAAAGGTATAACTACTCCTATAAGCCTTTCAACCAAATTAGATTTTGATGAAAAAGGTAAACCAGTTTGTCAGAAAAGGTATAGAGGTATGGTTGGTTCTCTACTCTATCTAACTACCAGTAGACTTGATATCATGTTTAGTGTATGTACTTGTGCTAGATATCAAGTTGCTCCAAAAGAATCTCATCTTAATGCTGTAAAAAAGGATCCTTAGATACTTGGCAACTACTTCTAACGTTAGTTTGTGTTTTAGCAAAATAGGGTATTTTGAACTAGTTGCCTATACAAATTCTCATTATGGTGGCTGCTCCATTGACTGAAAAAGCACCAGTGGAGGTTGTTAATTCTTGGGCAATGCTTTGGTGTCATGGTATTGTAAGACACAACATGTAGTTGCTCAATCTACAGCTGAAGCTAAGTATATGGCAGCTGGAAATTGTTGCTTTCAAGTGTTATGGATGAAGCAACAACTAGTTGATTATGGCATAAAACTAAATCATATTCCCTCATTGTGTGACAACATAGTGATATAAACATTGCCAAGAATCATGTTCAACATTCGAGAACCAAACACATTGATACCAAGCATCATTTCATCAGGGATCATGTATTCAAAGGAGATATTGAATTATCATTCATCAATACCGAGGATCAACTAGCTAACATATTCACCAAGCCTTTGGCAGATGATATGTATTGTTTTCTAAGATCTGAGCTTGTGGTGGTAAGCATGTCATAAATTTATTTCTTATACATGCATATTAATATTCTTCAGGACTGTCTTCGTTAAATTGATTAATATATGTTATGAAGTTTGGCAAAGTTGTTGAGACTTTCAGGGAATTCATGTTCGAGCTAGTTCTTAAAATTGGTTCTTGGTGTGCTTATTCCTACCTAGTTGGACTTTTTATTAACCCAATTTCATAACAGGTTCCTTCTTTGCATGTTAGGCCTATTGTCTTTGGACCTTTAACTAAAACCGGTTACCCATTGAGCAATGTGCACCGTTTCATTAAACTACCTCCTCTCTTCACCTGCAAAACGTTAGCATTTTGCTAGCTGACCTTTGGTTTTCCCGCAACCACCTTTTCAACACTTTCTTATTCATTTCAAATCAAATCCCTTAATTGCCTCTCCATTACCATTGCAACTTCTTCCATTACCCAAATTTCTCATTGAAAACTACTTCCATTCCTACTATAATTTCTCATTCCTTCTCCTTAAAACCACATCAAATCATGTGGTTTGCAAGTGAACTTTGTTGTTCTTCCAAAATGAAGTCTAAAGGCAAAACCATTCTCAGTAACACCCCAAGCACCATATTTGTGGTTTATGATTCTTCATTTAATACCACTGAATCTTTGCATAAGGCTTTCTAGAAAGTGCATAGTTTAAGGCAATCACTTCTAAAAGCAAGGAACTAGTTCAAGCTCAAGAACTAGCCGAGCTTGCCAACGATAAAGAAGAGCTTGTGCCCCTTCAATCCATTTGAGGGTTTCTGTTACTTACTGGACTAGAATCTTCATTGTTGCTCCCTTGACTTTCTCTTTCGAATGATGGACCAAATTCATCCACTTCTGCTACTGCACCTATAACCCCTGTTTCTCCAGTTGCAAGAGAGTTCACTCCTCCTGCAATAGAAGCAGTTCTCTCTCCTCAAATGATTGTCGAATCTTCTCATTCCTCATCAAGTACACAACATCCAAAGAAAACAAAAATATGTGCTTGAAAAAAGGTGATTATGCCCTCATCAGGAAGAGCTCACCCTATTGGCCCTTTGTTTGCTAGCAGAGACATTGAAAATAAATTTCACAGTAACTTCTTTTTAAGGACAATTGATTCTGGTGTAGTTTTTCAATGGGATGAAGCTATTGCTGATATGGACTAGAGCAAATTGCTTGATATTGAGGAACTAATGCTTCCTTAAGTGGTCAAGCTTTTCTACTCCCATCTTCAACCTTTGCAAGGTTTGACTTCTGGCTTTATTTACCTTAAATCCTATGTTACTGGTATAGAAACAACTGTTAATGAGGGGTTTCTTGAGGACATTCTTGGTCTTCCTACTGATGAGGACACTCGATATATACATAAAATATGACCAGCTGATTTTATTAGTTATGATGATGCAATGGAAGCCATATGTGATTACCCTGAGAACAGAGAAGCCAACATTGCACCTACTGTGCATTGTATGAACCCTATCATCCGCACCTTGGCAAACTTTGTTACCTCTCTTTTCTTGTCTAGTATTGGTAGCTAATTTGAATTCACTACCCAAGATCTTTACCTTCTATATCACATTAAACAAAAACTGCCACTAAATCTACCCAGTTTCATTCTAAAACACATGATCAGGTCTGTTGAAGGCACTAGGAAGACAATCAGTTTGCCTTATAGCATGTTGATTGTACACCTATGCAAGCATTTCAATGTCAACTTTTCTCAATTTGATGAAGTGCCCCAACCAGACAACTTGGTTATTAGAAGGCCTTTGCCTGGGTTTGAAGCCACAAAAGAAAGCTCCAAGTTTGTCTATAAAAAGAGCTCTTCAAGATCAAAGCAAAAATCTTTTGATGTTGCAACTCCTTCTAGGAAGAAGCAAACTGGTTCCTCAAAGAAACTAGTTCCTCTCTCTCGGCCAGTTGATCATCAGTCCTGGGTAGTAGAATTGAATCCTGTGGAGTTGGCTAACCAAATTGGTCAAAGGCTGAAGTTTTTCCAATCCCATGTTGTGAACTGTAATGCAAGGGTGGCTTATGTGGAGCAAAAATTGCCCAACATAAAGAAGGATTGGCTGCAACAAAGGCAGAGTTAGTTGCTGCCAAGAAGAAGCTTGCAAGATCAAATCCAATCAGCCTTCTTCTTCCTAGTTCTCTGTGTCTGTGATGGCTAATCCTTTGCTAACTATTTATAATGTGTATTAATGGGTCCTTAACATTTTCAATCATCTAGGTGTTATCTGTGAACGTTGCTTGCATCATGCACCTTATAATATTTTGGTCTTACTTTCTTATATATTCCAGTTTGTCTTTGCTACTAGTTTTTTTGTTTGTAGGTACCATTCTCCCTAAGTTCCTTTTGATGTTGACAAAGGGGGAGAAATAATGTGGAAAGATCTATATCATAAACTATTGTGCTGATAGTCTGTATGAACTGCTATAATTATCTGCTATAATTTTTTGTCAAATGGCTCCCTTCTTGAACTGTTTGAGTTGTGAAAACTACTTCTTGAACTGGTTGTTAAACTTGTTCAAAAGTAAGCTCAGTCTCACGAGGAGATCTTTCCAAGCATTTGTCATCATCAAAATGGGGGAGAATGTTAGTTCCACAATTTTCAATCCAAGTTTTGATGATAACAAATGACCTTAGTAAGTCACTAATCCTAATTTGTTTGTTGAGTGTTTATTAAAGTGACAGGTTAGTGATCATCTTGGGTCTAGAAGAACAAGGATTTCTACCCCTGCAAGAATAAGTTCTCGTATAGAACTTGTTTCCCTTAAATGCTGACGTGGTAATAAAAGTATGAAGATATTATTGAATTTCAAAGAATATTCAAGAGAAAATACCACTCAATCATAGGCATAGAAGTTTGGAAGAAATCAATCAGAAAAAAAGCTATCAGAAGTTATAAAAGGAAGCGTTTCAAAAGGAGAATCTATATTAGACAACAAATTAAAAATGAATAAGAGGATTCCTAATATAGCACAAATTGACACACAAGCATTGAAGACCTTGTCTACAAATTCAAATGGTCATCCTCTACCTCTAGACTCCTATAAATTGAAGACACAAATGCCGGTGAACAACAAGAAGAACAAAATAAAAAGTTAGAAGAAAAAGTCTGTGCGATTAACAAAAGGAGTTCACCATATTGTCATCTCTTTATTTTATGCTATTTGTAAAATTCTTTGAGAAAGAGTCTTTATTTTCTGTTTGGGACTAAAATCATTTTGGGGTTTTTGTAATACATATTTCTATTAAGGGAATTTGGGGAGAGTGACCTCTACTCTTGATTAGAAGGAGAGAAAGTTTTTGCTGAGCTTTTGTTAAACTAGTGAGAAGGAGTTTTTGGTTAGCTCATGTAAATCAGTGTTGTAAGGAGAAGCATAACCTCAACTGCTAGTGGAATCCTAGACTTGGGAGAATGGGCAGAGGCTTTGTTGGCCAAAGCACTATAAACTTTGGATTCAATCTCCATTATCTGGTCTCCTTAAAGTTTATGTTGTTTATATGTTCTAAGTTTATTTTTCTGATATCTTCTATGTTGAGTGAGTTTTATACTCACTCTTTATATGTCTTTTTGCAAAGTATTTGGTTGGTTTTTTAGGAATAATGGCCACTTATTGTAAGTTTTATTTTAAATTGCAGAACTCATGGACTAAAGTGAAGGAATGAAGTAAAGAGAGGATTTAGATAGAAAACCAGCGCTGCAGCCCTTGAAATCCAGCGCCGCAGCCCTTGGAGCATCAGAATGCATGATTTGGACAGCAAGTCAGCGCCGCAGCCCTTGAAATCCAGCGCCATAGCGCTAAAGCACTAAAAATTCAGTGTCAGGCAGAGGGCCAGTGCCACAGCGCCCGTGAACCAACGTCGCAGTGCCAGTCACCAACGTCGCAACGCCCATAACAGCCATTTTTCCAGTCTTCCAGCGCCGCAGTGCCTGTACGCAGATTACTGATACACGTCACTCTATTTCTCTAGTTTTATGGCTTTTCTTTAGAAGTATAAATAGGATACCTAAGGAATTAGAAAGGGGTTCATTCTTAGACACTTTTGGAGGCACAAATGAGGCAAAGCAAGGATTGAAGGGAGGAGATGCAAGGCTGATTTGACCTTCAAACCAGAGTTTTTCCTCTTTTACCTTTGAATCATGTCTCAATTTTATTCTTTCTTGTTCTCTTCATCTAGTATGAACTAATTCTCTTATCTAGGGGTACGATGGAGCCCAATTAGGACCAGCTGTAGTTTCATATGAAGTTAATTCCATTATTTATCTCTTCAATTTGAGCATTTATTTCTTCTCTTAATGCTTCTAATTGTCTGGCCAATAATTAGATGAATTGTTAATCATAATGAGATCGGAAGGAGAGTTATGTGTCAAGTTCCTTGGGGTAAATGCCATGAGTTACATGGAGGATAGGAATATACCTCCATAGCTTATGTAATCAGTCAAAAAGATCCACAAAACTAAATGAATTCGTAATTATTGTAACTCGTATAGGAATATACAGGGTTAGTAATTAAGGGATATTTACACTAGACCTTGGGAGAGGCTAGTGAATAAATTAGGGAATCTTGATTAGCAAATAGGAAGATAAATTGGAGTTAATGGAATATGGAATGAAAGCTGGGAGTAATTATGGTGAAATCGGAACCCTAGGTGTTTCTTTCTTGCTGAATCTATCATTTTTCTGGTTTGATTTGTTATTTTTCTTATTTACATTGTGTTGTTCTATTTTTAGTTGTTTCGTTGAAATATCTCAATATCGATTTATTAGATATAGTTAAGGTTAACCCTCTTTCGGTAGTTGGTACATTAGTTCTTGTGGGAACGATAAATTTATCTCATTTTATTACTTGTAAACGACAACGTACACTTGCGTTGAAATTTTGACAACAAGTTTTTGGCGCCGTTGTCAGGGACTAATTTGTTATCAATATCGATACTCAGTGATCTTGATTTTACTCTAATCGTTTATTTTCACAGATCTATTTAATTGTTTTATTGTTTGAGACTTTCAGGAGTTTTCTTTTGGTGTATGAGAAATTCTGGAAGCAGTTCTCTAATCCCACTTGATTCTGAGATAGAGAATACCTGTCGAAAAAATAGAAAGGTAAGAAGAGAGTCTACCAGAGTTTTGACAGACACAATGGTAGAAGAAAACCCTCCAAAGGCACTCTGTGATTATGCTCTACCTTCCATCATGGATACCAATTCGGGTATAAGGTGACCGACTATTGAAGCAAACTCTTTTGAGTTAAACTAGCTGTGATCCACATGGTCCAGTTAGCCCCGTTCAGTGGATTAGCGAGTGAAGACCCTCATGCTCATCTTTTTGGATTCGTGGAAATATGTGATGCTTTCAAGCATAATGGGGTTGGTAATGATGCTATTCGCCTCCGCATATTCCCTTTCTCATTACGGGATAGTTCCAAGGTTTGGCTTCAGTCCTTGCCAACAGGCACCATCACCACATGGGACGTTTTGGCCCAAAAATTCTTGGCAAAATTTTTCCCACCAACTAAGACCGCCAAACTTCGAAACCACATGGCAACATTTTATCAATTGGATAATGAGTCACTTCAGGAGGCTTGGGAAAGGTACAAAGAGTTACTTTGTAGATGTCCTCACCATGGACTCCCTGACTGGTTGCAGTTACAGACATTTTATAATGGTTTGTTGGACTCCACCAAGACCCTAGTTGATGCCGCTGCTAGTGGATCGTTGATGAGGAAGACATATGCGGATGCCAACGACTTGCTAGAGGAGATGGCTACCAATGCCTACCAGTGGCCTTCTAAGAGGACCACTTCACGCAAGGTGCTTGGGGTTTATGAGGTTGATGCATTTACTGCTTTATCTACAAAAATCGACTCACTAGCTAAGCAGTTGACTGTCAGGAATGTAAATGTCATCCAGTCACCTCCTGAAAATTGTGACCATTGTGGAGGTCCTCATGTTAGTACAGATTGCCAGGTGGGTAACCCGTTCTCTACATCTTAGGCTGAGGAAGCAAAATATGTGGGGAATCAGAACAGACAGAATGACCCCTATTCGAACACTTATAATCCGGGGTGGAGACATCATCCAAACTTCTCTTGGAAAAACAACCAAAACACTGCTCAACCACCTGTGCAAGCAAAGGTTTCTTTGGAGGATGCTCTAGCCAAATTGACCATGAATACAAGTCAATTCATGGCCTGAACAGATGCCTCCATTCGTAACTTAGAGATGCAAGTGGGTCAACTTTCCACCATGCTCACTAGCAGACAGCAGGGATCATTGCCAAGTGATACAGAAGTGAATCCTAAAGAGCATGTCATGGCCATAACTCTTCGTAGTGGTAAGACTTTGGATGAACCTTCTGAAGTTGTCAAGAAGGTGCCTAGTAAGCCAGTTGAGCCTAAGGTAAAAGAAGACACTCCAGTGGAAACTCCTGTGACACCTGTGGGGAAAACATCTAAGTTATTCCCAGATAATCCTCCACCATATGTCCACCTTTTCCGTTACCTCAGCGATTCTAGAAGAAGAAGCTGGATAATCAATTCTCTAAATTTCTGGAGGTGTTCAAGAAGCTGCACATCAACATCTCATTTGCAGATGCTTTGGAGCAAATGCCTAGCTACGTGAAATTTATGAAGGAGATTCTCTCAAATAAAAGAAAGCTAGCGGATTATGAGACTGTGGCACTTACTGAGGAGTGCAGTGCAATCTTACAAAAGAAATTGCCACCAAAATTAACAGATCCAGGGAGTTTCAATATTCCTTGTTCTATTGGCAATATATCTTTCAGTAAGACACTTTGTGATCTTGGTGCTAGTATTAACCTCATGCCTTTTTCTGTTTTCAGGAAATTGGGTATAGGAGAAATAAAGCCAACCTCCATCTCCTTGACATTGGCGGATAGATCAATCAAGTATCCAAGGGGAATCCTGGAGGATGTATTGGTGAAAGTGGACAAGTTCATCTTCCCAGCGGACTTCGTTGTGCTTGACATGGAGGAGGACGAAGAAATCCCAATTATTCTTGGTCGTCCATTTTTAGCAATTGGGAAAGCTCTTATTGATGTGCAAAAGGGCCAACTTACTTTGAGAGTGCAAGGTGATCAAGAGTCCTTCAAAGTTTTCAAAGAAATAAAGCATCTGGAAAAAGTGAGTATCTGTTGTAAAATTGACACTATAAATGGAAGCAATAAATTACAAGACCCAGTTGGAGCTCACACCATGGGAACAAAAAACAAGGAGAAGCCTCCTGATTTAGAGGTCAAAGATGACAAAATTCCCAAGAAGCCAATGACTGGACCAGTGCCTATACCTGAATCTCATAAGAAAAACAAGAAAAAGAAGTCGTTATTCCAAAAAATCCTTTTGGAGCATCTTAGAAAATCTGCTTGTTTTGGAGATGGAAATAAAGTTTGGAGCTTAAAAGAGATTGACAAACAATCCAAAGCTCAAAGAAATAGTGGATTAAAATTCCAAAAGTCCTCCACTACTATTTTTGATCCTGGTTAAGATATTTCAGAGAAAGTCTAGTTAACGACTATAAAATTAACGCTTATTGGGAAGCAACCTAAGTGTTTTTAGCATTCTCTTTTACTGTTAATCTGGTTTAAAGTTTTGTTGATTTTAATGTAGAAACATTTAGTGTTGTGTTTAATGTTTGGTTTCTCGTTATCTTGCAAGGTACCAACTCCAATTTTGGCTAAAAGATGCTTAATGGGGATCAATGAGTGTGAAAATGTCCTAACATACCAGCTTGGACAGAGAGAAAGAGCTGCAGCTCTCTCAATTTGGCGCTATGGCACTTGAAAAGCCTTCAAGAAGTGTTGATCCAGAGCCTTGGCGCTGCGGCGCCCATCCTCTAGCGCTGCAGCGCCCAAAATCATCTCATGGTGCAGTCTGGACAGCAGCTAGGCACTGCGGCGCCCGTCAGGTAGCGCTGCAGCGCTCGACACCCAAGCTGGCTGAGACCCAGCGCTGCGGCGCCCGCACTTGTGTTGCAAATTTTTTTTTCAGCTGCACACAACACATTTTGGGTTTAAGGGGGTTAGTTTGTTCTTCTTTTGTTTCTTTTGGCAAACTCGCCCCTGGGCCCATTCCCACCATGCCATCAGATCCAGCACCTCCAGCTTCGTAGGAGGACGGCGATCATGCCACATGACCCACTGCTACTTCAGGGAAGTCTCACTCTCACTCTCCCTCTCTTTTAGTTATTTTGAACATTGGGGACAATGTTGTATTTTAAGTTTGGGGGTAGTGGGATTTTTATCCCTTTAGACTTTAGGATATTTAGAATATTTGTGGATGCATTTTGATTTCCTGATCTTAGGATGTTAAAAAAAAAAAAAAATTCTGAAAACCTAGGGCCTATGATAAAACTTTTTTCTATTGATCACATCTCTAGAAAAATGATAGATGACTGTGTGTCTGAGAACTCCAAAGCTTACTCTTGTTTGACTAAATCTCTGTGAATCACGAAGAACATAGCTTTGCTTGCTTGAAGTTGACATTGTTCAATGACGATTATGTGAACTGAATATTTTGAGGATTGTCTCTTGAACACTAGAACTTGCTTGATTGTCAGTCGAGGCGAAATCCTAGGTTGCACAATGTTAGGGATATGATTTAGGCCATATTTGCTCAGTTTGGACCTTTCTAGCTCACTTTGTGAATGATGATTAAATCCTTAGCACACCCCCATTGAGCTTAAAGTAGCCCTTTCTTTATCACCCTCATTTACCTTAACATTTGGATGAATCTTGTTTTGTACCCTTCACTCAGAGCATTTCTTCAGTTAAAAGAGCACCTAGAGCTAAGAATTTTGGGAAGAATGAGTGAGAAAAGAAAAGAAAAATAGCAATATACCACCAAAGTCAATGAGTTACAATCCTGCTATACAAGAAATGAAATGTGCAATGAAAAAGGAAAGAAATCCCATAAAAGCACAAAGCTCAGGATGTAGTAACCCAAAGTGAATACAAGTTGCTGGTGGATATCAAAACAGAGATGAAAATAAGTTTGGGGGAGTTAGAAGTGAAAGAAAAAAGAGTGTTAGCTCATGAATCTTGCTCTAAATGAAAAGTAAGTGGAATGAGTGAACTAAGCCAGTCTATCATCTTTTATCTTACCCTTCACCCAACCACATTACAGACCAAACAAAAGTCCTATTGATCCTCTATGTTGTTTAGCCTACATTAGTGGAGATTGACATGAAAAGAAAGCATATGGTGCTCCGAATAAATTAAAGTAGAGACTAACAATGTTATGAGTTCGCATAATCTGATTTAAGTAGGAAGAGTAGAGTAAGCAAGGTTACTTCCACACACACACAAAATTCCAGTTTAAGGAGAGTAGCTATTGGTTGAAATCAGATACTTGCATGTCATCTTGACATTTTTCTAAAAGTTGTGGTCAATTAAATTCTCTGAGGCCTGTATGGAGAGTAAGAAAAGTTTAGGGGCCGTTTGCTTTGTTTTCTGTTTTCATATTTTCATTTTCAATTCTCATTTCTTGAAATGCATTTTCATTTTCAGTTTCTAAATTTTAAGAAACATGTTTGGTTTGCAAAGCGGAAAACTGTTTCTAGAAAATGAAAATAGTGAAAACATGTTTGGTACAAAAATTTCAAAAAATGAAAATTATGAAAACACGTTTGGTTAATATATTTTCTATTCGTTTCTTGTCTATTTTCAATAAGGTTTTAGGTAAACTATATATATATATATATATATATATATATATATACAGTATTACTCTCGCATCTTTTTTTTTTTTTTTAAATCACTTTTACATTTGCACATATCAAATTCAATAAAATTTTTGCATGGGTTCACTTAAATTATTTTTTAGTCCAATCTTACCCATGACTCATCCAAGGACATATTGATCTATTTAAAAGTTCAACACACATTACAAATTAACAATAAACTATTAAAATATGAAAGCTAACATAACTTAGACATAATTCTAGTAATCTTTTTAATAACTTTAAATATATTGATAAACATAGTAAGGTTATACAATTTATAAGTACTCGATAAAATCTTAAAAGCCAAAATGACATAAAATAGCAATACTATCAATGGGTTATACAATCAATCAATGCATCCTACTCAAAGGATTCTAGCCAATCCTTTCGTCTAAAAGCCGGCATCTTAATGAACATACGCCTCCAATCTAAATCCTTAAATATCTTTGTTGACTTATTGTACAAAGAACTTGAAACATCGTCCATAGAGTCTAATAACTCCATGCATACATCAATGGAATATGGATCATCTAAGGGATTTGCTTGTGCTTTATACCGTTCTGCCTTGGCCTTACTTGCCTCTATCCTTGCACTCATTGTTTCAGCCCATTGGTCCAAGCATGCTTCTAGTTTTTCTGACTTCGATATCTTTAGCTCTTTACGTCGATGCTCAATTGATGAACTAATTGCCTTATTTTTTTTATCACCCTCTTTGAAACCTTCATCCTCAACATCAACAATATGCACACCTTTTGAGAGAAAATCATCTTCTAACTCTCGCTCCTCATCTGATGTTGGTGGCTCTTTAGTGGAGGCATGACTCAATACACCAGTTGCTGTGCTAGTATTGAATATTTCACCTAAAATTTCATAGTTGTGCTCAAAACCATGCTTCCTAAATTGCCGATAGAATCTTCCTTTCTATAAAAAAAATGAATAAATTTTAGTAAAATGTAATTACAAATATAATGATACTAATTAATAAATTTTGCACTTACCGGAATAAGGTCTTGCCAAACTTCTTCGTTAGCATTTACATGGTTTGATTCTATATCCCATGTAACTCCTGTCCGGCCTAGCAAAGTTGAAAACTCACGATGTTGAATACGAAGACGGTTAAACTTCCCTTTCAATCTCTCAACACCATAATTTTCTCCAATAATTTTTGCTAATTCATCGTTTATTTCTTTCCAAATCTTCAACTTAAATGTTGATGATTGCAAGTCATTTTTCTTCACTCGATCATATATTAGTTGAATGAAAGCTTTCGTATTTTGGGCTGGCCATTCCTTAGTATCTCCCTTTTCACTTTTTCCTCCCATATTTTTCTGCTTCCAAGTAATTGTCCCTCACTTCCTGTTCCATTTCCGTGCAAGTAACATAGTCAAAAAATTTATGTTAGAAAGGAATCATGTAAGTCACTTTCATATCCAAAGAGAATAGCAAATAATATATATCAAAAAACAAGAAAAACTGAATAAATGGAAGTGGCAGCAATACCACTATTCAAATAAAGATTTCCAATGGCCTAGAAAGGGAAATAACTACGTAAATATAGTTGGACTTAGCTAGAATCACAGAATGAAGTTAGCAAACAAGGCAGAATAAATGTATAACTTCCTAGTCTATGATATAGTGCGAGCTAAATCACTTCAGTCACATCAATTTAGGAAGCCACCCTCCAAGGAGAAAATATTAGAAAGATGCATCTCAACTAGTACAATTCCTTTAGTCAAATTGTATAGAAATTAAACTAGTAAGACTGCAAGAGTTAAGAAACTTGGCCCAACTATATTACTAGAAAAATATTAGTCATCACCAAACTAGAAGACTATAGATAATACTAGAAACTAATAGAAAAATCTACAAACTGACTTACATAGTTAGTTACTCTTGTCTATAAAAGGACAAGTCTATAAAAGATCAAACTTTTAATCCATTTATCTTCTTTACATCAACTTACTTCAACTATTATTAGCCACTGTCATTCTTCCTTTCTGCCAATCATGTACACACTCATATAAATTATTACTGTCCATTTATAAAATTTCAACAAGCTCACAGAGCTCATTTGGTCCATTAGCTCATTCATTGATTCTCAAGAACTACACTATGCTGATGAAATCACAGCAGGGAAAGGGTTAGTGTATTCATAGATTGGAGACACTTAAGCCATTCAATGGTGGATTTTGGGTGGGGAGCTCCAGTTACTGTTTTTCCACTTGCAAGGAACTTCCTTGGAAGTGCTAAACCTTGCTTCTTTTCACCATATACAAAAGCTAAAGCTGGCAAGAACTTGTGCTGTTTCTGTGCTACAAAGTACTGCAGTTTAAACTTACCTAAAGTACTGCAGTTTCTGTGCATTTGTGCTGTTAAATCATCAACATAGAAAAATACTTCTACATACTAAATCATCAGCTTTCTTTCGTGTAAGATCTATAATAGCAAGATACGCAAATAACACTTCTCCTGTGAGAAATTCTATCTGTTCAAAAAAGGATACTTCAGGTGACCCTTTTGTCCAACTCAAAAAAGGCAACAGTAAGCAAAATAGTAGACCTAAATAATGTGTATAATCATTTCTCAAAATACTGAAACTGCAGTACCTTTGCATTCTTTTTTACATTTCTCTGACAAAGTTCTGCACTTTGTCATTTTAATTCAAATAAAATGTTGTCTACATAAAAATTAGAATTTGCTCTCTCTACTCCTTGTGATTGAGAGTTATAACTCTTTCTCTAATATGCGATTGGCTTTTGATTATAGTAAGAGTTGATTGTCTTGAATTTGTCTCAAGCAATCTCTACTTGTGAAGTAATATTTAAAAATTATTGAGAAGCAAAGGCAAAGGCAAATGAGCAAACAAAAGTTTAGCCACAACCTCTCCTTGTATGGTGACAAAAGAAAGATGATATAGTACTTCAATAATTTCAAAAGGTTGCATAGGGTGGTCAATTCCATCCATCAAAAGATGAAAAAAAAACTGTGACTTCAGTCATTCACATTGAAAACCTGAAGTCAGGAAAAAAACAAACACTTGTTCAAAACCGAGGTCTTCAATTGGGAGCTTGGAGGTGGGACCCTCTCAAAAGCAAGATGCATTGCAGCAGTTAACAAAACCAAACCACCTCATCATACTTAATTACTACACAGAATGCAGATAGCCATCCCTTCCCATCTCTCCTGTCTAAACAAACTCACTCAGCTAGCCTCACTCTTTACGCATCCTTTATGTGTTTTCTGTGTATATAAACTGAGCTCATGGATTCGCCAAAATCATTCCCCAATCAGCTAAGAACTTCACTCACTCTGATTCTCATCTTTTCTCTTACATTCTTTCCTTCCAATTCAGGCAGAAACAAACCATCAATATCCATTTGCATTTACTTTTGTTATGAACTACAGGCCGTGCATTAACTTATCTCTACTACATGCAAATATAAGTTAATAGGAAGCTATTTACTAAAACCACCAAAATTCTACGTATTCTTTTCCTTTTCCCCTTGTCTTATATTGTGCTCTTTTACTCTTTCTTTTGTCTCTCATTGCTGTCATCTGCTTTCTCTAAAGCAATTATTACAGAAGCTGTACAAAAAGATTTACAAAATGCAGCCTCACCAATTTCAAATGAACCCACTGATGTGAATATTTTATTCCCTCCGTATATGCACAATCTCAAAACTACATAAGGTGTATACAAAATCTCATCAAGCATAGTCCAAAAACAAGGAATAGAATATTGAACCAACCACAGTTCATCACAGAAAAACAGAACCTAACATGCATAAACTTAGAGTCAAGAAGAAGAAAAAGAAAATCCACCTCTAACTCTCTTCTTTGAGGATAGCTCCCCTCTTCAATTTCGGAACCTGAACCAAACAACCAGAAGATGTTGCCTTCCTTGTTTGCTTGTGGTTGTCGCTTGCACTGCTGAAGGAGAAGACACTGCCATCGACGAAGAGAAGAAAGTTCACTAAAAATCCATTTTCATTATAATTACAAAATTGCCACCGCCTTTTCATTTGTTTTCATTATAATTACAAAATTGCCACCGTGTTTTCATTTTTTCATTTCCTGTTTTCAAAATTTTGAGAAGGAAACACTGAAAACAACTTTTTTTCTGTTTTCAAATTTGGGCCTAATTTAAGAAATGTTTTCAACAAAACATTTTCATTAAACTCAACCAAACACATTTTCAGGCCCATTTTCTGTTTTCACTGAAAATGAAAACAGGAAATGACCAAAGTAAACAGCCCCTTACATTTCTTAGTGAATTCCTAAATCAGAATTTGTTTTCTTTGCTCGAGGACTAGCAAATGTTAAGTTTGGGGGTATTTGTTGAGTGAGTTTTATACTCACTCTTTAGATCTCTTTTTGCAGAGTATTTGGTTGGTTTTTGAGGAATGATGGCCATTTATTGTAAGTTTTATGTTAAATTGCAGAACTCATGGACTAAAGTGAAGGAATGAAGTAAAGAGAGGATTTAGATAGAAAACCAGCGCTGCAGCCCTTGAAATCCAGCGCCGCAGCCCTTGGAGTATCAGAATGCATGATTTGGACAGCAAGTCAGTGCCGCAGCGCTAAAGCACTGAAAATTCAGTGTCAGGCAGAGGGCCAGCGCCGCAGCGCCAGTCACCAGCGTCGCAGCACCCATAACAGCCATTTTTCCAGTCTTCCAGCGCCACAGCGCCCATACGCGGATTACTTATACACGTAACTCTGTGTCTCTAGTTTTATGGCTTTTCTTTAGAAGTATAAATAGGATACCTAGGGAATTAGAAAGGGGTTCGTTCTTAGACACTTTTGGAGGCACAAAGGAGGCAAAGCAAGGATTGAAGGGAGGAGATGCAAGGCTAATTTGACCTTCAAACCAGAGTTTTTCCTCTTTTACCTTTGAATCATGTCTCAATTTTATTCTTTCTTGTTCTCTTCATCTAGTATGAACTAATTCTCTTATCTAGGGGTACAATGTAGCCCAATTAGGACCAACTGTAGTTTCATATGAAGTTAATTCCATTATTTATCTCTTCAATTTGAGCGTTTATCTCTTCTCTTAATGCTTCTGATTGTCTGGCGAATAATTAGATGAATTGTTAATCACAATGAGACCGGAAGGAGAGTTGTGTGTCAAGTTCCTTGGGGTAAATGCCATGAGTTACATGGAGGATAGGAATATACCTCCATGGCTTATGTAATCAGTCAAAAAGATCCACAAAACTAAATGAATTCGTAATTATTGTAACTCGTATAAGAATATACAGGGTTAGTAATTAAGGGATATTTACACTAGACCTTAAGAAAGGCTAGTGAATAAATTAGGGAATCTTGATTAGCAAATAGGAAGATAAATTTGAGTTAATGGAATATGGAATGAAAGCTAGGAGTAATTATGGTGAAATCGGAACCCTAGGTGTTTCTTTCTTGCTGAATCTATCATTTTTCTGGTTTGATTTGTTATTTTTCTAATTTACATTGTGTTGTTCTATTTTTTGTTGTTTCATTGAAATATCTCCATATCGATTGATTAGATAAAGTTAAGGTTAACCCTCTTTCGGTAGTTGGTACATTAGTCCTCGTGGGAACAATAAATTTATCTCATTTTATTACTTGCAAATGACAACGTACACTTGCGTTGGAATTTTCACAACATTTTGCTATGTTGTGTAATTGGTTATCAACCTTGTTTTATCATGTTGTATGTTACTCTCTGAAAACGTTTTTAATCTGCAAACTAGTTTCCTTCGAAATTGTTTTAATCCATCTTTTTGTTTGAAATAGTTTATAAACTCCTATTCACCCCCTTCTAGGAGCATATTTGAACTCTCAATATAGTACTCATATATATTAGGGAGGTTGAGTTTTTGAAATTTCCCAATCATTTGTGTTGTGAGAAAACAGAGCGCAAGTGCACACTATCGTTCCCATGATTATTTAAGTTATTAATTACCAAAATTGGGTTAATCCCAATTTTATATGATCAATTGATTAAGGAGAAATTTCAAGAATAAACTTAAATCAACTAAAAGTAAGCAAAAATAGATAAAAATCAATAATTAATATAGAGATAAAGTCTAGGGTTCCAATTTCACCATAATTATTCTCGGTTTTCATTCCTTAATTCCTTAATCTAGATTTATTCTCTCTAATTGCTAGCCAAGATTCCCTAATTTATTCATTAGCCTTTCCCAATGCTAGTGAAAATATTTCCAAGTTATGAACTTACTATATTCCTATATAAATTACAGATAACTAGAAAATTTATTAAATTCTATGGATCTCTTTAATTGACTACACAGGCCATGGAGGTATATCCTTACTCTACATGCAACCTATGATATTTATCTCAAAGAACTAAACACACAGATATCCTTCCGATCTTATTGTGATTAACTAATTGGTGATCAGGCAATTAGAAGCATAAAGAACAGAGATGAGTACTCAAATAGAAAAGATAAAATCAAAGATTAATTCCTTAAGAAACTACAACCGTTTATAATTAGGATACATCATAGCCTTAGAAAGAAATTAGTTCATAACTGTAAAATAAAATAGAATTGATGAAATTCTAGACATAGATGAAAGAGAAAGAGAATAAAAACTCAGTATGGATCCAAGAATAGCTACTGCTAATCCTCCTCTCCAAGCTTTGTCTTGCCTCTTCTCTGCTCTCAAAAAGTCCAAAAGTTCCTATTCTAAAACCTCAAAGTGCTATTTATACTATTGTTACAAAATCCTAATTTAATTAAGGTAAATAAAAGTCACCACTTATAGTCCCAGTTGAAGCGCTGAGGCCCTTGATTTCGAGGGCTGGGACGCTTTGCCTCTGGTGAAATGAGGAGTTACGGGTGCTGAGGCTCCAATGAAAAAGGGTTGGGGCGCTTTTTCTACTTCTTTGAAGTTCTAGGCGCTGAGGCCCTTAAAGTAAGGAGTTGGGGCTCTTGGCTTATGGCGCTGGGGCTCTTAAACTTCAGAGCTGAGGCCTTTGGTTTCAAGAGCTGGGGCTCTAGTTCTCTGGCCAAATTAAGTTGCTGATTTTTCCTTTGCTTTATGCCTCCTTGGCACATACTTTGGTACTTATTCCATCTTATTGTACTAAATTCTTCATAACTTAAATAAATCTACACAAGTAACAAAAACACATAATTTAACATCAAAATTCCTTAAGAAACAAACAAAAAATATTAAACTAAAGATACTTAAAGAGTGGATATAAAATCCACTCAATAGTTTGGTAAGTTTATATATCACATAGGTATGATAATTAATCCATTTCAAAATTCTGCATGTAGGGCTCCAGTTCTCTGGCCAAATTAAGTTGCTGAATTTTCCTTTGCTTTCTGCCTCCTTTGCACATAGTTTGGCACTTATTCCATTTTATTGTACTAAATTCCTCATAACTTAAATAAATCTACACAAGTAACAAAAACACATAATTTAATGTGAAAAATACCTAAACCATGAATATAAAATCCATTCATCAAAAGGCCTCCTGCTGAACCACATGACAACTTGACTATCAACATTGGAAGATTTGAGGAATAAGAATTTGGTAATAAAGCATGTGCTAGTGAAGGAGAGGATGGTCCAAGAGTTGATTTAACTTATTAAAACTCATTAAAATTGTGGCTGGTTTTTATTAATATTTTTATTGACTTTTGAGTTGAATTTTGTTTGTGTTATTTTGAAATATTTTGTTGTCTCGGACTGTTAGTTAAAAGTTATAATGAGTCTTGTTCTCAATGACCGTTAAAACTTTGGCGATTATTAATGAATTTGCTATTAATTTCTCATTTTCTTTGTGTTATATAATTTTATAATAATTTTTATACATGTCGTGTTGTAAATTGCTACTTCATTGCTACTTTAGGCCAAACCTTTTCTCTCTGGTTTGGGTACCGTCTTGTGGTGGTTGTTTCATCCCCATCTGCAGTCCATGAATGCTTCTCCAAGAACGACATCGTATTCCCTAACCGTCCTCGCTTTATTACCGGCAAGTACATAAGCTACAACTACACCACCTTAACGACATCCCCTTACGGCGACCACTGGCGTAACCTCCTCCGTACAGCCACCCTTGAAGTTTTCTCAATGCACCGTCTGAACTCCTTCTTGGGTATTCGAAGGGACGAAATCAAGATTTTAATAAAAAAAGCTGGCTCAGTGCTCGTACAAGGACTTTGCCAAGGTGGAGCTCAAATCCAAGCTTTCGGAGATAATGTTTAACACTATAATGAGAATGGTTTCAGGAAAAAGATACTAAGGCGATGATTGTGATGTCTCGGACGTGGAAGAGGCCAGGGAGTTTAGAGAGATGATAAAAGAGTTGGTGTCCATAGGAGGCACAAACAATGGCGATTTCTTGGCTATACTTAGGTGGTTTGATTTTGGTGACATGGAGAAGAAAATTCTAAGGATTAGTAAGAGAATCGATGCGTTCTTGGAAGGACTCATTGATGAGCATAGAAATGGGAAGGAGAGTAAAAATATCATGTTAGACCATTTTCTCACTCTACAAGAATCACAGCCTAATTACTATACGGATCAAATTATCAAAGGGCTTGTCTCGGTAAGTGCTGCTACGTTTTTGTTATATTGTTATTGGTGAACAATAAGCTACTTTTGCCATTTTTTAGGGTAGCACTAGCCTCCACCAAATTGAGTAGGTTTGGATGGAATATATCCAATGATTTTTGTGTTGTTGTGAAGATCTCGAAAAACTAAATTCATTAGTATGTGAAAGGATACATAATTTCTTATAAAATGTAACAATAATAAGATATAGGAAAACATACCAAAAACATATTCAAATTATGTAAAAATCGTTTTTTGGGCATGACTATGAATTAACCACTTTGCTTTACTCGCTTCTGTACAGCCTCATGTTAAATATTACAATCGGCTCAAATGATAAAATAAGTTAAAAATGGAAATGAGTTGGGATGAGTCATGCTGTGGACTGACTTAGGTTACTATAATTGTCTTTTGCTCATCATGGTGGGGTACTTTGATACGTATCCGACAAAAACAAATAAGAAAAATGGTACTTGCACAACGTCTAAGTATAGAGCTTTTACGAATATAAATTGTACATAAAAAGTTTAAATAGAGTTATTGTGAGTCTAGCTAAAATTTATATTAATTTTAGTTAAATTCAAATATTATAATTAGTGCGTTTCATTATATCGAATATTTTCCACTTCATCTAACTACTTGTGAGATATCATCTCAAATGGTTAAAACTTTTCTTTCAAAAAATGAAAAGGACATTTACGCATTGAGAATTAATATCATAATTCATGCATATAGCTTTTAGTTAGAAAGTAGTTTGAGCTAAGCACTTATCGAGAAGGTTTAAATTTGTTTGAGTTATTAGATGGTTGTGTGATTTTACACGTTAAAAGTGTTAGTGAGAAACTTTGGGTGTGTTTGATTCTGTTTTTTAATTTTTTTTTTAAAAATAACTCTCTTGTTTTTGTTTTCTTGTTTTTAGAATAATGTTTTGAAAATAAGTTTTCAAAACATGTAAACAAAAATAATCCTATTATACAAGTGTTTTTGTTTTATTTTTTTTCAAAAACAAAAAACAGTTTTTAAAAATTGAAATCAAACAGACCCTTTTTATTTGGCACCAATCACAATTGATAGAGAAAGAGAGATACTCTTTCAACAAACACTTAGAAATTTCTCGTTGGTGAGTACCGATTAAACCAAACAAGTAGCTAATTTTATATTAGAAAAAAAGGATGATTCCTTCATTGATATTGACTTCATTTGATTTTTACAGATTATGCTCCTAGCACAGACACTTCAGCTTTGACTTTAGAGTGGGCAATGTCCAGTTTATTGAACAATCCAGAGGTGCTGCAGAAGGCAAGGGATGAGTTAGACACTCACATAGGACAAGACCACTCAGTAGACGAGCTAGACGTTTCGAAACTTCGCTACCTTCAATGTATTATCTCTGAAACGCTTCATTTGCATCCTGCAGCTCCATTGTTGGTACCCCATTTCTCTTCAGATTACTGCACCATTGGAGGATACAACGTCTCCAAAGACATTATTGTGCTGGTGAATGCTTGGGCCATTCATAGAGATCCTCACTTGTGGAGTGAGGCCACGAGTTTTAAACATGAGAGGTTTGAGAAAGAAGGAGAGACAAACAAATTGATAGCATTTGGAGTGGGAAGAAGGGCATGACCTGGAGCAGGCTTGGCTCAGCGCACAGTGGGCTTGACTTTGGGTTTATTGATTCAGTGTTTTGAATGGGAAGGAGTGAGTAAGGAAGAAATTGATATGACAGATGGAAAAGGTATTACCATGCGAAAAGTAATTCCATTAGAGGCTTGAAATAATTTTTTTTTTTTTTTTACTTAATTCAATTATAGGAGACTTAGTGATGTGGACCGAGTCAAGCATAATAAGACTCAGAAGAAAATAGTATAACTTTTAGTTTAGGTGGAGTTATGAGGCCCGTTACCTGTCATTTCGAAGCTCATTTAGAGGCTCGATTAAACCCATTTTCTGGCCCAAAATCCTTCAAAATATCAGTTTTGGGACTATTTTGTAATTTGATTTAGTTTTTGGGGCCATTTTGTAATTTGATTTAGTTTCGGGTATCTGTTTAATTTTGTTTTAATGTTTAGGATTTGTTTTTCATACTTAAGCTTTGTGCTAACATTGGAGGTGACATTCAGTAATATTATTTAGTTTTTGAGGTTTATACAATTTTTGTGTGAGATTTCTCTTTGATTACTTTCTCGTTGCGTCACTTAGGTTGTATTTGAATGAGGTATTTCTAAAATTCACAATAATTTAAAATACATGTAGTTGAAATATAATATTTTAAATACTTGAATTTGTAAAATACTTTCTTTGTATACATTTTATTACAAAAGAGGAATATAGTCCCAAACAAAAAAATATATATTGAGTCAACTTGTCACAAACTTATCGAGTCAACTCGCACTCAAACTTAATATTAATAAACTCAATGAGTTAACTTGCCGCAAACTCACTGAGTCAACTCGCTGTCATTGTTGAAATATGCAGCATACTTGATTTTCTTGTTTGGGAACTCTTGCTTGCTTAATTCTTTTTATTTGCTTCTTGAGTTGCTAGTAGTTGACAAAGGCTTCATTTTATTTTAGAATAAGGTCGGAGATTGACTATTTTTGTGTGTTTGGTAAAAGGAGAAAGAGGAAGGAAGAGTTGTTTGCATTGGTGGTGGTGCTAGTGGTCGTCGTCAACGACGGTGCTGGTCTACAAGGTCTACAATACCCTTCTTATATGATGGGTATTGGTGCAAAGTGTAATGAAAAGCTGAGATTTGTNGTTGAAATATGCAGCAAACTTGATTTTCTTGTTTGGGAACTCTTGCTTGCTTAATTCTTTTTATGTGCTTCTTGAGTTGCTAGTAGTTGACAAAGGCTTCATTTCATTTTAGAATAAGGTCGGAGATTGACTATTTTTGTGTGTTTGGTAAAAGGAGAAAGAGGAAGGAAGAGTTGTTTGCATTGGTGGTGGTGCTAGTGGTCGTCGTCAACGACAGTGCTGGTCTACAAGGTCTGCAATACCCTTCTTATATGATGGGTATTGGTGCAAAGTGTAATGAAAACCTGAGATTTATCCACGTGTATATTTGCATATATCATTATTCCAATTATTAGTGATTTGTTAAAAATTATATTTTGGCCCACAAAATTTTATGTTAATTAATTAATTTTCTCCACTAACTTGAGGTTTTATAATCTAGCATCAAAATCTAGAACAAACACTCTTTTGTAAAAATGATTAAAAATTGTGTCAATATTTTTTTTACAAAATTGCTAATTAGCGTAAATTATTGTGGTCAAATAATTTGAGGTCCCTATCAACTTTAACGTTGACAAACAATATTAACTAGTTTTTTTTTTTTTTTTTTTTTTTTTTTTNTTTTTTTTTTTGCTAATGAACAATATTTACTACTTATTAAATTGAATGACTATAATCCTCTTCTTTTTTAGAAGAATCACTATAATCTAGAAAATAAGTGAATGAAAATGTTTTTAAAAAAGCCCAGTTAATTTTCTAAGAAAAAGCTAATTTGCCATTATAGGCCGCATTATCTTCACTCTGCCCAATGAACTGACCTAAACAAATTGGGGTCAAACTATAAATTAACTAAAATCTTCAAGCCTTTATGTTATTATGAGAAAAATTGACTAGCCAAGTTTTCCGTTAAACCACCACATCCTTTGATTATGCCAAGTGGATGATTGGAGAGCTGGTAAGTGCAATTTTCTGCAATACCCATCATATGACATGTGTATTGTAGACCTAGCCAAAAAATATATTGGAAATTTGAAAATGCTATGTATAAAATACCTATCATATATCATGGGCATTGGTGCATAGTGAATCCAATAGTAAAGATTCAGCCATGTGTTGCCCATCTATGTCAACCACTTATTGTAGCAGGTTTTTTAAAAATTAAAATTTTACCCTTAGAACTTTTCAAAACTAAAAATTCACCCCATTATTTTATGTTAATTGACTAATTAGCCTAACCCACCACCAAAGGATACTCTCCCTCTTTCTACAATCACCTTCTCACTGTTCACCTTTGCAACTACAATTGGGTTGTCGAAGGTGGTGGAAGCTGGGGACTTGGGTTGTCAATTTAACGACACCATTTGCTATAGGTGCTTGTGCAACTGCTAAGTTTGACTCGCTAAGGATTTACTCTTAATTTGGATGTAAATTTCATAAGATAAACATGAGCATTATCTACTTAATTTATACATAAAGTTCAATGTGAGACAGTGAGAATAAATAGTTTTCTTATTGGAAACTAGTTATTTATAAGGAGTCAAACACCATTTTGGTCCTTAAAAAATTGTCATGCTACCACTTCATTCCCTAATTTATTTTTGGTGCTACTTTAGTCCTTTAATTTATATTCTGTCAGCCAATTTAGTCCTTTGTTGACGTCAGTTAGTGAGGCCGGATGGAAAAATCTACGTGGCATGTTAAATGCTAACGTAGCCGTTACATAGTGATGTGACACATTAAAAAAATAAAAATAAAAACTTCTTTATCTCTTTTCTCTCTCTCTGCCCCATCATCCACATGCTCCTCCCTCTCTCTACAACTCTTCTCTCTCTTTGCCCCAAGTCAATGTATGACCACAGAGGATGATAGCAAAGACATATGTCATGGGGATATCAGTCAACCAGAGGGAATTGCTTCTACATGTCACGTTGACGAGAGGATCAAAACACCAAAGAAACATGACAAAAAGCCAAAAGAGACATTAAGAATACGAAGGTCACCTATATATTTAGGCATGCTAAAGGAGATGCAGTTCAATGCATTGTTGGCGAGGGAACTGATAAACATTCAAATGCCAAAAGAAACTCAAAGAACAATAGTTTTGCTTAGTCAATACGAAGTACTTATAGTCATTCTGGTGAAAAATTACACTGACTTATGAAGGACTCCTGTTCAAACATGAAAATGAACATTGTTTCTGCATCTTAGATGAAAGATTGCAGAAATATGGGGGAGCATTATGTTATGACTTCAGTATAAGGAAAAATGTGAAGAGAAGTTTCAGCCTGATCAGATATGGGCATTATATGGTGACTGAGATGGGATGCCTCATACTTACGCTCAAATTAAAAAAGATTGAATTTGCCCCTCATTTTAAATTGTATGTGGCCTTGCTTGAACCCTGTTCACTACCGAAAGGAGTAAATAGACCAGTGTCTTGTGGCACCTTCAAAATAAAATAAAAAATGCTATAACGGAGATCCTTTCCCACTCGGCTTTCTCTCATCAAACAATAGATATGAAATTTATCGGAGGAAAGGTGAGATTTGGGTTCTCCACAAGGACCAAAATTGTGCAGCAACTTGTTCAGACTTTTGGAGAGGTGAATGTCACATAGTGGAAGTATTAGCAGATAGTGACAAGGGTATAGAAGTTGTGTTTCTAGTATAGCTTAGTGATTCTAAGCCATTTTAAATCTCCAGAGTGAATGTCATCAACGCTGAAATGACAGATGGAGGGGCATGGGGACGATGGGGCAGAGAGAGAG
>QAOA01008668.1:345997-356385 GCA_003255065.1 Cercis canadensis
AAAAACTTCTTTATCTCTTTTCTCTCTCTCTGCCCCATCATCCACATGCTCCTCCCTCTCTCTACAACTCTTCTCTCTCTTTGCCCCAAGTCAATGTATGACCACAGAGGATGATAGCAAAGACATATGTCATGGGGATGTCAGTCAACCAGAGGGAATTGCTTCTACATGTCACGTTGATGAGAGGATCAAAACACCAAAGAAACATGACAAAAAGCCAAAAGAGACATTAAGAATACGAAGGTCACCTATATATTTAGGCATGCTAAAGGAGATGCAGTTCAATGCATTGTTGGCGAGGGAACTGATAAACATTCAAATGCCAAAAGAAACTCAAAGAACAATAGTTTTGCTTAGTCAATACGAACTACTTATAGTCATTCTGGTGAAAAATTACACTGACTTATGAAGGACTCCTGTTCAAACATGAAAATGAACATTGTTTCTACATCTTCGATGAAAGATTGCAGAAATATGGGGGAGCATTATGTTATGACTTCAGTATAAGGAAAAATGTGAAGAGAAGTTTCAGCCTGATCAGATATGGGCATTATATGGTGACTGAGATGGGATGCCTCATACTTACGCTCAAATTAAAAAGATTGAATTTGCCCCTCATTTTAAATTGTATGTGGCCTTGCTTGAACCCTGTTCACTAACGAAAGGAGTAAATAGACCAGTATCTTGTGGCACCTTCAAAATAAAATAAAAAATGCTATAACGGAGATCCTTTCCCACTCTGCTTTCTCTCATCAAACAATAGATATGAAATTTATCGGAGGAAAGGTGAGACTTGGGTTCTCCACAAGGACCAAAATTGTGCAGCAACTTGTTCAGACTTTTGGAGAGGTGAATGTCACATAGTGGAAGTATTAGCAGATAGTGACAAGGGTATAGAAGTTGTGTTTCTAGTATAGCTTAGTGATTCTAAGCCATTTTAAATCTCCAGAGTGAATGTCATCAACGCTGAAATGACAGATGGAGGGGCATGGGGACGATGGGGCAGAGAGAGAGGAAGAGTAGCAGAGAGAGGGAGGGGCATGAGGACAATGGGGAAAAGTGAGAGAGAGATGAGAGAAAGGAGTTTTTTTTTTTTTTTTTTTTTAATTTTTTTAATGTGCAATGTCACCATATAATGGCCACATCAGCACTTAATGTGCCACATGGACTTTTTCATCGAACCTTACTAACTGACCTAGACAAAAGACTAAATTGGCTGATAGAACAAAAATTGAAGGACTAAAGTGACACTAAAAGAAATTAAGAACTGAAGTAATAGCTTGATAATTTTTTAAGGACTAAAATGATATTTTACTATATTTATAAGTATTATATTTGTTTTTATATAAATGCTGAGGTCAATACATAATCTTATAAACATATTGGGTCATATTGCTACATTTTTTAAAACTGGTTCCTCAAGTACTAAACACAATTTGGACCATTGGATGAAAATCCAATGTCACAAAAGAGAATGTGCATGGGTGTACATTTTTATTAATGAGTATTCTATACCTAGCTTTTTGAAAATACTTTTAAAAGATATCCAAACAAGGTAATTGAAAATTAGCATTAAATACACTTTAAAAATGCATTACACTCTACAAATATCCATACATCAATTTTTTTATCTCCCTCTTGCAATCAGAGTACTTCAATACATTACAATGGGATTGTTATTTAAGTCTGCAAATTCATCAAGGACCAGCAACAATAAGAGAAAACTCTTAAAGTATCAAGTCTCTTTTTGGAGAGAGAGAAAAAGAGTGGCAAAACTCTGTATTAACATATCAATTTTATTTTATGTTCGAAGATACCTTTAGAAAGAGAAATATGTGTTTTTTTTTTTTTTCCCGGCATATTCACCATCAATGGCCTTATAGTTTTTATGCTATTTATGCAGTTTCTTTGTTTTTTTTTTTTTGGTACATAAGAGTATAATACATGGTGGAATAAAATTGCATCATCAAATACTTTATTTCTTATAACTAGAGGAGGTGTTATTAGTTATGCAATTTTACTCACATCTGTGAGTGCTGGTGCCATCAGGGTAATTTAATTTTAAAGAAGACAAAGGAAGGTACAAATGATCCATCAACTATCCAGAAAAAAACAAAACAAGACGAATACTGGTACTCACCCATTCATATTACGCAACATACTATAGGACCAAACAGTATTCAACAATTCACTAACTTCTCAGGCAATGCACAAATATTTTCAGGAGGAAAACATTAAATAAACTATAGCCCGAATACAATAATTAAACGAAATTTTCACAATTAATACCAAGGATTGTTATAAGATTCAATCATTGACTTCTTAAACTATTTTTTAATACAGAAATATAATTCTCAGTCTGCTATTAGCAAATACAATTTATTCACATGAGCATATATAGAGAATTTTTTATTCATAAGTTACTTGACGCTGTATGGCAGCCAAAAAATGAAACAGTCATTTCTAAAATGTAGCCCCATAGCAGCCCATGTGTCAGCGCATAGAATGGTGACTGAGACAAAAACATGATGCTATAATTATCCTATAAATAGATGGGGGATTCAATCTTCCTCCATCAAGTTCATTATCTCTGCATAAGGAATTCCACAACATTTCTTTTTCCAATTCCATTCACTAAGAAAGGTTCAAAGTTTGCATAGATTCTTCCATAATTAATTCTCTATTTACAGCCTGTTATAGCACAAACTACTGCTTCATAAATTGACACCAAAATTTTGAGAGAAGCAAGTGTTGTTAAAGTATTGAAGAATCAAATCTCTCTTTATTGATTCTTTCAAGAATTAATTCTTTCATTATCAATTCTCTCTATAAGAATCAAGTCTACAATTATGGCTAAGGGTTCAAGTTGCCAAGTTAGTGTGATAGGTGTTCTTTCCCTCATGTTGGTGCTATTGAGCAGCACATGCAATGCGCATCTATCTGCTACCTTTTATGATCGCAGCTGCCCAAATGCACTTAGCAGCATAAGGGGTGTGATAAGGAGGGCAGTTTCCAGCGAGCGTCGAATGGCAGCGTGTCTCATTCGTCTTCATTTCCATTATTGTTTTGTTCATGTAGGATGCAGCTCATCCATCATATTGATATATGGGTGCATAATTAGCATTTTAATTAAGAGTAAAACCCCGTTTTAGTCCTTAAAAAATACAGCTATTAACAAATTCGTCCTCCAAAAATTTTCAGTGACAAATTGGTCATTTAATTTTTATTCTGTCTAACAAATTAGTCATTTGGTACTTTAATGAAAAAAGTTCTAGACCCCTGCAGACCCTTTTCCTAAATTTTTTTTCATTGATCTTACCTAGCTATGTTTAAGCCCTCATTTTCTCATTCAAGTCCTCATTTTCTTTTCACTGATCTTGCCTATCGGAGGACTAATTTGTCAGCGAAATAATAATTCAATAACCAATTTGTCACTAAAAATTTTTGGAGGACGAATTTGTCAGTGGCTACATTTTTCAAGGACTAAAAAAGAGTTTTACTCTTTAATTAACTTGTCACAGCTTGTTAATTTGATTTCTAGGGCTGTGATGCATCAATCTTGCTTGATGAAGCACCCTCTATTGAAAGTGAAAAGACTGCAAGACCAAATGATGGTTCAATACGAGGTTTTGAAGTCATAGAGAAAGCAAAATCAGAGGTTGAAAGGACATGCCCTAGAGTTGTGTCTGTTGAATAGTTTGTAAAAGTGCTTATAAAAGCAAGTCTCACATTGGTTAAATTAAAGAATGTAAAAGGCTTTATAAAAACAAACTAAAGTTATAAAGTAACTTTAGATAAATGGGTACAAACCGATTTGGCTAAGGCCCAATAGCCTAGCAAGTCAAAGATGCTTAATGGTCTTTGATTGACATCATGGGCTCTGATTGAATGAATATTTTAAATTCTGGTTTTAATAACCAGTTCGAGTTGGTTTGACCTGGTTCAAATGACAGTTAATTAAGTTATATCTGTTTGATTTATGAGTAAACCTGAATAAACAATTGTGTCTGTTTCGAACATACAATTGTGTTTATTCTGAACAGATAGTTGTGTATATTCCAAATAAACAATTATGTTTATTAATTACTAACCAGTTATATTTGTTCATTAGTGTCTTTTTAAGTCTATGAAGGGAACTCCCTAATGCATTAATATTAACTTTTCTATTGAGAGTTTTTGAGAACTTTGTTGTATCTTGAAGTAATTTGCTTTTATAGAGAAGTAATATTACACTTAGGTAGTGTTTGGTGCCTTGAATGTTTTAACAGTCTTGGGAAATTGAAAAGTTTCCCATGTTTGGTGTAAGGAAAAAAAAAATATACCTAGGCATTAAAGATACCCAGGAATAAAATTTGTACTGAAAATGAAAATTAAACTTTCCTACCTCAAGAGGTGGGAATACAACTTTCCTGGGAATGAATTTTTTTTTCATTCTTTACCCTTCGTCATTCCCCCTCATTCTCCTTCTTTGTGCGACACCACCGTCGACTAGTCTTCTCCGTCTCACACAGCCCCTCATCCTCTCCTGTCAATTGGCATCCATTGGAGGCATTTTGGAGCTTTCTCTCTCTCTACCTTAGAATCTGAAACTCACAAGTGCATACAGCACCGAAGCTCCTGATATTCGGGTTATCTTTTCTCAGTCTCAACTAGTGCTTGAAGGGTAAATCCCACTCGATTCAGATTTAGTCGTTTTGGATTTTTGGTTTGAAAAACTTGAGTTGATGCTTGTGGTCATTCTGACTTTGATACTTTGAGAAAAAAAATCTTAAATTTACCTATGGGTCTTGGAGAATTTTTTCTGGTGGTGCTGCGGTGCAGCAGAGTTGCCGAACGTTCCATGAGCTCTTGGCAAAGGTCCGAGCCATCGAGTGCCACCCACTGAGCCTGAATGCATGTTAAAGTCACTCACTCATCTGCCTCATTCTAGCTATCTCAATAAAGTAATATCTGTGTGTTGGGTTTTAGTTTTGGCTAGTTATAACCCCCATCATCTAATCGACGTGGAAATCCAATCATGAATTGCAGGCTATTGGAGATACACAAATGGTTATGTATTGGAGAAACCCATTCCCTATCTTGTTACCAAACCAAATTAGACCCTTGAGGTTCTGTATGTTCTTCCTCCATGGACTTTGCTCGATTGGATTTTGGTTCAACAGGTCTTTCTGGGCAGAGCAGCAAAGAGAAGTGCAGGGTATATTTGGAAAAATTGATAGCATTCCTAGGTATATTCTAATTGAACCAAACATGGGAATAAAATTTTGTTGGGAATATATCACTCCTGGAAATAGGATTCCCAGGAAAGTAGTATAGTTGGGAATAAAAGATTCTCCATACCAAACACCACCTTAAGACAGTATAATTATTCACGTCTCAAAGACATCCTACTTAATCTCCATTAACGTTTTTCCTAACAGTGTCTTGTGCAGATATTGTTGCAATAGCAGCACACGATGCGTCTTTTGCTGTTGGTGGCCCTTCTTGGATAGTGAAGTTTGGAAGGAGAGATTCCACCACTGCAAGCCAAACTTAGGCTGAGAGAAACCTTCCAAAATTCACAGATAGCCTTGATTCTCTTATTTCTCTCTTTACTAGTAAAGGGCTTAGTGCAAAAAATATGGTTGCTCTTTCAGGTAATTATTTTCTATAGCTTTCACAAACCCTCATTTTCAATATTCCATCCACAATAAAAAAAATAGTTGGAGTATATATGGGAAGCGAATTGAAGGTGGCTGGTTTCCTACTCATTTTGTAGGTTCTCACACAATAGGGCAAGCTCAATGTGTCACTTTTCGTGACCAAATCTACAATGGCAGCAACGTTGATGCAGGATTTGCAAGCACTCGCAGACGTCGTTGTTCTTCAGTAGTTAATCAAACTACCAACAAAAAGTTGGCTCCACTTGATTTGGTGACACAAAATTCATTTGACAACAATTTTTTCAAGAATTTAATTAAGAAGAAGGGTCTTCTCCATTCTGATCAAGTTCTTTTGAGTGGAGGATCCACAGATAGTTTTGTATTTGAGTATAGTAAGAGTCCTTCAACCTTTAAATCTGACTTTGCAACTGCTATGGTAAAGATGGGAGATAGTGATCCTCTAACTGGATCAAACGGGGTGATAAGAAGGATTTGCTGTGCTCGCAACTGAACAAACTTGGTCGGATACCTCATTGTAATATGTTATCTCATCAAGGACCAAGAATTCCCTTGAGGCTGCTTGGAATATGGTTTCTGATATGTTGTATGTATACTTTCTTCTTTAATTTCTTTTTTGAACTTTTGTTGTTTCATTTAAGATTTCAAGTTTAATTACAATAATTGTAATAAGGATAATACTATGGTACCTTGTAAGTATACAATGCCCCTTTAAAAATAAGAGAGGACATGGCTTTGACTATAACGAATTATGACTTTAACTACATAACTTATTTTGACTATGTTCACATAGGACACAAAAATTGGATGATAAACCCATATATCAGATGCATTGAATGTACCAAAGAAATTAACCTCCTTGTGATAGTATATTATATATGTACTTTCTTCAATAAATGATTTCAAGACAATTCTTTTTTGCTGATGATGTTTTTGTGAAAATCTTTTTGGTTTTAACTAATAGAAAATATAGGAGATTCAAATTCTTTCGGTAGTAAAAATTTGTTTGCGACCTGAATGATGGAACTGTTAATGTACATATATATATATATATATATATATTACTAATTTAGTTACAAATTTTGGAGGGCTATGACTTTTTTGTCAGTTTTAGCTATTTATAATATAAGAAAAGAGGAAGAAGAAGAACCCAGCGCACCTTCTGGGTTTGGGATCATCACCAGATCCCATTTGATTCATGGCTTCTTTCTCTAACTATAGTTTCTTAGTCGCAGCTCTCTCTTAATCCTTCTCCTTCTTTCTTTGCATTGTTTCATCTCCTCAAGCAACATAGATATATATTAACAAAACAAAAAGTAATGGCTTTCTTTGCATTCTTAAATGTGAGATAATCATACAACTTGTAGCTGCATGATACTGAGGTCGTCCTCAAAGCTTGTGAATTCTATGGTCGAATCCAGAGTTAGTAACCAAAAGTAACAAAAAAATGTGAGATATATATACATCTAATGAATAGTTAGAGTGAGCCCAATAATTTTGAAAAAAAAATGTGCATGAGAAGTAATGTATTAGCCATGTTTTAGTAGAGGTCTTGATTACAATATGATATTGAATATTTGATAGGCCATAATTAATTGCTCTTCCTCAAAATTTTCTACAATTTTCTGCCTCTCATGGATGCGTTTCCTATTTTATTTTCTTAATTGACATTGCAAGATTTGAAGAAAAATTCAGTATTAGTTTTTAGAGAATTGCTATTTAGAAAAAAAAAATGTTGAATTAAAAATAAGTAAGAACAACACATTTATTAAAGAGTAATATAAGTTTAAATCATTATGGCAACTCATTTTAGCTGNCTTAAGCCTTCTCTATCTTTCTTATTTTCGTTGCACCGTTTCATCTCCTCAAGGAAGTGAGATATATATATATATACAATTTTTATTGTCCAAATTTACGGAAAAGAAAACTTAATGAGATTTTTTCAAGCTTGTGACAAATAATTCTTTTAAGAACTTACGTGATTTTAGGTCTTCTCATTATGAAGGTTGAATAGGATCCTCATCAGAATCACTTACTCAATCATTTATGAAAGGGAGGATTATCCTAATTTTTTGAAAATTCACTCTTTCATTCAATTCCGTGATAATTTATACCTAAAGAAAACAAATCAAAGATTTTGCACCTTAAAATGTGCAGAGAAAAGATGAACTCTCTTGATCTTTCTTTGTGTTATTGCCCAAATTCATGGGAAAGAAAAACGAAATTTGTTTCAAACTTGTGACAAATTCGTTTTTAGGAAAATTTCACGATTTTCAGTCTTCTCATAAAGAGGGTTGAATATTGTCATTGAAATGACTTAACAAGTCATTCATAAAAGGAAGGTTTATTGTTATATTTTGAAAATGAATTGAATCGTTTAATTTCCAAAATCAATTATACGAAAAGAAAACTAATCAAAGATCTTGCACCTTAAAAGGGAAAAAAGTCAGTTCAAATCTGATATATGTACAATTACTATGAAGGTTAAACTAGCACATTGTGAGAATGTGGCAACCAAGGGGGACTTTAATTTACCCCAAGCAAAAATATGGGGTTATATAATCCCATCTTAAATGGCACAATCACCACCATTTCTTGTGCTATGTGCCAAATCTAATGGTGAATATTTAGTTTTGGTTACTTGTTTAGTTGGTCATTTATTTATTTATGTGCCAATATTAATGTGACTCACTAATTTAACTAAATGGGGACTTTAACTGACCCCATGTAAAAATGGGGTTAAACAACCCCATCCTATGTGGGCCACTCAAGTTGTAACAAGTGTGTCAATAGTGGGGCCCATACATTTACTCAACCTGCTATAGGCATCAGAATATTTAATATAGTTTTTGACAACAAAATTTTCACTTATTATAAATCAGCCTTATAGTTAAAAAAACTAAAAAAGTTCTAACTCAATTTCATAAATTTGAAAACTCTCTAATTCAATTTTATGCACTTAGTTTTAGTTGAACTATATTAAGTGTGGAATTAAAAAATCTTCAATCTCTAAAAATGTATGACTAATGGGAATAGTTTCAATAATTTTTTTCATGATGCAAAATAGAAATTCTTAGTAGTTACTTTTCTTCTACTTGTAAAATAGTTTTACCTCCAAAGATAATGTATGAGAACCATCTTGTTCTAAAAATCATTGTCACATTCTAATTATCAACCTAAATGATAGTTAAAACCCAAATTAATATGACACTACACTAATAAAATGATATAATGTAGTGTTATCTAGCTTCATTTCATTTGAACCTAATTATTGTGAAAGTGAAAAAAAAAAGTCTTATTTTAATTTCATATACTTGAATTGAGTCTTGTTTGAACTTGATTAGTATTAATTGGAGAGAACAAAAAATATAATTTCATATAATTACATTTCAATTGAACTTAATTAGTAAATTTTTTTTTTTAAAAAAAAACCAAATTTATTACACTTGATTAGTGTCAAATTGAAAAAAAGCCCAAATTAATTTTATGCAATTCTTTTCAATTTAACATGATTGTATCAAATTAAGATAGAAAAGTGATAATTTCATGCAATCTATTTCATTTGAACTTAATAAATAAAAATTTAAAAAAAAGACCCAATAAATAGTGGTGATTGATATATTTTTAATTTTTGTGGCAATTTAAGAATATATCATTCATTTTCTTTTTTTTTTTNAAACAAAAGAAAAAAAAAATCTATGAAGATATAAGTGTTTGATCAATTTCTTCTACGAAAATAGAACTGACATGCTTGTTGAAATCCAATATCAACTTAAATTTATATCAATATGGGGCTGGAAAACAACTTAAAGTGTTTGTTTATATTCTTCAATGAATTGTAGATAAAAAAAACAACGACAAGTCTTCTAAAAAACAGATGAAAGGGAAGATACCATTAAAAAGAAAATCAACCCTAAACAGATACCAAATGATCCCCATCCAAAAGAAAAAATTAAAAATAAAATAAGAAAGCACCACAATGATACCTTCTTGGTTGAGCATTATCAGCAGCCTCCATTTGATCGCCTCCTTTAGTTTTATTGCAGAACTCTCTTAAGCCTTCTCTATCTTTCTTATTTTCGTTGCACCGTTTCATCTCCTCAAGGAAGTGAGATATATATATATATACAATTTTTATTGTCCAAATTTACGGAAAAGAAAACTTAATGACATTTTTTCAAGCTTGTGACAAATAATTCTTTTAAGAACTTACGTGATTTTAGGTCTTCTCATTATGAAGGTTGATTAGGATCCTCATCAGAATCACTTACTCAATCATTTATGAAAGGGAGGATTATCCTAATTTTTTGAAAATTCACTCTTTCATTCAATTCCGTGATAATTTATACCTAAAGAAAACAAATCAAAGATTTTGCACCTTAAAATGTGCAGAGAAAAGATGAACTCTCTTGATGCTTCTTTGTCTTATTGCCCAAATTCATGGGAAAGAAAAACTAAATTTGTTTCAAACTTGTGACAGATTTGTTTTTAGGAAAATTTCACGATTTTCAGTCTTCTCATAAAGAGGGTTGAATATAGTCATTGAAATGACTTAACAAGTCATTCATAAAAGGAAGGTTTATTGTTATATTTTGAAAATGAATTGAATCGTTTAATTTCCAAAATCAATTATACGAAAAGAAAACTAATCAAAGATCTTGCACCTTAAAAGGGAAAAAAGTCAGTTCAAATCTGATATATGTACAATTACTATGAAGGTTAAACTAG
>QAOA01008668.1:357258-368965 GCA_003255065.1 Cercis canadensis
TTTTTTTTTTTTTTTTTTTTTTTTTCTCACTTTTACTGTTCTTATGCCACACTCATCAAAATGAAACTCCCCATAATTTCCTATATTCTGTCTCTCTGTCACATTTCATTATCAAAGAATCTACCAGCTTGACCTGAATACTAGGTAGGTATATATCAATGGAAGACCTCACACGCCGAAGAAATAGCACATTGTGTATAAAATAAATGGGTATGGTCCAATAAAGTGCATGATACATTTCAAGGAGTAAAACACAAATGCATATCTGTTAATGAGAAAATCAAGAAAGTGTGTTTTTAAGAAAAGAAAATACGAGTATGTTCTTAATAATCAAAATATCCTAGGTTTTCTATGTGCATGCACTTTATCAAAATCCTAATCATTGATTTTTTTTTTTTTTTTATCAACAACTAATATCTTGTGTCCTTTTGTTATTGCTTTATTGAGTTTACTGTTCTTGGTTAAATTTAGGAATCCGATCGTAGAAAATGAATCTAAACTCAAAAAGAGTAAAACTTTCTTTTAGTCCTTGAAAAATGCAGCGACTGACAAATTCATCCTCCAAAATTTTTCAGTGACAAATTGATCATTGAATTATTATTTCGCTGACAAATTAGTTATCCGGTAGGCAAGATCAGTGAAAAGAAAATAAAGACTTGAATGAGAAAATGAGAGCTTAAACATAACTAGGCAAGATCAATGAAAAAAAAATTAGGAAAAGGGTCTGCAGGGGTCCAGAACTTTTTTTATTAAAGTACCAGATGATTAATTTGTCAGATAAAATAATAATTCAAGGACCAATTTGTCACTGAAAATTTTTGGAGGATGAATTTGTCAGTAGCGATATTTTTCAAAGACTAAAAAAGGGTTTTAATCATCTAAAAATATAATAGCTTATAATGAATTTCTAGACTTAAATAACTTCAATAACTTTTGGTCAACTACTCTTCAGTTGATATTGGCACACTTTTTGGAGTAGTAGAACAGTCAAAGGTGCACTGTTAAGGTACTTTTCATGCACCAATTTTTCTTACATTTATGTTAATTTTCTCTTTTTCCATGCTTGATCGAGTTAGACAGCCAATTTGATTGAGGTTGGTAAGGTTTTTTTCTAGCAGTATTGCTTTTGATGGAAGGATATTATGAAATACAAAGTAGGATTGCATTCATCAAAATACTGATCTATTATATATACACAGATTAATCATTATTTTCCCCATTGTAAGAAAGAAATTAAGATCGGCAAACAAACTGTACATTTTACATACATACAACAACCAAAATACATATGTATATATCTCTTCTTTCTTTTTCATCATTCACTAAACAAAAATACAATAGTTTAATTATATTCATATTTCCAAATAATTATATTTTTTTCTTTGTTGGGTCTGTTAGTTTTAATCATAGTTGTACTGCTCGAACCAGACCGGGCAGTCAAACCAGCAAACTGGTACCTCAACCACCCATCAAAATCCGGAAAAATCAAGTGAACTGGCTAGGTTTGTTTTTCAATTAAAAATTAAAAAAAAAAAAACTCTAAGAAGTGAAGAAAGGACGAATTTTCTTTCTTCAAGCAATGTTGCTGAATATGATGCAAGTTGTTTTAATTCCCAAAGTGTGTGTGTTTAACCCTTTTCACTTAAGGCCTTGCAATTTAGATAAATTTATACAAACTAGTACATGCAAATTAACTTCTTTTTAAATGAATGAATTAGAGAATTTCATAGGCTTGCTTTTCATTCCAGTCTCCACTAATGTAAGCTATTAACAACATCAAAGATCAATAGAGCTTCATTAAGCTTGTAATGTTTGGTTAAGGCTAAGGTAGGATAATGGATATCAATAAAGCTCAAATAACCCATAACACATAATCAATCTAGGATAAGAGCTCTAACCTTTCAATGTAGCTCTCCCTCACTTATTTTCAACCTTTTTATTCATCATCTACTTTTGTTTCCTNCATCAAAATACTGATCTATTATATATACACAGATTAATCATTATTTTCCCCATTGTAAGAAAGAAATTAAGATCGGCAAACAAACTGTACATTTTACATACATACAACAACCAAAATACATATGTATATATCTCTTCTTTCTTTTTCATCATTCACTAAACAAAAATACAATAGTTTAATTATATTCATATTTCCAAATAATTATATTTTTTTCTTTGTTGGGTCTGTTAGTTTTAATCATAGTTGTACTGCTCGAACCAGACCGGGCAGTCAAACCAGCAAACTGGTGCCTCAACCACCCATCAAAAACCGGAAAAATCAAGTGAACTGGCTAGGTTTGTTTTTCAATTAAAAATTAAAAAAAAAAAAACTCTAAGAAGTGAAGAAAGGACGAATTAGAGAATTTCATAGGCTTGCTTTTCATTCCAATCTCCACTAATGTAAGCTATTAACAACATCAAAGATCAATAGAGCTTCATTAAGCTTGTAATGTTTGGTTAAGGCTAAGGTAGGATAATGGATATCAATAAAGCTCTAATCACCCATAACACATAATCAATCTAGGATAAGAGCTCTACCTTTCAACATAGCTCTCCCTCACTTATTTTCAACCTTTTTATTCATCATCTACATTTGTTTCCTTTTTTTTTTTTTNTTTTTTTTTTTTCATTTGTTTGTGCTTCTTTTGCTTTGGCTCAAATGTCTACTCCCCCAAACTTGTTTTCTTAATTTACGATCAAAGGGCCAAAAACTTGTTGTGAGAAAACGGACCGCAAGTGCACACTACCATCTTACAAGTAATGTAATAAAAATGAGTTATTGTCCTATCAAAATTATAGCTATTAACTATCAAAATGAGATTAATTCCAATTTTATCTGAATAATTAATTAAGGAGAAATTCAAGATTAAACTCAAATAACTTGGAAGTANCCCCCAAACTTGTTTTCTTAATTTACGATCAAAGGGCCAAAAACTTGTTGTGAGAAAACGGACCGCAAGTGCACACTACCATCTTACAAGTAATGTAATAAAAATGAGTTATTGTCCTACCAAAATTATAGCTATTAACTATCAAAATGAGATTAATTCCAATTTTATCTGAATAATTAATTAAGGAGAAATTTAAGATTAAACTCAAATAACTTGGAAGTAAACAAAAGCGGATAAAAAATCATGAATTAATATGGAGAGAAAGCCTTGGTTTTTGGGGCTCTAGTTCTTTGGCCAAATTAAGTTGCTGAATTTCTACCTCCTTTGCACATACTTTGGTACTTATTCCACGTTATTGTACTAAAGTCTTCATAACTTCAATAAATTTACACAAGTAACAAAAACACATAATTTAACATTAAAATTTCTTAAGAAACAAACAAAATACTAAACTAAAGATACTTAAAGAGTGGATATAAAATCCACTCAACAAACACCAAACTTGTACCTTTTTGCCAAAATCTTATTTCCTACAACATAAGCACATAATCAATCAATAAAACTACTAAATCACTAAAAAATCAACTAAATACTATGTGAAAAATACCTAAATCATGAATATAAAATCCATTCATCAAAATGCCTCCTGCTGAACCACATGACAACTTGAATATAACATTGGAAGGTTTGAGGAATAAGAATTTGGTAATAAAGCATGTGCTAGTGAAGGAGAGGATGGTCCAAGAGTTGATTTAACTTAATAAAATTGTGGCTGGTTTTTATTAATATTTTTATTGACTTTTGAGTTGAATTTTGTTTGTGTTATTTTGAAATATTTTGATGTTTCGGACTGTTAGTTAAAAGTTATAATGAGTCTTGTTCTCAATGACCGTTAAAACTTTGGTGATTATTAATGAATTTGCTATTAATTTCTCATTTTCATTGTGTTATATAATTTTATTTAGGAGATTTTTTAGATACTTTTAGTATTTATGTAGTATGTCATACTATATAGGAATAACCAATAAATAAATGACATGTGTACAAATTAACTATTTTTAAATTTGTTTAAAATATTAAATAAATTATATTTTATATATAATAAAATATGAAAATTATGTATGCTTGCCAGGTCAATGTAGTATGACATGCTTAAGTAGTATCATAGAATCCCCGTTTTATTTATTAAAATTATGTACAGGTGTTGTAAGTTGCTACTTCAGGCCAAACCTTTTCTCTCTGGTTTGGGAACCGTCTTGTGGTGGTCGTTTCATTCCCATCTGCAGTCCATGAATGCTTCTCCAAGAATGACATCGTATTCGCTAACCGTCCTCGCTTTATTACCGGCAAGTACATCGGCTACCACTACCCCCCCTTAACGACATCCCCTTACGGCGACCACTGGTGTAACCTCCGCCGTATAGCCACCCTTGAAGTTTTCTCAACGCATCGTCTGAACTCCTTCTTGGGTATTCGAGGGGACGAAATCAAGATTTTAATAAAAAAGCTGGTTCAGTGCTCGTACAAGGACTTTGCCAAGGTGGAGCTCAAATCCAAGCTTTCGGAGATGACGTTTAACATTATAATGAGAATGGTTTCAGGAAAAAGATACTAAGGCGATGATTTGATGTGTCGGACGTGGAAGAGGCCAGGGAGTTTAGAGAGATGATAAAAGAGTTGGTGTCCATAGGAGGCGCAAACAATGGCGATTTCTTGGCCATACTTAGGTGGTTTGATTTTGGTGACATGGAGAAGAAAATTCAAAGGATTAGTAAGAGAATCGATGCGTTCTTGGAAGGACTCATTGATAAGCATAGAAAAATATCATGTTAGACCATCTTCTCACTCTACAAGAATCACAGCCTAATTACTATACGGATCAAATTATCAAAGAGCTTCTCTCGGTAAGTGCTGCTACGTTTTTGTTATATTGTTATTGGTGAACGATAAGCTACTTTTGCCATTTTTAAGGGTAGCACTACCCTCCACCAAATTGAGTAGGTTCAGGTGAAATATATCTAATGATTTTTGTATTGTTGTGAAGATCTCGAAAAACTAAATCCATTAGTAAGTGAAAGGATACATAATTTCTTATAAAATGTAACAATAATAAGATATAGGAAAACATACCAAAAACATATTGAAATTATGTCAAAATCGTTTTTTGGGCATGACTATGAACTAGCCACTTTTCTTTACTCGCTTCTGTACAGCCTCATGTTAAATATTACAATCGGCTCAACTGATAAAATAAGTTAAAAATGGAAATGAGTTGGGATGAGTCATGCTGTGGACTGACTTAGGTTACTATAATTGTCTTTTGCTCATCATGGTGGGGTACTTTGATACGTATCCGACAAAAACAAATAATAAAAATGGTACTTGCACAACGTCTAAGTATAGAGCTTTTACGAATATAAATTGTACATAAAATGTTTAATAGAGTTATTGTGAATCTAGCTAAAATTTATATTAATTTTAGTTAAATTCAAATATTATAATGTGATGTCAAAGGAAATTTGTATTTGTAGGTGTGCAAAAGCATAACTCTAAAAAAATCACAAATTGATTTGGTCGCATATGTGTTTATAACCCCAGAATCTTCTTAATTAGTGTGTTTCATTATATCAAATATTTTCCACTTCATCTAACTACTTGTGAGATATAATCTCAAATGGTTAAAACTTTTCTTTCAAAAAATGGAAAGGACATTTATACATTGAGAATTAATATCATAATTCATGCATATAGCTTTTAATTAGAAAGTAGTTAGAGCTAAGCACTTATCGAGAAGGTTTAAATTTGTTTGAGTTATTAGATGGTTGTGTGATTTTACATGTTAAAAGTGTTAGTGAGAAATTTTGGGTGTGTTTGAATCTGTTTTTTAAAATAACTCTCTTGTTTTTGTTTTCTTGTTTTTAGAACAATGTTTTGAGAATAAGTTTTCAAAACATGTAAACAAAAATAGCCCTATTATACAAGTTTTTTTTGTTTTATTTTTTCTAAAACAAAAAACTGTTTTCAAAAATTGAAATTAAACAGACCCTTTTTATTTGGCACCAATCACAATTGATAGAGAAAGAGAGATACTCTTTCAACAAACACTTAGAAATTTCTCGTTGGTGAGTACCAATTAAACCAAACAAGTAGCTAATTTTATATTAGAAAAAAAGGATGATTCCTTCATTGATATTGACTTCATTTGATTTTTACAGATTATGCTCCTAGCACAGACACTTCACCTGTGACTTTAGAGTGGGCAATGTCCAGTTTATTGAACAATCCAGAGGCGCTGCAGAAGGCAAGGTATGAGTTAGACACTCACATAGGACAAGACCGCATAGTAGACGAGCTAGACGTTTCGAAACTTCCCTACCTTCAATGTATTATCTCTGAAACGCTTCATTTGCATCCTGCAGCTCCATTGTTGGTACCCCATTTCTCTTCAGATGACTGCACCATTGGAGGATACAACGACTCCAAAGACATTATTGTGCTGGTGAATGCTTGGGCCATTCATAGAGATCCTCACTTGTGGAGTGAGGCCACGAGTTTTAAACATGAGAGGTTTGAGAAAGAAGGAGAGACAAACAAATTGATAGCATTTGGAGTGGGAAGAAGGGCATGTCCTGGAGCAGGCTTGGCTCAGCGCACAGTGGGCTTGACTTTGGGTTTATTGATTCAGTGTTTTGAATGGGAATGAGGGAGTAAGCAAGAAATTGATATGACAGATGGAAAAGGTATTACCGTGCCAAAAGTAATTCCATTAGAGGCTTGAAATAATTTTTTTTTTTACTTAATGCAATTATAGGAGACTTAGTGACCTGGACCGGGTTAAGCATAATAAGACTTAGAAGAAAAGAGCATAACTTTTAGTTCGGGTGGAGTTACAGGGCCCATTACCTATCGTTTCGAAGCTCGTTTAGAGGCCCGGTTAAACTCATTTCCTGGCCCAAAATCCTTCAAAACATCAATTTCGAGGCTGTTTTGTAATTTGATTTAGTTTTTGGGGCCATTTTGTAATTTGATTTAGTTTTGGGTATCTGTTTAATTTTGTTTTCATGTTTAGGGTTTGCTTTTCATACTTAAGCTTTGTGCTAAAATTGGAGGCGACATTCAATAATATTATTTAATTTTTGAGGTTTATACAATTTTTGTGAGATTTCTTTTGATAACTTTCTTGTTGTGTCACTTAGGTTGTATTTGAATGAGGTATTTCTAAAATTCACAATAATTTAAAATACATGTAATTAAAATATAATATTTTAAATACTTGAATTTGTAAAATACTTTATTTGTATACATTTTATTACAAAAGAGGAATATTGTCCCCAAAAAAAAAATATTGAGTCAACTTGTCACAACTTATCTAGTCAACTCGCACTCAAACTTAATATTAATAAACTCAATGAGTTAACTAGCCGCAAACTCATTGAGTCAACTCGCTGTCATTGTTGAAATATGCAGCAAACTTGATTTTCTTGTTTGGGAACTCTTGCTTGCTTAATTCTTTTATTTGCTTCTTGAGTTGCTAGTAGTTGACAAAGGCTTCATTTCATTTTAGAATAAGGTCGGAGATTGACTATTTTTGTGTGTTTGGTGAAAGGAGAAATAGGAAGGAAGAGTCGTTTGCATTGGTGGTGGTGCTAGTGGTTGTCAACGACGACGGTGCTGGTCTACAAGGTCTACAATACCCTTCTTATATGATGGGTATTGGTGCAAAGTGTAATGAAAACCTGAGATTTGTCCACATGTATATTCCAATTATTAGTGATTTGTTAAGAATTATATTTTGGCCCACAAAACTTTATGTTAATTAATTAATTTTCTCCACTAACTTGAGGTTTTATAATCTAGCATCAAAATCTAGTACAAACACTCTTTTGTAAAAATGATTAAAAATTGTGTCAAATTTTTTTTTTTCAGAATTGTTAATTCGAGTAAATTATTGTGGTGAAATGATTTGAGGTCCCTATCAACTTTAACTTTTGACAAACAATATTAACTAGTTTTTTTTTTTGTTAATGAACAATATTTACTACTTATTAAATTGAATGACTATAATCTTCTTCTTTTTTAGAAGAATCACTATAATCTAAAAAATAAGTGAACTTCTTATGAAAATGTTTTTAAAAAAGCCCAGTTAATTTTCTAAGAAAAAGCCAATTTGCCATTATAGGCCGCATTATCTTCACTCTGCCCAATGAACTGACCCAAACAAATTGGGGTCAAACTATAAATTAACTAAAATCTTCAAGCCTTTATGTTATTATGAGAAAAATTGACTAGCCAAGTTTTCCATTAAACCACCATATCCTTTGATTATGCCAAGTGGATGATTGGAGAGCTGGTAAGTGCAATTTTCTCCAATACCCATCATATGACATGTGTATTGTAGACCTAGCCAAAAAATATACTAGAAATTTGAAAATGCGATGTATAAAATACCTATCATATATGATTCTAAGCCATTTTAAATCTCCAGAGTGAATGTCATCAACGCTGAAATGACAGATGGAGGGGCATAGGGATGATGGGGCAGTGAGAAAGAAAAATGAGAGAGAGGAGGAGTTGCAGAGAGAGGGAGGGGCATGAGGACAATGGGGAAAAGTGAGAGAGAGATGAGAGAAAGGAGGTTTTTTTTTTTTTTCAACTTTTTTAATGTGCAATGTCACCATATAATGGCCACGTCAGCACTTAATGTGCCACATGAAGTTTTTCATCGAACCTTACTAATTGACCTAGACAGAGGACTAAATTGGCTGATAGAACAGAAATTGAAGAACTAAAGTGACACTAAAAGAAATTAAGAACTGAAGTGACAACTTGATAATTTTTTAAGGACTAAAATGATATTTTACTATATTTATAAGNTAATTTTTTAAGGACTAAAATGGTATTTTACTATATTTATAAGTATTATATTTTTTTTATATATAAATGCTGAGGTCAATACATAATCTTATAAACATATTGGGTCATATTGCTACATTTCTTAAAATTGGTTCCTCAGGTACTAAACACAATCTGGACCATTGGATGAAAATTCAATGTCACAAAAGAGAATATGCATGGGTGTACATTTTTATTAATGGATATTCAATACCTGGCTTTTTAAAAATACCTTTAAAAGATATCCAAACAAGGTAATTGAAAATTAGCTTTAAATACACTTTAAAAATACATTACACTCTACAAATACCCATCCATCAATTTTTTTATCTACCTCTTGCAATCAGAGTACTTTAATACATTACAATGGGATTGTTATTTAAGTCTGCAAATTCATCAAGGACCAGCAACAATAAGAGAAAACTCTTAAAGTATCAAGTCTCTTTTTGGAGAGAGAGAGAAAGAGAGGCAAAACTCTGTATTAACATATCAATTTTATTTTATGTTTGAAGATACCTTTAGAAAGAGAAACATGTGTTTTTTTTTCTCTCGGCATATTCACCATCAATGGCCTTATAGTCTTTATGCTATTTATGCAGTTTCTTTGTTTTTTTTTTGGTACATAAGAGTATAATACATAGTGGAATAAAATTGCATCATCAAATACTCTATTTCTTATAACTAAAGGAGGTGTTATTAGTTATGCAATTTTACTCACATCTGTGAGAGCTGGTGCCATCAGGGTAATTTAATTTTAAAGAAGACAAAGGAAGCTACAAATGATCCATCAGCTATCCAGAAAAAAACAAAACAAGACGAATACTGGTACTCAGCCATTCATATTACGCAACATACTATAGGACCAAACAGTATTCAACAATTCACTAACTTCTCAGGCAATGCACAAATATTTTCAGGAGGAAAACATTAAATAAACTAGAGCCCGAATACATTAATTAAACGAAATTTTCACAATTAATACCAAGGATTGTTATAAGATTCAATCATTGACTTCTTAAACTATTTTTTAATACAGAAATATAATTCTCAGTCTGCTATTAGAAAATACAATTTATGCACATGAGCATATATAGAGAATTTTTTATTCATAAGTTACTTGACGCTGTATGGCATCCAAAAAATGAAACAGTCTTTTCTAAAATGCAACCCCGTAGCAGCCCATGTGTCAGCGCATAGAATGGTGACTGAGAGAAAAACAAGATGCTATAATTATCCTATAAATAGATGGGGGATTCAATCTTCCTCCATCAAGTTCATTATCTCTGCATAAGGAGTTCCACAACATTTCTTTTTCCAATTCCATTCACTAAGAAAGGTTCAAAGTTTGCATAGATTCTTCCATAATCGATTCTCTATTTACAGCCTGTTATAGCACAAACTACTGCTTCATAAATTGCACACCAAAATTTTGAGAGAAGCAACTGTTGTTAAATTATTGAAAAATCAATTCTCTCTTTATTGGTTCTTTCCAGAATTAATTCTTTCATTATCAATTCTCTCTGTAAGAATCAAGTCTACAATTATGGCTAAGGGTTCAAGTTGCCAAATTAGTGTGATAGGTGTTCTTTCCCTCATGTTGGTGCTATTGAGCAGCACATGAAATGCACATCTATCTGCTACCTTTTATGATCTATCTGCCCAAATGCACTTAGCAGCATAAGGATTGTGATAAGGAGGGCAGTTTCCAGCAAGCGTCGAATGGCAGCATCTCTCATTCGTCTTCATTTCCATGATTGTTTTGTTCATGTAGGATGCAGCTCATCCATCTTATTGATATATGGGTGCATAATTAGCATTATAATTAACTTGTCACAGCTTGTTAATTTGATTTGTAGGGCTGTGATGCATCAATCTTGCTTGATGAAGCACCCTGTATTGAAAGTGAAAAGAGTGCAAGACCAAATGATGGTTTAGTATGAGATTTTGAAGTCATAGAGAAAGCAAAATCAGAGGTTGAAAGGACATGCCCTGGAGTTGTGTCTGTTGAATAGTTTGTAAAGGTGCTTATAAAACTAAGTCTTACATTGGTTAAATTAAAAAATGTAAAAGGCTTTATAAAGATAAACTAAAGTTATAAAATAACTTTAGATAAATGAGCACAAGCCGATTTGGCTAAGGCCAATAGCCTAGCAAGTGAAAGATGCTTAATGGTCTTTGATTCATATCTTCGGCTCTGATTGAACAAATATTTTAAAGTCTGGTTTTAATAACCAGTTCAAGTCGGTTTGACCCAATTTAGATGACAATTAATTAAGTTATATCTGTTTGGTTTATGAGCAAATCTGAATAAACAATTGTGTCTGTTTCGAACGTACAATTGTGTTTATTCCAAATAGACAATTGTGTTTATTCTGAGCAGATAGTCGTGTCTATTCCGGATAACAATTATGTCTGTTAATTACTAACTAGTTATATTTGTTCATTAGTGTCTTTTCAAGTCTATGAAGGGAACTCCCTAATGTATTAATATTCACTTTTCCATTGAGAGTTTTTGAGGACTTTGTTGTATCCTAAAGTAATTTACTTTCATAGAGAAGTAATATTACACTCAAGACAGTATAATTTTTCACGCCTCAAAGACATCCTACTTAATCTCCATTAACGTTTTTCCTAACAGTGTCTTGTGCAGATATTGTTGCAATAGCAGCACGCGATGCATCTTTTGCTGTTGGTGGCCCTTCCTGGACAGTGAAGCTTGGAAGGAGAGATTCCACCACTGCAAGCCGAACTCAGGCTGAGAGAAACCTTCCAAAATTCACAGATAGCCTTGATTCTCTTATTTCTCTCTTTACTAGTAAAGGGCTTAGTGCAAAAAATATGGTTGCTCTTTCGGGTAATTAATTTCTATAGCATTCACAAACCCTCGTTTTCAATATTCCATCCACAATAATTTTTTTTTT
>QAOA01008668.1:385632-499951 GCA_003255065.1 Cercis canadensis
ATTATAATGTGATGTCAAAGGAAATTTGTATTTGTAGGTGTGCAAAAACATAACTCTAAAAAAATCACAAATTGATTTGGTCGCATATGTGTTTATAACCCCAGAATCTTCTTAATTAGTGTGTTTCATTATATCGAATATTTTCCACTTCATCTAACTACTTGTGAGATATAATCTCAAATGGTTAAAACTTTTCTTTCAAAAAATGGAAAGGACATTTACACATTGAGAATTAATATCATAATTCATACATATAGCTTTTAGTTAGAAAGTAGTTAGAGCTAAGCACTTATCGAGAAGGTTTAAATTTATTTGAGTTATTAGATGGTTGTGTGATTTTACAAGTTAAAAGTGTTAGTGAGAAGCTTTGGTGTGTTTAATTCTGTTTTTAAAAATAACTCTCTTGTTTTTGTTTTCTTGATTTTAGAACAATGTTTAGAGAATAAGTTTTTAAAGCATGTAAACAAAAATAGCCCTATTATACAATTTTTTTGTTTTATTTTTTTCAAAAACAAAAAAACAATTTTTAAAAATTGAAATCAAACAGACATTTTTTATTTGGCACCGATTACAATTGATAGAGAGAGAGATACTCTTTCAACAAACACTTAGAAATTTCTCGTTGGTGAGTACCAATTAAGCCAAACAAGTAGCTAATTTTATATTAGAAAAAAAGGATGATTCCTTCATTGATATTGACTTTATTTGATTTTTACAGATTATGCTCCTAGCACAGACACTTCACCTGTGACTTTAGAGTGGGCAATGTCCAGTTTATTGAACAATCCAGAGGTGCTGCAGAAGGCAAGGGATGTGTTAGACACTCACATAGGACAAGACCGCTTAGTAGACGAGCTAGACGTTTTGAAACTTCCCTACCTTCAATGTATTATCTCTGAAACGCTTCATTTGCATCCTGCAGCTCCATTGTTGGTACCCAATTTTTCTTCAGATGACTGCACCATTGGAGGATACAACGTCTCCAAAGACACTATTGTGCTGGTGAATGCTTGGGCCAATCATAGAGATCCTCACTTGTGGAGTGAGGCCACGAGTTTTAAACATGAGAGGTTTGAGAAAGAAGGAGAGACAAACAAATTGATAGCATTTGGAGTGGGAAGAAGGGCTTGTCCTGCAGCAGGCTTGGCTCAGCGCACAGTGGGCTTGACTTTGGGTTTATTGATTTAGTGTTTTGAATGGGAACGAGTGAGTAAGGAAGAAATTGATTTGATAGATGGAAAAATGTATTACCATGCCAAAAGTAATTACATTCGAGGCTTGAAATAATTTTTTTTTTTTTACTTAATTCAATTATAGGAGATTTAGTGATGTGGACCGGGTCGACCATAATAAAACTTAGAAGAAAAGAGCATAACTTTTAGCTCTGGTGGAGTTACGGGCCCCGTTACTTGTCATTTCAAAACTCATTTAGAGGCCTGGTTAAACCCATTTCCTGGCCCAAAATCCTTCAAAACATCAATTTTGGGGCCGTTTTGTAATTTAATTTAGTTTTTGGGGCCATTTTGTAATTTGATTTAGTTTTGGGTATCTGTTTAATTTTGTTTTAATGTTTAGGGTTTGCTTTTCATATTTAAGCTTTGTGCTAACATTGAAGGCGGCATTCAGTAATTTTATTTAGTTTTTGAGGTTTATACAGTTTTTGTGTGAGATTTCTCATTGATTACTTTCTCATTGCGTCATTTAGGTTGTGTTTGGATGAGGTATTTCTAAAATTCACAATAATTTAAAATACATGTAATTAAAATATAATATTTTAAATACTTGAATTTGTAAAATACTTTATTTGTATACATTTTATTACAAAAGAGGAATATAGTCCCAAACAAAAAATATATATTGAGTCAACTTGTCACAAACTTATTGAGTCAACTCGCACTCAAACTTAATATTAATAAACTCAATGAGTTAACTTGCCACAAACTCACTGAGTCAACTCACTTTCATTGTTGAAATATGCAGCAAACTTGATTTTCTCTTTTGGGAACTCTTGCTTGCTTAATTCCTTTTATTTGCTTCTTGAGTTGCTAGTAGTTGACAAATGCTTCATTTCATTTTAGAATGAGGTCGGAGATTGACTATTTTTGTGTGTGTTTGGTGAAAGGAGGAATAGGAAGGAAGAGTTGTTTGCATTGGTGGTGGTGCTAGTGGTCGTTGACAACGATGGTGCTAGTCTACAAGGTCTACAATACCCTTCTTATATAATGGGTATTGGTGCAAAGTGTAATGAAAACCTGAGATTTGTCCACATGTATGTTGCATATATCATTATTCCAATTATTAGTTATTTGTTAAAAATTATATTTTGGTCCACAAAAATTTATATGAATTAATTAATTTTCTCCACTAACTTGAGGTTTTATAATCTAGCATCAAAATCTAGAACAAACACTCTTTTGTAAAAATGATTAAAAATTGTGTCAATTTTTTTTTTTACTGTATTGCTAATTGGCGTAAATTATTGTGGTAAAATGATTTGAGGTCCCTATCAACTTTAACGTTGACAAACAATATTAACTAGTTTTTTCTTCTTTTTTGGCTAATGAACAATATTTACTACTTATTAAATTGAATGACTATAATCTTCTTCTTTTTTAGAAGAATCACTATAATCTAGAAAATAAGTGAACTTCTTATGAAAATGTTTTTAAAAAAGCCCAGTTAATTTTCTAAGAAAAAACTAATTTGCCATTATAGACCGTATTATCTTGACTATGCCCAATGAATTGACCCAAACAAATTGGGGTCAAACTATAAGTTAACTAAAATCTTCAAGCCTTTATGCTATTATGAGAAAAATTGACTAGCCAAGTTTTTCATTAAACCACCACATCCTTTGATTATGCCAAGTGGATGATTGGAGAGCTAGCAAATGCAATTTTCTCCAATACCCATCATATGACATGTGTATTGTAGACCTAGCCAAAAAATATACTGGAAATTTGAAAATGCTATGTATAGAATACCTATCATATATGATGGGCACTAGTGCATAGTGAATCCAATAGTAAAGATTCAGCCACGTGTTGCCCATCTATGTCAACGACTTATTGTAGCAGGTTTTTTAAAAATTAAAATTTTACCCTTAGAAGTTTTCAAAACTAAAAATTCACCCCAATATTTTATGTTAATTGAATAATTAGCCTAACCCACCTCCAAAGGATACTCTCCCTTTTTCTGCAATCACCTTGTCATTGCTCACCTTTGCAACTGCCATTGGGTTGTCATAGGTGGTGGAAGCTGGGGACTTGGGTTGTCAATTTAACGACACTGTTAGCNAAATGCAATTTTCTCTAATACCCATCATATGACATGTGTATTGTAGACCTAGCCAAAAAATATACTGGAAATTTGAAAATGCTATGTATAGAATACCTATCATATATGATGGGTACTGGTGCATAGTGAATCCAATAGTAAAGATTCAGCCACGTGTTGCCCATCTATGTCAACGACTTATTGTAGCAGGTTTTTTAAAAATTAAAATTTTACCCTTAAAAGTTTTCAAAACTAAAAATTCACCCCAATATTTTATGTTAATTGACTAATTAGCCTAACCCACCTCCAAAGGATACTCTCCCTTTTTCTGCAATCACCTTGTCATTGTTCACCTTTGCAACTGCCATTGGGTTGTCATAGGTGGTGGAAGCTGGGGACTTGGGTTGTCAATTTAATGACACTGTTAGCTATAGGTGCTTGTGCAACTGCTAAGTTCGACTCGCAAAGGATTTACTCTTAATTTGGATGTAAATTTCATAAGATAAACAAGAGCATTATCTACTTAATTTATACATAAAGTTCAATGTGAGACAATGAGAATAAGTAGTTTTCTTATTGGAAACTAGTTATTTATAAGGAGTCAAATTCCATTTTGGTCCTTAAAAATTGTCATGCTGCTACTTCAGTCCCTAATTTATTTTTGGTACTACTTTAGTTCTTTAATTTATGTTCTGTCAGCCAATTTAGTCCTTTGTCGACATTAGTTAGTGAGGTCGGATGGAAAAATCTATGTGGCATATTAAGTGCTAACGTGGCCGTTACGTAGTGATGTGACACATTAAAAAAATTAAAAAAACAAACCTCCTTTATCTCATTTCTCTCTCTCTGCCCCATCATCCACAAGCTCCTCCCTCTCTCTACAACTCTTCTCTCTCTTTGACCCAAGTCAATGTATGACCACAGAGGATGATAGCAAAGACATATGTCATGGGGATGTCAGTCAACCAGAGGGAATTGCTTCTACATGTCACGCTGATGACAGGATCAAAACACCAAAGAAACATGACAAAAATGATTGTGAGATAGAGACATTAAGAATACGAAGGTCACCTAGATATTTAGGCATGCTAAAGGAGATGTAGTTCAATGCATTGTTGGTGAGGGAACTGATAAACATTCAAATGCCAAAAGAAACTCAAAGAACAACAGTTTTGCTTAGTCAGTAGGAAGTACTTATAGTCATTCTGGTGAAAAATTACACTGACTTATGAAGGACTCCTGTTCAAACATGAAAATGAACATTGTTTCTACATCTTCGATGAAAGATAGCAAAAATATGGGGGAGCATTATGTTATGACTTCAGTATAAGGAAAAATGTGAAGAGAAGTTTTAGCCTGATCAGATATGGCCATTATATGGTGACTGGGATGGGATGCCTCATACTTACGCTCAAATTAAAAAGATTGAATTTGCCCCTCATTTTAAATTGTATGTGGCCTTGCTTGAACCTTGTTCACTACTGAAAGGAGTAAATAGACCAGTATCTTGTGGCACCTTCAAAATAAAAATAAAAAAAGATGCTATAATGGAGACCCTTTCGCAGTCTACTTTCTCTCATCAAACAATAGATATGAAATTTATATGAGGAAAGGTGAGATTTGGGTTCTCCACAAGGACCAAAATTGTGCAACAACTTGTTCAGACTTTGGGAGAGGTGAATGTCACATAGTGGAAGTATTAGCAGATAGTGACAAGGGTATAGAAGTTGTGGTTCTAGTATAGCTTAGTGATTCTAAGCCATTTTAAATCTCCAGAGTGAATGTCATCAACGCTGAAATGACAGATGGAGGGGCATAGGGACGATGGGGCAGAGAGAGAGAGAAAAATGAGAGAGAGGAAGAGTTGCAGAGAGAGGGAAGGGCATGAGGGACAACGGGGAAAAGTGAGAGAGAGATGAGAGAAAGGAGGTTTTTTTTTTTTTTTTAATTTTTTTAATGTACAATGTCACCATATAATGGCCACGTCAGCACTTAATGTGCCACATGGACTTTTCCATCGAACCTTACTAACTGACTTAGACGGAGGACTAAATTGGCTGATAGAACAGAAATTGAAAGACTAAAGTGACACTAAAAGAAATTAAAAACTGAAGTGATAGCTTGATAATTTTTTAAGGACTAAATTGTTATTTTACTCTATTTATAANCCCAAATACTGCATGTAGGTCAGGATCCTGCGACAGCATGTCTTCTCTGGCTTCCAGGCTGCATATGACCTTCTGAACGTCCGAATTAGCTTTGGAGCCCTGAAAGAAAGTTGTAGAAAATTCTCTCAGCTTTCCTACAAGGTATGACTCGGAATTTTTAGACATCCAGAACTCAAGATATGCACAAAATACAGAGACAGCATAAAATGCTCAGTATTGCTGGAAATTACAATTAGGCACAAATGGATCCAAAGTCATGAAATGAGGTCTAAGTCTATGCAATTCAGCCCAAAAGAGGTTTAAAAGACTAAGTATGAGGGATAACTATTGTATAAAAAGTGTGTTCATCAGTGTACATTTTTATTAATGGGTATTCTATACCTGGCTTTTTGAAAATACTTTTAAAAGATATCCAAACAAGGTAATTGAAAATTAGCATTAAATACACTTTAAAAATGCATTACACTCTACAAATACCCATCCATCAATTTTTTTTATCTCCCTCTTGCAATCAAAGTACTTTAATACATTACAATGGGATTGTTATTTAAGTCTGCAAATTCATCAAGGACCAGCAACAATAAGAGAAAACTCTTAAAGTATCAAGTCTCTTTTTTGGAGAGAGAGAGAGAAAGAGAGGCAAAACTCTGTATTAACATATCAATTTTATTTTATGTTCGAAGATACCTTTTGAAAGAGAAATATGTGTTTTTTTTCTCCGGCATATTCACCATCAATGGCCTTATAGTCTTTATGCTATTTATGCAGTTTGTTTTTTTTTTTTTTTTTGGTACATAAGAGTATAATACATGGTGGAATAAAATTGCATCATCAAATACTTTATTTCTTATAACTAGAGGAGGTGTTTTTAGTTATGCAATTTTACTCACATCTGTTAGAGCTGGTGCCATCAGGGTAATTTAATTTTAAAGAAGACAAAGGAAGCTACAAATGATCCATCAGGTATCCAGAAAAAACAAAAAAAAAAAAACAAAACAAGACGAATACTGGTACTCACCCATTCATATTACGCAACATACTATAGGACCAAACAGTATTCAACAATTTACTAACTTCTCAGGCAATGCACAAATATTTTCAGGAGGAAAACATTAAATAAACTAAAGTCCGAATACATTAATTAAACGGAGTTTTCACAATTAATACCAAGTATTGTTATAAGATTCAACCATTGACTTCTTAAACTATTTTTTAATACAGCAATATAATTCTCAGTCTGCTATTAGCAAATACAATTTATGCACATGAGCATATATAGAGAATTTTTTATTCATAAGTTACTTGACGCTGTATGGCAGCCAAAAAATGAAACAGTCATTTCTAAAATGTAGCCCCATAGCAGCCCATGTGTCAGCGCATAGAATGGTTACTGAGACAAAAACAAGATGCTATAATTATCCTATAAATAGATGGGGGATTCAATCTTCCTCCATCAAGTTCATTATCTCTGCATAAGGAATTCCACAACATTTCTTTTTCCAATTCCATTCACTAAGAAAGGTTCAAAGTTTGCATAGATTCTTCCATAATCGATTCTCTATTTACAGCCTGTTATAGCACAAACTACTGCTTCATGAATTGCACACCAAAATTTTGAGAGAAGCAACTGTTGTTAAATTATTGAAGAATCAATTCTCTCTTTATTGGTTCTTTCCAGAATTAATTCTTTCATTATCAATTCTCTCTGTAAGAATCAAGCCTACAATTATGGCTAAGGGTTCAAGTTGCCAACTTAGTGTGATAGGTGTTCTTTCCCTCATGCTGGTGCTATTGAGCAGCACATGAAATGCGCATCTATCTGTACCTTTTATGATCGCAGTTGCCCAAATGCACTTAGCAGCGTAAGGAGTGTGATAAGGAGCGCAGTTTCAAGCGAGCGTCGAATGGCAGCGTCTCTCATTCGTCTTCATTTCCATGATTGTTTTGTTCATGTAGGATGCAGCTCATCCATCATATTGATATATGGGTGCATAATTAGCATTTTAATTAACTTATCACAGCTTGTTAATTTGATTTGTAGGGCTGTGATGCATCAATCTTGCTTGATGAAGCAACCTCTATTGAAAGTGAAAAGACTGCAAGACCAAATGATGGTTCAGTACGAGGTTTTGAAGTCATAGAGAAAGCAAAAGCAGAGGTTGAAAGGACATGCCCTAGAGTTGTGTCTGTTGAATAGTTTGTAAAGGTGCTTATAAAATCAAGTCTCACATTGGTTAAATTAAAGAATGTAAAAGGCTTTATAAAGACAAACTAAAGTTATAAAGTAACTTTAGATAAATGGGCACAAGCCGATTTGGCTAAGGCCCGATACCCTAGCAAGTCAAAGATGTTTAATGGTATTTGATTGGCATCTTGGGCTCTGATTGAACAAATATTTTAAAGTCTGGTTTTAATAACCGGTTCGAGTTAGTTTGACCTGGTTCAAATGACAGTTAATTAAGTTATATCTGTTTGATTTATGAGTAAGCCTGAATAGACAATTGTGTCTATTTCGAACATACAATATATTGTGTCTATTCCAAATAGACAATTGTGTTTATTTCGAACAGATAGTTATGTCTATTTCGAATAAACAATTATGTTTGTTAATTATTGACTACTTATATTTGTTTATTAGTGTCTTTTCAAGTCTATAAAGGGAACTCTCTAATGCATTAATATTCACTTTTCCATTGAGAGTTTTTGAGAGTTTTGTTGTATCCTGAGGTAACTTACTTTTATAGAGAAACAATATTACACTCAAGACAGTGTAATTATTCACCCCTCAAAGACATCCTACTTAGTCTCCATTAACGTTTTTCCTAATAGTGTCTTGTGCAGATATTGTTGCAATAGCAGCACGCGATGCATCTTTTGCTGTTGGTGGCCCTTCTTGGACAGTGAAGCTTGGAAGGATAGATTCCACCACTGCAAGCCGAACTCAGGCTGAGAGAAACCTTCCAAAATTCACAGATAGCCTTGATTCTATTATTTCTCTCTTTACTAGTAAAGGGCTTAGTGCAAAAAATATGGTTGCTCTTTCAGGTAATTAATTTCTATAGCTTTCACAAACCCTCGTTTTCAATATTCCATCCACAATAATTTTTTTTTTTTTAAAATAGTTGGAGTATATATGGGAATCGAATTGAAGGTGGCTGGTTTCCTACTCATTTTGTAGGTTCTCACACGATAGGGCAAGCTCAATGTGTCACTTTTCGTGACCAAATCCACAATGGCAGCAACGTTGATGCAGGATTTGCAAGCACTCGCAGACGTCGTTGTTCTTCAGTCGTTAATCAAACTACCAACAAAAAGTTGGCTCCACTTGATTTGGTGACACCAAATTCATTTGACAACAATTTTTTCAAGAATTTAATTGAGAAGAAGGGTCTTCTCCATTCTGATCAAGTTCTTTTGAGTGGAGGATCCACAGATAGTTTTGTATTTGAGTATAGTAAGAGTCCTTCAATTTAAATCTGACTTTGCAACTGCTATGGTAAAGATGGGAGATAGTCATCCGCTAACTGGATCAAACGGGGTGATAAGAAGGATTTGCTGTACTCTTTGTTGATACCCAAATTTGTACATGAATTATTTTTGAGATAATGGTCTTTAGAACCATATTTTTGTGTGCTCAATAGAAATATTTCAATATTACAAAATAAAACAAATATAGCTAAAAATGCTGCAATGCTAACAAAAATTACAAAAAAATATATATAACTTAAAGAATATAAAAATGCAAAAAAAAATTATTATTATAAATGAATAATATAAAAATAAAATAAAAAAAACAGAGAAGAAATAAATGTTGTTGAAGGCAACACGCAAGGCAGCAATCCACATTTCGGCAAAGTCACCAGTCCGGCACCATCCCTACCATGCTTCTTGCAGCCTAAAAATAACAGGAAATCAGCAGCTCACATCAATGCAACTTGCACAAATTTGTGTCTATAAAAAAGAGATATAATCAATGAAAAAAGACAGACATGAAAGCAATACCGGAGAAAAAAAAGAAGAAGCTGATACGCAGACACAGAGGGAAGGAATCGAAACTTTGAAGCAAAATAGAAAGAAATAGATAGAGAAGGTCCAGAGAAATTTGCAGCACCAGAAAGAGAAATATTTCTACTGACTAAGGTACTAACATTTTCTCATTGCTCATTATTTATGTTAAATTTCCACTTGTTACACTCACAAAAAAAAAGGGAAATTTCTTAATGAAACAATAACCACCACCGTAGAAAGGGAGGACTAACATTTCATCCACCTAAAAATCAATTCTACCGAACCCATACCAAATCCAACATTTTTAGTAAAATAGAACAAAACCTAGAAATATTTTTAGGACTTATGCAAAATCAAAGGCAAAGCATAATAGAAACTCAATTAGCAAGAAAGCCACCAGTTGGAAGTTAAAGCCAATTTAGAGAGAGAAACTCAATTTTTTAGAGAGAAACAGAAATTCAAAGAGGGAGATAAAGAGATTTTGGAAGAAAGAGTAAAATAGAGAGAAAGACCCTCACCTTAGCACACTTATTAAGTGGGAAAGAACCAATCTTTGAGCTTCAAACCCAAGAGGGAAGCTCCCTTTCTGCCCTACGTTCTCCCCCCGTTGGCTCTGTCTTCCCCTTTTCCTTTTTCTTCTTATCGTATGGTGTCTTTCTTTTGCCGGGGATTCTATGATACTATGTAAGTATACCATACTATATTGACGTGGCAAGCATACATAATTTTCATATCTTATTATATATAAAATATAATTTATTTAATTTTTTAAACAAACTTAAAAACAGTTAATTTNTGAGCTTCAAACCCAAGAGGGAAGCTCCTTTTCTGCCCTGCGATCTCCCCCCCGTTGGTTCTGTCTTCCCCTTTTCCTTTTTCTTCTTATCGTATGGTGTCTTTCTTTTGCATTAACTCCTCTCTTTTTAAGGTCATCCTTTATCTATATTTGTTTTTAGTGTTTATTTGTTAATTGGCCCCCTTTTCTCATTGACTTTGCTGACTAGTTTTAAGTCTTGGGCTTTAATTTCATTTTGTTAGTTTTTAGTTTTATTACTTATTTGGCTTACTCATTTTCATACAAGGCTTTTATATTTTTGGTTTCTTTATGTTGTCTTGTTATTTATTTGATTTGTTAAGGCTATTTTGGTTGGGCCTTGTAATGGCCTCTTACTTTTTTTGTTTTCATCCTTTTGCTTTAGTATTAACCTAGTCTAAATTTAAAGACCATTGTTTGTTTTATTAAGCAATAGTGTATGTGTTTTATATATAAATATCAAAATATACTAGCTTGCATTTTTTTTCTTTCTTTAATTGATCATTACACAATAGAAATGCATTATTTCTTAGGCTTTGTTTCTTTTAATGGGATTGTATTTTTTTTGGGGGAGTTAATTTTATCTTTTATTTAAAAGCTATATTATTTAATGTATTTTAGTTTTAGCTTTCTTTTGGGTTCATTTATTTAGGACTCATGTTTCATTTTTAGCCATTCTAAATTATTTCATATTGTTATTATTATTTTTATTTATTTATTTTTTTAAATGCTAATTTATTTTGTCTCATTTATTTTACATGCATTATGCATTTTGTATTGTACATAGTCATTTTCCTTTTTAAAGAAAATTAAAGTCCAATGACGGATTAAGTTAGGGAATAATTGTGTTGACAATTGTTTCCTAATGTTCCTGAGGTGAGAGATAAATTTTTTGATTATGCCAGAGGTACTGGCGTGACCAATAAAACTCCCAATATCACTTTTTATGTTTTAATTAATATTTTTCTTGTATTCATTTACTACATTATAACTCATTTCATTACATTTTATCATTGTTTTTACTTATGCTAAAATAAGATTACAGATGAGGGAATAGTCAAAATTTAGCTATAATGATAGCGATATTTTGACATTCCAGAGGTAAAGGGGTTTCTCTAGTTTTGCCAGAGGTACTCGCAGAGCTTGAGGCTAACTCTTGAGAATGATCTTTTCTATGCATAATTCTTCAAAAAAATCTTATCTATGCATAATATCATGCTTTTATTTACCTTAAAATGTGGATTAAAGTACCGACGATGGAATAATTGAAGATAGCTGTAATGACAGTGACTCTTTGACATTACGGAGGTGAGGAGTGTCCATTCGGCCTTTCTAAATGTACTGGTGGGCTAAAGAAAAACTTTCAATAAAAAATCTTTTTTTCCACAAATCTCAAATTCATTTTCTTACATTTATAATAAATTGCATTTCATACATTTTTCTAGTTATTAATAAAAATGTTAAAACTTGCTTATGACGGAATAGATTAGGAGAGGATTGTAATGACAATCACGAACTTTACTTAATAGTCTTGAGGCATATTTTTAGGTTTCGCTAGAAGGACTAGCAAGACCTAACTAAGTATTACTCTATTTTAAACACATTGTTAGGACCAATTTAATTCACTTTAAGAGATAACAAAAGATTAAGTAAGTAACCGTTCTAAGAACGGACGTCGTAGGCTGCTAATACCTTCCCTACACGTAGTCAACCCCCGAATCCAAACTCTGAACGTAGACCAAATCTTTTAGGTGTCCAATTGCACCATTTCATTTATCTAAAAATGGAATAAAACGATTGGTGGCAACTCCATTCTTTTGCATCATATCTTGCATCCTTGTACCTTTCATTATTTTTCTCGTGAGGGGGTTTCGCCGCTCCGCTTTGCGTTCCCGAAAGGAGGGGCGTTGCGACACTCTCAACTGAACAAACTTGGTTGGATACCTCATTGTAATATGTTATCTCATCAAGGACCAAGAATTCCCTTGAGGCTGCTTGGAATATGGTTTCTGATAAGTTGTATGTATACTTTCTTCTTTAATTTTTTTTGTTTGAACTTTTGTTGTTTCATTTAAGATTTCAAGTTTGATTACAATAATTGCAATAAGGATAATACTATGGTACCTTGTAAGTATACAATGCCCCTTTAAAAATAAGAGAGGACATGGCTTTGAATGTAACGAATTATGGTTTTAACTATAAAACTTATTTTGACTATGTTCACATAGCACACAAAAATTGGATGATAAACCCATATATTGGATGCATTGAATGTACCAAAAAAAATTAACCTCCTTGCGATGATATATTATATATGTACTTTCTTCAATAAATGATTTCAAGACAATTCTGTTTTGCTGATGATGTTTTTGTGAAAATCTTTTTGGTTTTACCTAATAGAAAATATAGGAGATTCAAATTCTTTCGGTAGTCAAATTTGTTTGCGACCTGAATGATGGAACAGTTAATGTACATATATATATATATAAAAGGTTATGTAATTTACTTATTTAGTTACAAATTTTGGAGGGCCATGACTTTTTTGTCAGTTTTAGCTATTTATAATATAAGAAAAGAGGAAGAAGAAGAACCCAGCTCACCTTCTGGGTTTGGCATCATCACCAAATCCCATTTGATTCATGGCTTCTTTCTCTAACTCCAGTTTCTTAGTCGCAGCTCTCTCTTAATCCTTCTTCTTCTTTCCTTGCATTGTTTCATCTCCTCAAGCAACTCAGATATATATTAACAAAACAAAAAGTAATGACTTTCTTTGCATTCTTAAATGTGAGATAATCAAACAGCTTGTAGCTACGTAATATTGAAGTCGTCCTCAAGGCTTATGAGTTATGTGCTTAAATCCAAAGTCAAGAGCCAAAAGTAATAAAAACTATGAGATATATATACATCTAATGAACAGTTAGAGTGAGCCCAATAATATTAGGAAAAAAAAATGTGCATGGGAAGTAATGTATTAGCCACGTTTTAATAGAGGCCTTGATTACAATATGATTTTGAATATTGGATAGACCATAATTAATTGCTCTTCCTCAAAATTTTCTATAATTTTCTGCCTCTCATGGATGTGTTTTCTATTTTATTTTCTTAATTGACATTGCAAGATTTGAAGAAAAACTTAGTATTAGTTTTTAGAGAATTGCTATTTAGAAAAAAAAAATTGATAGAAATGTTGTTGAATTAAAAATAAGTAAGATCAACACATTTATTAAAAAGTAATATAAATTTAAATCATTAAGGCAACTCATTTTAGCTGAATTGTGACTTTTTAAATTAGTATTAGTATTTAGAGCAATGCGGTTTAGACAACAACAGAAATCAAGTTTAAGGGCTTCAATACAATTTTACTAGCAAGATACATACACACTAGACAGATATAAGCTAATCTTCAATCATAAAATTTTAATTAGAGATTAACTGCTTCCAAAGAATTTGAAGAATGGCAAGACTGCTGGAAGGCCTTGGGACTTAGAGAATAACTTTATTTTTGGATGACAAATTAGTACGGATAAGTAAAATTTCATTATTATTCAAAAAAGAAGTATTAACTTATTTAGTTTGAAAAATTGAATCCAAAAGCAGCAAAATTTAACTGATATATATAAAGCTGAGAGAATCTAAATAATGTGAAATTCCCTTGGAGCAAGAAACGCTATTGAAGACAAGGCTATGTCTCTGGAGCTATATTTAGGCACCACAAATTGCCATGCAACAAAACATAGCATTATTTATCAAACTCCAAATCCAAAAGGAAACAAATACATCTCAATACTTAAAATGAAGTGTCACTCAATTTTAATCATATAGATCATGGTCCATTTGCTGGAGCCAGATGATGCAGATTCAGTAACAGCACCTGCTGCAACATCAATTCCCTTTCCATCTCATTGTTTCCATCTAGTTGTATTATTGACTTAGCCAGATCTTGCACACTTTTCACACTAGATAGGTCAGTGAAATTCTTTGATTTGCCCNAATTTTAATCATATAGATCATGGTCCATTTGCTGGAGCCAGATGATGCAGATTCAGTAACAGCACCTGCTGCAACATCAATTCCCTTTCCATCTCATTGTTTCCATCTAGTTGTATTATTGACTTAGCCAGATCTTGCACACTTTTCACACTAGATAGGTCAGTGAAATTTTTTGATTTGCCCTCATAGTATCGTGAAAGCCCGTTCCTGTAATTTTTTACAGAAAATAAGTAAAGAAAACTAAATTAACTGGTCCATTATAATTAAAATTATCCCAATGATGAAATTAAAATAAACAATGAAAAAAGAAAATTTGAGATCACTATACAGTTTAGTGAAGAAGAGTTATAGAGTTAATGTAGACTTAGCCTATTTTAGTTTTTAAAAAAGAAATTAGGCTAGGTTTTAAATCTATGATAAACATAAATTTGCAAGAAAATGAGAGGAAGTATAAGTGTTTAAAAGAATTACAGAAGATATGCAAGTGAAAACTGTGTAAACTGCATATTTTTAAATATTTCACCTGCTCCTAAAATTTCCAGAAGGACCCAATCAGAAACTCCAAAGACATCTCTTGAAAAGAAAAGCGAAGAAAAAGCAAAAATAGATATCACAACTATGGTTTTAAGAAGCAAGCACTATGCCATGAATAGGGAAATAAATAACAGAGAATACGATCAAGCAAAATATGAAACAAAAGAAAAAAAAATCTATGAAGACATAAGTGTTTGATCAATTTCTTCTACGAAAATAGAACTGACATGCTGGTTGAAAATCCAATATCAACTTAAATTTATATCAATATGCGGCTGGAAAACAACTTAAAGCGTTTGTTTATATTCTTCAATGAATTATAGATAATAAAACAACAACACGTCTTCTAAAAAACAGATGAAAGGGAAGATACCATTAAAAAGAAAATCAACCCTAAACAGATACCAAATGATCCCCAACCAAAAGAAAAAATTAAAAATAAAATAAGAAAGCACCACAATGATACCTTCTTGGTTGAGCATTATCAGCAGCCTCCATTTGATCGCCTCCTTTAGTTTTATTGCAGAACTCTCTTAAGCCTTCTCTATCTTTCTTATTTTCGTTGCACCGTTTCATCTCCTCAAGGAAGTGATATATATATATATATACAATTTTTATTGTCCAAATTTACGGAAAAGAAAACTTAATGACATTTTTTCAAGCTTGTGACAAATAATTCTTTTAAGAACTTACGTGATTTTAGGTCTTCTCATTATGAAGATTGAATCGGATCCTCATCAGAATCACTTACTCAATCATTTATGAAAGGGAGGATTATCCTAATTTTTAGAAAATTCACTCTTTCATTCAATTCCGTGATAATTTATACCTAAAGAAAACAAATCAAAGATTTTACACCTTAAAATGTGCAGAGAAAAGATGAACTCTCTTGATCCTTCTTTGTCTTATTGCCCAAATTCATGGGAAAGAAAAACGAAATTTGTTTCAAACTTGTGACAAATTCGTTTTTTGGAAAATTTCACGATTTTCAGTCTTCTCATAAAGAGGGTTGAATATTGTCATTGAAATGACTTAACAAGTCATTCATAAAAGGAAGGTTTATTGTTATATTTTGGAAATGAATTGAATCGTTTAATTTCCAAAATCAATTATACGAAAAGAAAACTACTCAAAGATCTTGCACCTTACGTAGCAGTCTTGATTACAATATGGCAACCAATGTATTAGCCTCCTTTTACGTAGCAGTCTTGATTACAATATGATATTGGATTTTGTTCTGACCAACCATAATCAATTCCACTTTCTCAAATGTTTATGCAGTTATGTCGCCCTTACCAGTGCATTTTCTATTTGATTTTATTGATTGATAGAGCAAGATTTTCTTGGTGCATAATAATATATTATAACAAGATTTAAATAAAAGTACTATGCAAGATCTTCGGGATTCCAGTAGTACTTTCATGGCCGGTTTTGTATGCAATATGGGCTCTTGTTCTATTGCTCATGTAGAGCTTCCGCATGTAAAAGTTTTTTGAGCTTAAAAAGTGTACAAAGTACAAACTCACCCATACCTTGTGCTAAAATTTTAATTTTAATTTTATTGCTCATTCATAGAGGCTTTCATATTATGTCATGCATCAATTTAATCTAAAAGCTTAGGTTGTTAGGTGAATATTCATAAATAATTTTAAATCTAACACATAGTTTATTGTCTTAAGTTAGCTTGAAACATGGGTATCTCTCACGTTATTTCAGAGATAGACTCAGCAAGTGCATTTCATCTGCTAGTCTTGTTATAATCATCTTCATCCTTGTTATCCTCATATGTGTGAGATCAAAGAACTCTTGAAGTGGGGGTGGCAGGTGACTCCTGCAAGTATTATTTCTAGTCTTCCATAGATCCAAGAAAAAAAGTAACTCGAAATATGTTTGGTTTATTGTAAATAGGAATTAAATGACTGCATTTGAAAAGACACGTTATATTAATAAATTTTATAAATAGTGAGATTTTATAAATAATTAAATATTACTATATACTATGAAAAATTACTTCAATGAATTGAAGTTTCAAATTAATAAGTTTCCAAATAAGTTTCATAGAAGAATTAATTTGGAAATGAATTTGTATATTAAAATTTTTTCCATTTCTAATATTCTTCCCACTATTGATGACAATTGTAAGTGTATCCCACCTAGCAAAAGAAAAATTTATAAATAATACGTTCTCATAATTAGTTGGCATTTAGCGTTTCGGTTTTTTTTTTTTTTTCTCTTTTACTGTTCTGATGCCACACTCATCAAAATGAAACTCCCCATAGTTTCCTATATTCTGTCTCTCTGTCACATTTCATTATCAAAGAATCTACCAGCTTGACCTGAACACTAGGTAGGTATATATCAATGGCAGACTTCACACGCAGAAGAAATAGCACATTGTGTATAAGATAAATGGGTATGGTCCAATAAAGTGCATGATACATTTCAAGGAGTAAAACACACATGCATATCCGTTAATGAGAAAATCAAGAAAGTGTGTTTTTAAGAAAAGAAAATACGAGTATGTTCTTAATAATCAAAATATCCTAGGTTTTCCATGTGCATGCACTTTATCAAAATCTTAATCATTGATTTTTTTTTTTTTTATCAACAATTATTATCTTGTGTCCTTTTATTATTGCTTTATTGAGTTTACTGTTCTGGGTTAAATTCAGGAATCCGATCGCAGCGAATGAATCTAAAAATATAATAGCTTATAATGATTTTCTAGACTTAACTTCAATAACTTTTGGTCAACTACTCTTCAGTTGATATTGGCACACTTTTTGGAGTAGTAGAACAGTCAAAGGTGCACTGTTAAGGTACTTTTCATGCACCAATTTTTCTTACATTTATGTTAATTTTCTCTTTTTCCATGCTTGATGTAGGCTATGGGGTCAGACAGCAATTATGAAATACAAAGTTGGATTGCATTCATCAAAATACTGATCTATTATATATACACAGATTAATCATTATTTTCCCCATTGTAAGAAAGAAATTAAGATCGGCAAACAAACTGTACATTTTACATACATACAACAACCAAAATACATATGTATATATCTCTTCTTTCTTTTTCCTCATTCACTAAACAAAAATATAGTATTTTAATTATATTCATATTTCCAAATAATTATATTTTTTTCTTTGTTGGGTCTGTTAGTTTTAATCAAAGTTGTACTGCTCGAACCAGACCGGGCAGTCAAACCAGCAAACTGGTGCCTCAACCACCCATCAAAAACCGGAAAAATCAAGTGAACTGGCTAGGTTTGTTTTTCAATTTAAAAAAAAAAAAAAAAACTCTAAGAAGTGAAGAAAGGACGGATTTTCTTTCTTCAAGCAATGTTGCTGAATATGATGCAAGTTGTTTTAATTCCCAAAGTGTGTGTGTTTATCCCTTTTCACTTAACACCTTGCAATTTAGATAAATTTATACAAACTAGTACATGCAAATTAACTTCTAATTAAATGAATGAATTAGAGAATTTCATAGGCTTGCTTTTCATTCCACTCTCCACCAATGTAAGCTATTAACAACATCAAAGATCAATAGAGTTTCATTAAGCTTGTAATGTTTGGTTAAGGCTAAGGTAGGATAATGGATATCATTAAAGCTCAAGTCACCCATAATACATAATCAATCTAGGATAAGAGCTCTAACCTTTCAATGTAGCTCTCCCTCACTTATTTTCAACCTTTTTATTCATCATCTACTTTTGTTTCCTTTTTTTTTTTTTTCATTTGTTTGTGCTTCTTTTGCTTTGGCTCAAATGTCTACACCCCCAAACTTATTTTCTTAATTTACGATCAAAGGGCCAAAAACTTATTGTGAGAAAACAGATCGCAAGTGCACATTACCATCTTACAAGTAATATAATAAAAATAAGTTATTGTCCCACCAAGATTATAGCTATTAACTATCGAAATGAGATTAATTCCAATTTTATCTAAATAATTAATTAAGGAGAAATTCAAGATTAAACTCAAATAACTTGGAAGTAAACAAAAGCAGATAAAAATCATGAATCAATATGGAGAGAAAGCCTTGGGTTTCCGATTTCACTATAACTAATCCCGGTTTTCATTCCTTATTTCCTTAATCTATAATTATCTTCTTAATTGCTAGCAGAGATTCCCTAACTTATTCATTAGCCTCTCCCAAGGTCTAATGAAAATATTTCTCAAGTTATGAACCCACTGTATTCTTATGTGAATTACGAATAACCAGAAAATTCATTTAATTCTATAGATCTCTTTAATTGACTACACAGGCCATGGAGGTATATTCATATCTTATATGCAATCTATGGTATCTATCCCACTGAACTAGACACACAACTCTCCTTCGAGTCTCATTATGATTAACCTAACAACTAATTGGTGATCTAGCAATTTAGAGGTATTAAGATCAGAGATAAACACTCAAATAAAAGAGATAAATCACAAATTAATTCTAAAAGGAATTTCAACCATTCATAATTAAGCTACATCATAGCCTCATTGTGATTATCCTATCAACTAATTGTTGATCAGGAAATTAGAGGCATAAAGATTAGAAATAAACACTCAAGTAGAAAAGATAAAATCATAAATTAATTTTAAAAGGAATTAAAACCGTTCATAGTTCGGCTACATCGTAGTCCTAGAAAAGTAAATTAGTTCATGATTGTAAAATAAAATAGAATTGATGAAATTCTAGACATAGATGAGAAGAAAGAAGAATAAAACTCAAAGTAGAAGCCCATATTTGCTGTCACCAATCCTTGCTCCAATCATTTTCTTGCCTTTTCTCTGCTCTCCAAAAAGTCTAAAAGTTCATCTTCTAAAACCTAAAAGTCCTATTTATACTATTTACAAAGAATCCTACTTAAATTAGGAAACAATATTGTTAGCCACATGATACTTGTCTTTTAGAACCATACAATCCATGCTTTAATACTGAATTTTTACCTGCATTGCAAGCAAATTCTCTCTAAACATGGTGTTTAATCCATAAATTGGCTTTGACATATACCAAGATGGGTAATTTGGAAATGAGAAGAATCTGGCAGCAATTCATGGGGAAAATGGCAATGAAAGCAGCCATCTACCAAGTTTTCTGCTAGACACGGGCAGTAACACGGCCGTGTGTACCCCGTGTCTACCATCCAGAGGCTACTGCTCAAGCTCATGGACAAACACGGCCTCAGACAGGAACAGACACGGCCGTGTCCAAGACCGTGTTGATCAAGCAGAATGTCCAAGAGAACAAAGGCCCGGTCTAAGGGCAAACACGGTCAAGGAAAGAGAAGAACACGGCTGTCTGATGGGCCGTGTTGAACAGGCAGAGGCTACAAAGTCAAGACACGCCCAGGCCAAAGAAGAGCACGGACCATGTCTAAGAGACACGGCCGTGATCAGAAAGGAACACGGCCGTGTCAGAGCCCGTGTTCGAGGACCAGAAATGCAACTTAAGTGACACGCCCAGGACCAGAAAGGAACACGGCCGTGTCAGGGCCGTGTTCGAGCTATTTTGGACCAAATGACCTAATCCTGCACAAGTATAAAAAGGGAAATCTGATGCATGGCAGAGGAGGCCGTACTTGGGAAGAAAAGAGCAGAAGAACTAGAGAGCAAGGGGGAGCAATTGGGACGGGATCGTCATAGAGTTTCTTCTTCTTCTCTTCTTTTCATCTCATGTTGAATACTTATTTGTTTTTATTGAATTCAAGTATGAGTAGCTAAANCTAGCAGAGATTCCCTAACTTATTCATTAGCCTCTCCCAAGGTCTAATGAAAATATTTCTCAAGTTATGAACCCACTGTATTCTTATGTGAATTACGAATAACCAGAAAATTCATTTAATTCTATAGATCTCTTTAATTGACTACACAGGCCATGGAGGTATATTCATATCTTATATGCAATCTATGGTATCTATCCCACTGAACTAGACACACAACTCTCCTTCGAGTCTCATTATGATTAACCTAACAACTAATTGGTGATCTAGCAATTTAGAGGTATTAAGATCAGAGATAAACACTCAAATAAAAGAGATAAATCACAAATTAATTCTAAAAGGAATTTCAACCATTCATAATTAAGCTACATCATAGCCTCATTGTGATTATCCTATCAACTAATTGTTGATCAGGAAATTAGAGGCATAAAGATTAGAAATAAACACTCAAGTAGAAAAGATAAAATCATAAATTAATTTTAAAAGGAATTAAAACCGTTCATAGTTCGGCTACATCGTAGTCCTAGAAAAGTAAATTAGTTCATGATTGTAAAATAAAATAGAATTGATGAAATTCTAGACATAGATGAGAAGAAAGAAGAATAAAACTCAAAGTAGAAGCCCATATTTGCTGTCACCAATCCTTGCTCCAATCATTTTCTTGCCTTTTCTCTGCTCTCCAAAAAGTCTAAAAGTTCATCTTCTAAAACCTAAAAGTCCTATTTATACTATTTACAAAGAATCCTACTTAAATTAGGAAACAATATTGTTAGCCCCACAAGTCTCTAATGTGCCTTGTTATTTCTTATATGTATTGTTTGTCTTGTTGCTACTAATCTATGTTCTGTTTGTAAGCTGTTATCTAGACAAAATTTGAAGTGAAGCCTTGCAGAACTTGTTCTTAAGAACCAGTTCTGGCCTCCAGCCAAGATTGCTGATGTGGATAAAGTCTATCACAGACTCCAGCCAAACTTCCTCTTTTTACAATCTAACTAAGTCATGTTAGCTAAGTTTGGAGAAGTGATTTGTGTAAGGTCCTTATTCCAAGGAAAAATCTATCTACTCTCTTACACAAAGTAACACTTTTTTTCACAAAAGGACAAAAGGCCATGATGCATGATGGGCTTTGTGTCAGTAAGTGGAAGTCCTTTTCTTAGCCTTTTTACAAAGGACTTCACGTGCACAACAAAGCAAATAAAGCAAAGAGACTTCCAAGGCTTTAGTAATCGATGAAGAGAAGTGAGAAGAAAAGATTTTAGAGAGAGAAGGAAGCTATTGTTGAGAGTTTTACTCTTCTTCTTCCTCTCGGTCATCTCTTCATGATTCAAGATTTTCATTGTAAAATATCTACTCTTTGAGAGAGTTTCTTCGTGGGGCTACAACAAAATACTTGGGTTTTTGTACTTGGATTTCTATGGAAGAAATCCATGTGAGTGATCTCTAGTGAGTTAGAGAGAGAGACTTCATGGTGAGCTATGATTAAGCTTGGAGAAGCTTGGAAAAATAAACTTGTTGTTAAGCTTGGAGAAGCTTGAAAAATAAACTTGTAAAGATTGGAGAACCTTGGACAAATAAACTTGAAGAATAGTGGAACCCCATTTGTGGGAGAAATGGATGTAGGCTTTTTAAGCTGGACCACTGTAAAGACTTATGCAGATTTTATTTCTCTTCATCTTTGAACTTCTGGACTAAATTCTGTTTTGTTCTATATGGTTCATTAAGTTATCTCATTGTGTTCAAGTATGGTATTTGGCATAGAACTAGTTTGTAAGAACTAGTTCTTAAATAAATCTGTGATTTGAACTCATTTTTATGAGCAATTTTTAACAACTCCTATTCACCCCCCTCTAGGAGTATTTCTTGCAACTCTAAGATATAAAAATCATAGAGTAATAACTCCAAGCGCTGCAGCTCTTGGAATTGGGTGCAGCTGCCCTTTGTCTCAGGTTGGAACGGGGTTACGGGTGCTGGGGCTCTTACTTTAGAGAGCTGGGGTGCTGGCCTTGCTTGTTAGAGACACTGGGGCTCCTACTTTAGAGAGCTAGGGCTCTTGGTTTCTGGGGCTCTAGTTCTCTAGCCAAATTAAGTTGCTGAATTTTCCTTTGCTTTCTATCTCCTTTGCACATACTTTGGCACTTATTCCACGTTATTGTACTAAAGTCTTCATGACTTAAATAAATCTACACAAGTAACAAAAACACATAATTTAACATTAAAATTCCTTAAGAAACAAACAAAATACTAAACTAAAGATACATAAAGAGTGGATATAAAATCCACTCAACAAGCACCAAACTTGTACCTTTTTACCAAAATCTTATTTCCTACAACATAAGCACATAATCAATCAATAAAAGTACTAAATCACTCAAAAATCAACTAAATACTATGTGAAAAATACCTAAATCATGAATATAAAATCCATTCATCAAAAGGCCTCTGCTGAACCACATGACAACTTGAATATCAACATTGGAAGGTTTGAGGAATAAGAATTTAGTAATAAAGCATGTGATAGTGAAGGAGAGGATGGTCCAAGAGTTGATTTAACTTATTAAAATTGTGGCTGGTTTTTATTAATATTTTTATTGACTTTTGAGTTGAATTTTGTTTATGTTATTTTGAAATATTTTGTTGTCTTGGACTGTTAGTTAAAAGTTATAATGAGTCCTGTTCTCGTTAAAACTTTGGTGATTATTAATGAATGTGTTAGTTAAAATACAATGTACAGGTGTTGTAAATTGCTACTTCATTGCTACTTTAGGCCAAACCTTTTCTCTCTGGTTCGGGAACCGTCTTGTGGTGGTCATTTCATCCCTATCTGCAGTCCATGAATGCTTATCCAAGAACGACATTGTATTCGCTAACTGTCCTCGCTTTATTACCAGCAAGTACTGTTGTGAGAAATCTTAACGCAAGTGTACGTTATCGTTTTCAAGTAATAAGATGAGATAGAGTTATCGTTCCCACAAGGACTAAAGTATCAATTATCAAAATTTGCTTAACCTTAATTTTATCTAATCAATAAATATGGAGAGATTTTCAAGAAACAACTTAAAATAGAATGAAAACAAACTAAACTAGTAAAATGATAGAATTATGAAGAGAGAAATATCTAGGGCTTTTGATTTCACCATAGCTATTCCGATTTGCTATTCCTAATTAATTAACCAAGAACAATCTTCCTAATTGCTAGCCAAGAACCCTAACTTATTTATTAGCCTTTTCCAGAGTCAAACAAAAGTATTTCTAAGTTATGAACCCGCAATATTCTCATGTGAATTGCGAACAACCTAGAAATTCACTTAATTCTATGATTCTTTTTAAATAGCTACACAAGCCATGAAGGTATATTCCTATCCTACATGCATCCTATGTTCTTAATCTCTATGATCTTTAATTACAAATTACCTCCCAGTCTCATTGTAATTATCTAATAAACTAATTGATGATCAAGCAATTAGAAGCATGAAAATTTGAGAAGAAGAAGACAATTTAATAAAGGAGTTCTTGAATTAAAGAAATAGAAAATGTCAAATCATCCTAGCTAGGCTACATTATAGCCCTAGAAGGGAATTTAGTTCATAGCAAAAAGGAAGAACATGGTAGAATCAAGTCCAAACATAATTCAAAGGGAAGAAGAATAAAAACTTTGAAGAGAAGCCCCAATCTTCTTGTGCCCTTCTCCAATCCTTGTTTTTGCTCTCCTCCTTGCCTCCAAAAAGTCCAAAAAAGGATCCCCTAAAAATTCCTAAGAGTTCACCTTTTATGCTCGCCTCTAAAAGCCCTAAAAAAACTAAGGAAAAAGAGCCACGTATAAAGATTTCGGGCACGGGCGCCGCAGCTCTAACTCTCTATCCAAGCATGTGTATTTTTTCGCATACAGGCACTACTGTTCAAGGGGTGCGGCCCTGAGCTGCTGTCCAGGTCTTCGATTCTGATGCTCCAGGGGCTGCGGCTCTAATTTCTCAGGGCTGCAACACTTAGATTCTGACCCAAATCTTCTCAAATTCTTCATTCTTTTACTTTAAACCATAAAACCTACAATTTAACATCAACATCCCATTAGATGAGAATTAATCTTCACTAAACAGCCAAATACTTAAGTAAAGGATACCTAAAGAGTGAGTATAAAACTCACTCAACAAGTACATAAGCTACAAGTACATAATCTGGTTTAGGAGTTATATTGCAAATTGACGTTTGATCCTCTTTCAAGCATTGACGGGTTCTCAAGAGCTGCTTGACCAATAGCTTCTGTCTCACATGTAAATTCATTGATAAAGTAAGAAACATTTTGGGAATAGAATCACTAGGAGAGCAGAAGGATTGGGAGAGAGTGCGCAAAAACCAAAAGTAAAGAAAAGAATATTAGAAAGGAAAGTAAAGAACAATTAGAATCCTATTGGGAATTATATTTGTGAGTAGTAGAACAAGTAAAGAATAAAGCCATTGAGTGAGTTGTAGAACAACAAGTAAAGAACAAAAGCTCCTCTTTGTGACTGGAAAATTCTTTTCCAATGTAAGAGTCGAAAGAAACAAAGTGAATGAAATCAGTTTGAGTCACACATATACCAGAACAAATTTCATATCCCAATCCACTTATATAAGCTGCCTTGTAATCCCACCAACTTACAATACCAACACAACCGTTTAATTGGGCTTTGATATTGAGATCCTCTAATCAAGGCTTGAGTTCTAACTTCAAAAATCAAAAATCAACCTTTCAGAAGCTTTTGATTTGCTCTGGGGAAGTGCAAAATCATATTGCAAGTGGAAGGAGTGTTGTTTCTACCATTTTTATACCAATCTAATTGGAAACTNTTTGAGTCACACATATACCAGAACAAATTTCATATCCCAATCCACTTATATAAGCTGCCTTGTAATCCCACCAACTTACAATACCAACACAACCGTTTAATTGGGCTTTGATATTGAGATCCTCTAATCAAGGCTTGAGTTCTAACTTCAAAAATAAAAAATCAACCTTTCAGAAGCTTTTGATTTGCTCTGGGGAAGTGCAAAATCATATTGCAAGTGGAAGGAGTGTTGTTTCTGCCATTTTTATACCAATCTAATTGGAAACTACAATTCTGAAGCAGAGGTAAGTCTATTCCAAATTAAGTTTCACTATGTTTTCTTTCTTTTATGTTGTGTTAAAATTAGAAAATATCATATTTCATTTCAAATTCATTCCAATGTGCTATCATTCCAATGGTACCAAAATCAAAGTTAATTATATCACCCATGATTGATTGTGCTATATTATGTATTGTAGAACTAGTTGTAAATTAAATTTGTTAATAAAAATAAATTATTAGAATTTATTGGGATCTAATTCATATATATCTATTACACTCTGAGGAGAATCCATTACTTGAGTTATAATCACTTAAATTTACATCTGATGGAAAATAAGTGTCATCCCATTAATATGACTGAAGATTAACATTTTATAAAACTTCAAAGCTTAAATAAATTTTCAATTAAGTAAATTGCTGATAATGACTTAAAATAAAATGACTAAATAATTTCAAAATATACTAATACTTTATAAAATATCATTCTATGATCTATGGCTAAGAAATCTTCTACAAATAAATTTGAATGACTCTTAGAGTTTACTTGATGATTTATCTTTATAAATTATCATTTTTACGTTGTATTTTGTTTGAGAAAAAATATTAATTGATGAAGCAAATTCATTTAACTCCATATTTTGCTTAAGGGATCGGCTATTTCCACACGCTATTTTGTTAATGTCACATTTTATTTAATGTCTAAATATGATTTAGACTAACTTAATTGACTAATCATAATATTCTCTTTCTAACTCTTATTAATTGTAGCTCTATTTTTTTGTACAATTATCGCCAATCTCATTCTTAAATTTTAAGTGTATTTTTCTTAATTATTATCAAAATGATTTTACATCATTGATTTCGCTTTCATATTCAGGCAATTCATATCGGAAGTGGAAGGAGTGTTGTTACTGCCATTTTTATACAACCTAATTGGAAACTACAATCTTGAAGCAGAGGTAAGTCTATTCCAAATTAAGTTTCACTATGTTTTCTTTCCTTTTTGTTCTATTAAAATTAGAAATATCATATGTCATTTCAAATCCATTCCAATGTGCTATTATTCTAATGCGCTATTATTCCAGTGCTTGTCTTCATTTTATTCCTACCTTGCTACATCATTTGAACTTCATTTCCAGTTCTTCTTTGGCCTTTATATTCCATCTTTAGTTTCATCTCTCTGGCTTTGTTTTGCTATCTAGTCTAAGAATCAGGAAACAGATCACACTCACACCTTTCAAAATCTATCATGTCTTGGTATTAAAATGTTCTTTCGCCTTGTTTGTTTGTTTGTTTTTTTTTTCATCACTAGAATTGAGTTAAACTTCATTTTTTTTTTTTGGTGCAATAAATTATGTTTGAGCATATATATAGTTGCAAATTAAGACCAGTTCTACAATGTCAATACATAACTTGACACATATAATAAGACTAACCTTTGAACTTGGTACTGTTGTGAAGATCTTGAAAAACATAGTAACATAGTGCGAGTAAAATGCACAAATATTTAATAAATTTTGAGTTTAATTTAAGTCAAAATTATCATTTATTTTAATTCAACTTTTTGATTGTGTAACTTTAACTTGTCAACTTTTTGGATGTTTAACACATATGGTTTGAATCAACTTTTTGAGATCTTTGCAATGATACCAATTTTTTCTTTTTTTTTAGTTTTGTTGCCCATGATTGATTGTGCTATGTTATATATTGTAGAACTAGTTGTAAATTGAAGTAGTTGATAAAAAAATAAATTATTAGAATTTTTTGGGATCTAATTCATATATATATATATATATATATAAACTCTGAGGAGAATCCACCACATGAGTTATAATCACTTATATTTACATCTGATTGAAAATAAGTGTTATCCCACTAATATGATTGAAGATTAACACTTTATAAAATTTCAAAGCTTAAATAAATTTTCAATTAAGTAAACTGCTGATAATGACTTAATATAAAATGACTGAATAATTTGAAAATATACTAATACTTTATAAAATATCATTCTATGATCTACGGCTAAGAAATCTTCTAGACATAAATTTGAATGATTCTTAGGTTACTTGATGATTTAATCTTTATAAATTATCCTTTTTACAGTATATTTTATCTGAGAAAAAGCTTTAATTGATGAAGCAAATCCATTTAACTCTATATTTTGCATAAGGAAGCGGCTATTTTCACACTTTATTTTACTAATGTCACATTCTATTTGATTTTTAAATATGATATACACTAGAGGGCCTAGTGGCACCTTCTCTAATCATAAGAACTAGAGGGTTTGATGTCGTGGGTTCTATTCCTATCATGTACTCCCCTCCCCTTTCCCTAGCGTATAAAAGCTTTAATTGATGAAGCAAATCCATTTAACTCTATATTTTGCTTAAGGAAGCGGCTATTTTCACACTTTATTTTACTAATGTCACATTGAATTTGATTTTAAAATATGATATACACTAGAGGGTCTAGTGGCACCTTCTCTAATCATAAGAACTAGAGGGTTTGATGTCGTGGGTTCTATTCCTATCATGTACTCCCCTCCCCTTTCCCTAGCGTATTGCACTTCTATGTAACAAAAAAAGAATGATATACACTAAATTGTACAAAATTGACTAATCGTAATATTCTCTTTCTAGCTCTTATTAATTGTAGCTCTATTTTTTCCTACAACTACATATCTCCAATCTCATTCTTAAATGGTATCTGTATATATCTTTCTTAATTATTATAAAAATTATTTTACATCATTGATTTCGCTTTTATATTCAGGCAATTGAACAATATCTAAATGGATTTGGAATTAAATAATATTTACAACGTTTCAATGGTTTAGCAGCTTTCAATGTTGTCACCTTATGGTCTTTTTTCTTCGTTGAGGCCAAATTAGTAGGTTGTGTTTTTCGTTCCTTGTCGCTAATAGTGAGTATAATTATGCCTTGCTCATTGTGACCTCTTGTTGGTTTAAGATTAATTTAATTCAAAATCAGATTTCAATTCTGCAGGGTAGTGATGCTGTTATCAGTTTCATATTGTATGGTTTCTTTTGAAGTTTTACTGGGCAATGCTATGGTGTTGGGTACCTCTGTATAACATAACATGCACTTCTAGGAATTAGGGGATAGGTAGATGATGTCTGGAAATTAGAAGAGTGCTTATTTAGTTTATTTTAAGATTTGTACAGTTGACGGGCTAAAACAGAGGTTTATGTGATGTATGCTATTTTTTGTTACAATATTTGTCTTCAAGGTTAAAGCTTAAAAGAGGGATTTGATTTTAGTTCAATGATTTCAACTAAATTATAAATGTGGTTTTATCTCCACGTGGGTTAGGCTATTATGAAACAGGAGTTCAAAAATCAATAATGTAAAATTATTTTGATAATAATTAAGAAAAATATATTTATCATTTAAGAATAAGATTGGAGATAATTGTTAGAAAAAATAGAGCTATAATTAATAAGAGTTTAAAAGAGAATATCCACATAAAAATAAAAAAAGAATATCATGATTAGTCAATTTAAATTTTTTTTTTTTTTTTATAGAGGTAACTTTTAGTCTATATCATACTTAGACATTAAATAATAGGTGAATAAAATATAATGTGAAAATAGGTGAATAAAATATAATGTGAAAATAGCAGCTCTCTTTGCTTAATTTGATTTGATTTTAAGAATTGATCGGGTTGATTCTGTTTGAAAATAACATATATTTAAGTCACTAATAATACTATCATAATAACACTATAACTACTCCCTAATCTTAAAGTTAAGATATGGCAGATAAAAAAAAAAATTAAGTACATGATCACTTGAATTATAGCTCGGGGTCTTTCTATATCTAGATTTAGGTATATCTCATAATTTACTTGTCAATAATTTATATTTGAGCCAAGTCATGTTATGCTAAGATTATATTGTCATTTCATTGCAACTAATTGTTAGCTGCCTCTTCCTTCACTTGCCCCTGACATTAAAACTAGGAATTCTTGAACTAAAGTGCTTGTNAAATAGCAGCTCTCTTTGCTTAATTTGATTTGATTTCAAGAATTGATCGGGTTGATTCTGTTTGAAAATAACATATATTTAAGTCACTAATAATACTATCATAATAACACTATAACTACTCCCTAATCTTAAAGTTAAGATATGGCAGATAAAAAAAAAAATTAAGTACATGATCACTTGAATTATAGCTCGGGGTCTTTCTATATCTAGATTTAGGTATATCTCATAATTTACTTGTCAATAATTTATATTTGAGCCAAGTCATGTTATGCTAAGATTATATTGTCATTTCATTGCAACTAATTGTTAGCTGCCTCTTCCTTCACTTGCCCCTGACATTAAAACTAGGAATTCTTGAACTAAAGTGCTTGTTGCAGACATGCATTTTGCTATGAATCTGATCATGTAAAAAAAAGTTGCTCTTATAGATTTACTGACAAAATCCCTAATTCAATTAATGTTTGGCACTGTGATGGTTGTTGCTATGTTTTTATGGTGGTTGTCTAAGGCTTCGCATTTTAAGGAAGTGGATGAAGTTGAGATGGTTAAACTGTTAGATGATGTCTATCAAGTTAATAACTATATATATGAATAGAATAACTACATAATTTATACATAATAATCATAGTACTAGGGGATATTTTGATAATTTCTCATAGTGTAAGAGGCACATATTTAAAAGATATTTTCTTTTAGCTCTATTAAGTCCTATAGGCGAAGTTCTAACACCCCACAATAATAAACTCAAAAATTATTTATATCCATCAACCCATAGTTAAATCATGGTCAAGTGGATAATGTTTTGCAGTGAGATGGGTAATGCTCTCCTTTTGTTGAGTGTCTTTGGGAGTTTAGACTTTAAGGAAGAAGATGACCATTAATGATATTTCTTATCATCATTATAAATGTTGACAAATGAGATTACTTCCAAGGCAAAGGAGCTGCTTGATGAAGATGATAAACGCCGCAAAAATACAGGGTGTTCCAGCAGATCATTTCCAAACTTGTGGTGGAGGCATCAACTTAGTAGAAGGGCAAAAAAGTTGGCACAGGAAATTGTCGAAATTAAGAGCAAGAAAGAATTTCCTAACATTTCTTACCATGGAGAACTGAAAATTATAGAGACAGGGTCTTCATCAACCACAAATGGCGAGGCCTTTGAATCCAGGGTTTTAGCACTGAACCAGATTATGGAGGCACTAGCAGATCCTAATCTTAACATGATCGGAGTGTATGGGTTGGGTGGTGTGGGCAAGACCACTCTAGTCCATCAGGTTGCCAAAAAAGCTAAAGAAAAGTCATCGGATTTGGTGGTTGTTATTGCAACTGTAAAACAGAACTCAGAGATTAAAGAAATCCAACAACAGATTGCTGAAATGTTGGAACTTGAATTGAAAGAGCAAACCCCTATGGTAAGAGCAGCTAGACTACGCCAAAGGTTAGAGCAAGAGGAAAACATTCTTGTGATCCTAGATGATCTCTGGAAAAAGCTTGAATTGGATGAAATAGGCATCCCTTATGGGAAGGAGAACAAGAAATGCAAAATATTAATGACCTCCAGAGACAGAGCTTTGTTGTCTGATCACATGAATACTCAAAAGAACTTTAAGTTCACAGAGTTGGCAGAAGCAGAAGCTTGGAAGTTATTTAAGGAGAAAGCTGCACTTAATGAATCTTCGGAAAGTGATCAATTGCTATCTGTAGCCAGAGATGTTGCTGCAGAGTGTGGTGTGTTGCCAATTGCCCTTGTGACGGTTGCAAGTTCAGTAAAAGGAAAGAAAATACCAGAGTGGAAGGATGTGTTGCTACAACTACAGAATCAGCTGTATTCTGATATAAATACACCGGTTGAAGTAAGTTATGAAAATTTAGAAAATGATCGCCTCAAGTCAATATTCTTGCTCGCTGGTGTGATTACTTCTGATTTGACCATGGATTTGTTCAAGTATTCTTGTGGTTTGGGTTTATTTCGTGACATGAATAAATTAGAAGAGATGCAATATAGCTTCGACACTTGCATTAGAAAACTAAAAGATTCATGCTTGTTACAAGATAGTGATAATTCTAGCAATCGGTTTACAATGCATGATGCTGTCTGAGATGTGGCCATATCAATAGCGTCCAAGGTTAACCAGCTCTTCCGAAAAGTAAATGAAAAGTTAGGTGAGGAAGAATAACCAAAGGATGATAAGCTGAAAAGTTGCAAAACAATCATTTTATATGGTAACAACATTGAAAAACTTCTCGGAGGACTAGATTGTCCAAATATCACCTTTTTACACATATACAACAATGACCTTTCTCTAAAATTACCAGATAACTTTTTCAAAAGAATGCCTTCACTCAAAGTATTAGACTTGACTAAAATGGGCTGAGTTTCTACCTCCATCTATTAGTCTCTTAAGCAACTTGCATAGCTTGTGTCTTGATCAATGTGTTTTGGGGGACATAGTGATAATTGGGGAATTGGAAGGTTTAAAAGTTCTTAGTCTAGGCTACTCTACGATTGAACATTTGCCACCAGAAATAGGGAAATTGACGAAGCTGCAATTGTTGGACTTGAGTGGTTGTGAGCAGCTTGAATTGATTCCAGCCGGTGTATTATTAAACTTGAAAATGTTGGAAGTGTTATAGGTGGCAGAAGTTTTGATCAGTAGGCTACTGACCATAACAATCTATAGCTAGTCCTTCTGAGCTAAATGATTTGAGCCACTTGAACACTTTAGTAGTACGTGTTCCTGAAGAAAACATGCTTCCCAAGGAACCGCTGTTTGAGAAGTTGCAGTTGCAAAGATATGAAGTAATCATAGGTAATTCAAAGTACTGGTTTGGTGAGTCTGAATATTCAAGGACCTTGAAACTGGATCTCAATACTGGTATTGACTCAAAGAATTACTTCAGAGGTTTGCTAGATATTGTTGAAGATTTGAGCTTGAGAAAGTTGAAAGGTGCAAAGAATATTGTTCCAGAAATAAACGAAAAAGGTTTGTTAGAATTAAAGTATCTTAAAGTCATTTATAACAATGAACTTCAATTCATAGTTGACTCAGTGGGCCACAGGGATCTCTTTCCTAACTTAGAGTCATTGGTTGTCAACAGGTTATCCAACTTGGTAAAGTTATGCAATGGCTCTCTTACAAAGGGATCCTTTTCCAAATTGAAGGTTGTTGAAGTGAATTTTTTGATAGTTGCAGAGTTTATTCTTAGGGGGGTGAATAGGAATTGTTAAAAATTACTTCTTAAAAACAAATTCAAATCACAGATTTGTTTAGGAACCTAGTTCTTACAAATTAGTTCTTTGACAATGACAAATTTGAATATAACGAAATAGCTTAACAAACCCTATAGACCAAAACAAAAATTTATCCAAAGAATCAAATATGAAGAGAAAGAAAAACTACAAGAGATTTTATAGTGGTTCAGCTAAACATGTCTATATCTACTTCTCCCATGACATAGGGTTCCATTATTCTTCAAGCTTTACAACAAGTTTATTTTTTCAAGCTTCTTCAAGCTTCACAACCATGACTTTTGTTTTTCAAGCTAACCATCAACTTTCTCTCTCTAACTCACTAGAGATCACTCTCATAAATTTCTCCCATAGAGATCCAGATACAAAACTCAAGTGTTTTGGTGCAACCCCAAAGAATAAACTCTCTTATAGAGTAGATATAATACAATAAAAATCTTGAAACATGAAAGGATAAACAAGAGGAAGAAGAAGAAGAGCAAAGCTCTCAACAATGACTTCCTTCTCTCTCTAAAATATTTTCTTCTCACTTCTCTTCATGCATAAACCGAAGCCCTTGCACTACCTCTTGATGTATCATCTTTCTTATGCACGTGTGGTCCTTTGTAAAAGGCTAAGAGGAGGTCTTCCACTAGTTGACACAAGGTCCATCATGCATCATGGCTTTTTGTCATTTTGTGAGAAAGAGACTTGTCATTGTGTAAGAAAAAGTAGGTAAAGTGTTTATTGAGAAAAAGGGAACTATACATCAGTCACTTCAAAGAGGACTTTTCAAACTCACTAACACAACTCTTAGTTGGATTGTAAAATACTAAATTTGGCTGGAGAGTCCTCAACAAGCTTTGTTCACATCAGCAAAGTTTGAAGCTCTCATTATCTATAGATGTTTGATTACAGAAGCAAGAACCGGTTCTTAAGAACAAGTTATTCAATGCTTCAAATCTGCTCTAAATAGGATTTTAGAGAAAAACAACATAGATTAGAAATAACAAGACATTTTGTTATCATCAAAGCAGGATCAGAGACTTGTGGGACTAACATTCTTGTTACAAAATGAAGAGCCTTTTTTCATTTTCCCTTCCAAGATGTCCTCCACAACTTAATAAAATTAAAGTTAACAGTTGCAAACTTTTGGAGGGAATAGTTTTTGATGATGGAAAGGTTGTTGGCATGCTCCAGTTTGCAGAATTACGCACTTTGACATTATCAAATTTACCTGAATTAATTGGTTTCTATTATGAAGACAAAACATCTTCTAAAACTCAGCAGAAGAAGACGCAATTTGCAGATGATAAGGATCATATAGAAATTATAGACAACAATAGTCTTGATCCTCTAGTTGCACTTTTTTCTGAGAAGGTGTGTTTAACATTTTGCAACCAAAGCTTAATACTAGGTATCTATTATGCATTTATATAATTACCTGAATATGGGAGATTATATATATGAAATGATAAATTAATTCTGGTCAATAGTAATAAAATTTATTCAGATTTTGATGTTGATCATCTTCTTGTTAAAACATATAAATTTAGTTTTTTTGTCAAAAAAAAAGGAAGAACAAAAAGAAGAGTTGACAATGGAAAAGGGGTTTGAAAAAAATTTCAAATTGTCTGAATTATAAAATTTAATTCAAATTTGAACACCTGAGCATTGTTGTCATTGCTTCAAATAAAAAATTTCTGACTCCTAAATATACTTGGCATTCATACTTTTTAACTAGCTTTTAGATGCACGTCTAGTGAAAATGGAGATTATTATTATTGCCAAATCGAAAAGATATAATAAATATTGCATGTGTGTGTGAAACAAATTCAGTATTATCCTCTGTTTTTTGATATTAATATTACTTATTGAGAGACTACTAATCATCAAGAAAGAAACCTTGTGTTCATACAGGGGTCATAATAATTCAATAAAACCTTCAATTTAAGCTTGAAAATCCAATTAATGGATATAAGGAGAAGAATCCAAAGAAAATTTGTTCTTGGCCACAATGGAGATGAACCACTGATTGCAAGAAGAGTAGTATTATATTCTACCATTTTCTTTACAGCTACATATTTGGCATTGGCTGTGTATATCTACATTTAAGAGACCTGTTAAAACTAATCTGGTCACTTATTTTAATTTAACCCCTTTTTAAATGGTGTGAACCTCTTTTTTCTTTCTTAGTGGAATAAATTTTTCGCTTTATAACTTTGATGTTGTCATGACTATATATATGGGTTTTGTGGTGTAGGTTATTTTCCCCAACTTGGAGACAATGATTATCTTGAGGGTAGATAATTTGAATAAAATATGGGATTCGCAAGGCCAACAATTTGGTGGGTTATCATTTCGCATTTTGAAAACTCTAATGGTATTCGATTGTGATGGCATCTCAAAATTAATTCCATTTAACTTACTGGAAAACTTGGAAGAGCTGAAAGTGAAAAATTGTGATTCCCTTGAAGTAGTATTTGATTTGGAAGGAACAACTAAAGAAGGGACACATGCTGTAGTCAAGTCCTCGCATTTGAGGAAATTAATGTTAAATGTGCTACCCAATCTAAAACATGTATGGAATAAGGATCCACAAGGAATTCTTGATTTCCAGTGTCTGTCTATAATAAATGCTTCATACTGTGACAGCTTGAAATATTTATTTCTAGTCTCTGTTGCCAAGACTCTTGTGAAACTTGAGGAGCTAAGAATAAGACATTGCAGTGAACTTGAGAATATTGTTGGAAGGAAAGAAGAAGGACTTGATGACTCATTCAGTTTCGTATTTCCTCAAGTAACGATAATGGAACTTGAAGATTTACCAAAACTTGGAAAGTTTTACCCTGGAACATATTCTACAGAATGACCACTATTGGAAGAATTACATCATGTATCTGTTAACAGGGAACTAAATATTTTTGGGACTGCATTTCTTGAAGCTTCAATTCAGCAGCCCCTCTTGTTTGAAAAGGTACCAAACTTAATCATTTCCATTTTTTTTTGGGCATTTACTTTTGTATTTTTAATATTCCTTACTTTTGATAGAAATTTTAACCAAACATACCACATCAATCATGGTACACAAATCACAGACATATAGTGTGAAGAGTGTATAAGTGATTATTATCCTTTTAGCATACTATGAAACATATTATGTGGCTTGTCCATGCTGTGGCCGTTGATGAAATTGTAAAGACTTGTGTCTTGGCAAAACGAGGGCAGTTGTTGTCCTGTTAAATAACATTTCTTAAGTTATAATACTTTTTTATAATATTTACGTACTAATAAAGTTATTTTAATTGGTCTGTCAATCAATCCCCAAGTTAAGAGAATTGACATTGGACTGCAATAAAAGGATGATGACATGACTTGAACGATATTCACAAGACTTTTGTTTGAGAAAACTTAAAATTCTCACACTAGGGTTCTTTGATGATGTGCCAACTAGTTTTTCATACTCATTTATTCAAAGAATGTACACCTTGGAAGCTCTTATCGTGAAAGATGGTTCATTTGAAGAGATATTTCCTCTTGAGAGAATAATTAGTGAGGAAACACAGTATGACAGCGGGTTACACATCAAAGCATTGACTCTTGATGAACTTCCAAAATTAAAGCACATATGCAGAGAAGGCAATGAATTGGATCTAATTCTCAAGAATCTAGAAGAGCTACATGTCCTCAAATGTTCCAGTTTGTCGAACTTAGTGCCCTCCTCAGTAACGTTCAATCATCTGGCATTACTAGAATTATTTAATTGTGACAGGATCTTGCATTTAATGGCATCATCCACGGCTAAAAGCCTGAGCCAACTCACCACGATGAAGATAAAGACATGTAAAATGACAAAAGAAATAGTAGCAGATAAGGTGGCCAATGCTGAAATCACAGATGAGATCACATTCAGCAAATTGAAGATTTTAAAGCTTGAGATTTTACCATGGTTGGAAAGCTTTTGCTCAATGAATTATGTCTTCAATTTCCTCGCTTTGGAAAATGTATTTATATCTTGATGCTCCAAAATGAAGATATTTTCTAAGCGAGCCCCTACCTCACCAAAGCTTCAAAATGTAAAAGACAGTTAGCGGTGGGACAGCTACTGGGAGGGTGACTTCCACTTTACAAAAGATGTCTATATATCAGGTATGCAGAAATTCAACCTCCTTAGAATTCTTGGATTTTGTCTTTTAAGTTTTTCTTCACCTATACACTTGTCGTTTTGGCCTAAGTAACACTTCAAGAAACCTGTTTTCAAGCTTCCGTCTAATGAAAAGGGAAGTGTTACCAAAATGTACAATAACATTAACGATTTGCATTCTTGAAAATTCTTTCAAAATGGTAGGTGGATCATTTTGATCATAGAACTGTTGTGAGAAGCCTATAAATATTCAACAGATTTCCCTTCCAAGTTTATTTTACACGCACACAAAAAAGCATTGGTACTCGTGCAAAATCATGCACATGTTCATAGATGCAGTTCTATACTTTAATGTTCCTTCCTTTTCCAATCATACACAAAGCACCTTTAGTAAAATACATTAACCTCTCTGGACATTTAATTAAATTATATTGAAATCTCTTATTGTTTTATAAATTATACTGACTTCTCTAACTTATATTTTAGCATTACAAAGCTTTTATTTCCTATTTCATAAGTTACAGATAGCAGCTCCCTTCAATTAAATTTCCAAAACAAGTGATGCCTCTGTAATTTCCAAAACAAGAAGCAGGGTTTGGGTAATTCCACCAAATCTCATGGCAGTTGTGTATAATTTACTGATCAATTGTTTATTCTTTAGAATATGTGCACAATGGAGTGTAGCCTCTTCGATGAGTCCTTACTATGTTACTCATTCATGGTTCTTTTTTTCTACTTTCAGTTTAATTCTCTTCAAAAGTGGAACTATAGTTTAACAATTCTCATTTTCTTTTTAAATATATAATGTTAACCATACAAAATTCATTAAATTCAATGTATTTGGTTGCACATGTATATATGCAGTTAAGTCGTTTGATGATATCGGACTACCCAGAGTTAAAAGAAATATGGCATAGCCAAGTTACTGATGGGAAATTTTATCATTTGGAGACTGACGTTTTCAAAGTGTGAATGGTTCTCAAAAGTGCTTCCAGTGAATCTATTGAAGCATTTATACAATTTGACAGAGCTGGAAGTGAAATCTTGTAACTTAGTAGAAGTTGTGTTTGACCTAGAAGGGGCTACCATACATAGAGCGAGACAATTTGTACCCTGTACAGACTTGGGGAAATTGAATTTAACTTCCCTACCAAATTTGAAGCATGTATGGAACAAAGATCCAAATTGTATTTATAGTTTTGAGGGGCTGTTTGTAATAAATGTTTCATACTATCAGAACCTGAAATATCTATTTCCAGTCTCTGTTGCTAAGGCTCTTGTGCAGCATCAGGAGCTAAAGATAGAAAGTTGCAGTGAACTTGAGAATATTATTGGAAGGGGGGAAGAACCTGATGTTGTCTCAATCAGTTTTGTATTTCCTGAAGTGACTTTCATTGAACTTCGGGATCTACCAAAACTTAAGAGCTTCTACCCTGCAAGATATTATACTGAATGGCCAATATTAAAAGAATTATATTATGTATCTATGAACAGAGAAGTGAATATTTTTGGGTCTGGACTTCTTGGAATTGAAGAATCACATTATGAGGATGGACTTGAAGCTTCAATTCAACAAAACCTCCGAATTGAAAAGGTACAAAACTTAATCATTTTTTTTTTCGAGATGTTACTTTTGTACTTCTATTATTCATACGTTTGATTGAAGTTTTATGCCTAGTACAAATGAAATAAACTGAATATAGAATCCAAATCTTAAAGGATGTTTCACTTTTATGAGATCAATTAATCAAGTATGATACCCTTCAATTGGTAGTGGTCTCATATGCTTTGTACCTTGTTTGATAAAATTATTTTATGAAAATGAGGCATTAATGGCTTCACAATCACCAATTACTAATTTATCAAACAATCTCTTTTTCTTTATCTTTTCTTTTTAATCTTTTACAACAATTTTGAATTAGCATAGTCGTCCTTGAAATTTTGAATTGTTTCCTAAACTTTCAAATTCTTAAAAGAAGGTTAATATATGATATTATAAGTAATGAGACACAATTCATAGACATCGTAATGATAATTTATGATGAATATTTGTATGAAACTTACTATGTGGCTTGGACGGCCGTATGACTTGGTCGTGCTGTGGCCTTGATGAAATTGTAGAGACTTGTATCTATGACTTGGACATACATGCACATTTTAAGTTAATTAATACCTTTTATAATTATAATTAAGTTTCTTTTAATTGGTCTGTCTGGCAATGCCAGAGTTACATAAGTTGGAACTAGACTGCAATGAGACCATAATGACTTGGCTTGGACAATATTCATCAAACATTTGTTTCAGCAAACTCAAAATTCTCAGGCTCAGATTCTTTAATGATGTGTCAACTACTTTTCCATACTCATTCCTTCAAAGAATTCCCACTGTGGATACTCTTATTGTGACAAATGGTTTATTTGAAGAAATATTCCCTTTTGAGAGAGTAATTGGTGAAGAAAGACAGCATGGCAACCGGATACACATCAAATCATTGTCACTTGATAAACTTCCAAAATTAAGGCACATATGGAGAGAGGGCAATGAATTGTACCCGATTCTCAAGAATCGAAAAAAAACTATTTGTTCTCGAATGTTCAAGTTTGTTGAACTTAGTGCCCTCGTCAATAACATTCAATCTTTTGACATCATTGAAAGTATGTAAATGTGAAAGGATGTTGGATTTAATGGCATCATCCATAGCAAAAAGCCTAGGCCAACTCACCACAATGGATATACAGGAATGTGGAATGATAAAAGAAATAGTTGCAGACAAGGTTGCTGGAACAATAGATGAGATTACATTCAGCAAATTGAAAGGTATAAAGTTTCAAAATTTACCATGCTTGGAAAGCTTTTGCTCAAGAAACTATGTCTATAAATTCTCATCTTTAAAAAATGGTGTTATACGCCACTGCCCCGAGATGAAAATTTTCAGAGGGAGTGTCGGAGACACCAAAGCTGCAGAATGTGCAAGTAGACAAAAGAGATGAAAGTCGTTGGGAGGGCAACCTTAACTCAACTATACTAAAGTTGTATGACGATATGATAAGTGAAATTTCAACTACCTAAAACTTTTAGGGTTTTTCTTACTTTTATTTTTCTCATGCTGATCTATTTCAAACTGAGATAATCAATACAATAACAACACATAATTTTATTTTATTTTTCGATGTGATAGAAATAACACTAGTTGACATGAGAGTTGGCTTGTCTTCCACATGCTTACTAACACTATCTTCTTAAATTGTGTAATATATTTTCCTTTGAGTAGGTTGCTTCTGGCAGTACAAGGAGCGAGGAAAGTGAAAGTAAGGAGAATTCATCTAGTCATAGTTCTTCTAAAGGCAGTGGCCATGCATTGTCATATGTGGACACTAAGGTGTTGTTTGGTATAGAGAATCCTTTTTCCTGGGAATCATTACTTTCCTGGAAATCCTATTCCCAGGAATGAGATTACTGAAAAAGTTGATATTCTCATATTTGGTTATCACTTAACTTTCCTGAGAATATTATGGTGTATTCCCATGTTTGATTCAAGTAGAATATACCCAATAATGCTTTCAATTTTTTCAAAAATACCCTTAATTGAAATAAAAGAAAATAAGTAAAATAACACAACATATACCTACAAATTGATGATCCACGGGAACAATAAAACTTTCAGCTTTATAAATAATTTCAAAATATACAAAGATACATATTAATTACTACATTGATACTATCACTAATACACTATCCAAAAAATTTCAAAATCCTACTGAACCAGCTGAATATTAAACAAAGTTTCTTGAGAATTAAAGAAACCCGGTTGGGTGTAGATATTGAAAGAGCAAGATGAGCAAGGCCAAAGTCAGCAACACGAGCTTCAAAGGATTTGGTAAGAAGAATATTTGATGCTTTGATATTTCCATGGGAGTTACTAGGACCCTGTGAGTGTAGGTATGCAATCCCACGTGCAACACCAAGGGCAATGCCTGACCTTGTTTCCCAATTTAGTGGAGTCCTTCCAGCTGAACTAGTTCCTATAACATGAAATCAGAAAGATAAATAAGCAAGCAATATCAAATTTTGTATTTGATCGTCTTACACCCACATTACAATCCTTTGGCTTTGTATTTCTCAACTCCATTCTTAACTTAGTTGCATATTAGTTCACCTAAAAGTTGCTATCTGAACAGAAATACTGGTCATTGCACCCAGCTTCAGAGTCAAAACTAATGCAAATGCACAGTGAGGGTGGAAGAGAGAATGCAGAACACAAGTTAAGTCAAGACAACAATTCTTACCCCTAAGACAACTTGGAAATTATCCATTGATGTTTATCAAAATCTAAACTTCAACACAAATGCTTTACTTAGAAACATATTGAAAAATTCTAAAACATAATATTCTCAACATTACTTCAAAAGAATTTCAAATATTAAAACATCAAGCACAATCCTAAGAGGAAGTATTTATGGATGTTAAATTGAAGTTTAGAACATGGAAAACCAGCAAAGAAGCCCAATCACCACAGAACAGGCAGAAACTTCAGGTTTACAAGAAAATGCTTTAGATATATCTATGCTATGCAAACAATCGAAAATCAGAATTATGATCCTAATCCCAATTGAAACAACAGTGTCAATGAAATAGAGAAGAGAAAAGAAGGTTGACTATTACCACTTTCACAAATGTGCCTGTAATAACAAGTTTCAAAGTAAGAATATAATCAAGCAAAGTGAAACCAAAAAGAAAAGAAGACAGTGCACAAGATCTTGTCCAAAATCAGGCAGAACTTTAGACTAAGATTCATACAAGAACCACAGGGTTCAAACTGAGCTTATATGGCTGGGTATTACATGGTAAGTCCTAAAAGCTTTTACTTTCAGATCCTTTCTCAAATAAAACTCTTCTCCTGCAAATGTAAGTTATGCATCAGCAACAACTATTAAGAGGCCAAACTCTAATGTTTAATTGCAGAATTTTGATTGGAAACAGCCATTACCCACATCCAAGCCAATCAGAGAATGCTTCAGTTCAGAGTGGTCCATTTTCCTGTGCACCTCAGAGTTGCTCTACATCCACTTTTACACATTTTGGTACCACAATTGCTGGAGGTTTCATATTGTATAAACCACGTGTTGCAATGTACATTGGCAGTCCCCCCTATCAATAGCAAATATATGTCATGAAAAAGTTACCCAAAGATAATAGCAATAGCAACCAAAAACAAACCATACCATGATGATCTTTCTAACCCCAACAACAGAGGTTCTTAATTTAAAATTATAAAAATAGAAAAGGAAAGAGCATAGACATACAAGGGCTTCACAGTCCAAAGAATAATCATTTTAACATACATGACATTTAATTGAACATAAACAAATTTAACTACATAATTCTGGAGAGTTTCAAAAGATAACCTAAAAAAATTAACAGTCATAGTTGCCAATTGCTAGAGGTCAGCCCAGAAACCAGCTGCAATAATCAAACATTGACCTTCTATAAGGCTGATTTGTCTTCTGGACCAAACTAATGACTCAACCATGATAGATTCCAAGACTGATCACATGAATTTATGCAAAATTCTACAACTGGGCCGGCTCACAAGATTGATATGATATCCACAAAGAAGCATGTTAAGACATACAAACATCTATGAATCAATATTAATTGAGGAGTCGAACATACCACAAAGTCACAAACCTTGAGGCTTGAATTCACTATTAATACTTGTAGTTCTAAATTATTTACATGAGAAGTAAAAATTGTAGTTCCTTATTAATAGAATTTAATATTAAAGAAGTTTACAACCTTGACTTCTATGTTTTAGCTACAACTGCACCTATTCCTATAACAACTCATTTTTTTTACTCAAATGAACCATGAACGACTATCATGGCACAAACCAAGTTTTACAAGCGGGTGGACTCTGCCTATTCTTAACAAATACTATAACTTGGTACTCAGTCATATCAATAAGTGCATCTTTCAGGAAAAAGAAGAAATAGATCTGGATGCCATAACGTGATACATAAAGAAAGAACAAGAAGCCTTTGGTACTGAATTTTTTTCTGGTTGATAATGCATAAGATTTCAGAAGCAAAACTTCAATTGTGATATTAAGTAAATAATAATACCATTAATAAAAAAAAATTAAAAAAGAAATGTTCAAATTGTATGCCCGCAGGACTGTTGAGTTTAGGTTGAACTACCATAGAGTTGAACTTGCATAACAAACGTTTGTCTTGAATCAACTACAGTACTGAAGTAGGAATTCCTCAAAATGCAGAGAAGCAAGCATAGCTTAAAACATTAAGCCAGAGACTTAGGCCCACACCAACCTCAATAATTTAATAGTTCAACTAGTAAGAAAATCAACAAACTTACAACCACATCTATGAAATGTCAGAACATTAAAGGCCCAATTATGAAATCTTACATTGACATGTCCAATGAAAGGAAAAAACAGTTCTGCTGTAAGTTCTAAAGCTACCATGCCTAATAAGAGTTGATCCTTCTCATATTACAGGAAAGAAAGTACGAGAGAAAATATAACAATCCGTAGCAACGTCATTCGCCCGGATTTCCTGCAACCATTTTCATGGCTCAAATTTGGCCCACTCAACAAAAATCGAAATCTTTTGAACAAATATAAAGAAAAAACTTGGGTGCTGGAAAATAGAAAAACACACCCCAAATCCAATGGGTGCCGGAAAAAATTGACAGAAAACTAACCTGCATAGAGTAACAACAGAAAGACCCCAACGTTCCCGATAGTCGAACCTTGAGCCCTTGCAGATCAATTTATCGAACTCTAAACTGAATTCTCACTGATTCATGAATTGATTGAACTGGCCCAACTATGTTGTTATTGCTCTTCAAAAGAGTGAGGAAAGAACAGATTAGAACTAAAATAGCAAACAATCAGCAACCAACAGTGAAGCAGAGTGAGAGGAGATGGTAGAGAGTAGACGGCGGCAGAGAGAATGCAGAGAGGGAGAACGCACAGTGAGCGTGAATGAAGAAGGGCGAAGAAGGACGAAAATTTCTCCATTCCCAGGAAAGTCATATTCCTGACTCAAGAGGTGGGAATGTTTTATTCCCCTCGGCAGTGTAATTTTTCATTCCCGGGTATCTTTTATGTCTAGGAATGATTTTTTAACTCTTATACCAAACATGGAAAAGTTTTATTCCTATCTTACTTTCCCAGGAATCTTAAAACATTCCTCATACCAAACACCACCTAAGGGCAAGAACACTCATCATAATGAATTAGATAGGAACAAACAGGTTGAAGTTGAAGGTCACTATTATGTAGCCAATCTTGAGCAAATATGTAATAAGGACAACTTTGCTAAAATGCAAGTGCCTAACACAGGGACAGCAAGCATTAAAAATGAGTTGGTTGGAGGTGGCAAGGGAGTTGATGAAGAACTTTCCTTCAGGTGTACACAAGAGGAAGCATTTGACTTGCAAAAAGAAACACCAGAAGTAGAGGGGCTTCAAGTCCAATTGGCTTTGGAAAATATTGACAAAGGGAGCAATGCTAACATTCCTGACGTAGATCTACCTGTTGGTATGTTTAGTCTCTCTTTCATTGTTTTCTTGACTAAGTTTCATTTATAATTGAGTTGGACTTGCTAATTTCTATTTGTTGGTTCAGATTCTCACGCCCTGCGTTTCTTGGAAGCTATGCTTCCCTCCTCTCTTGGTAAGGATCCTTTAAAGTAACTAATTTTAATGTGTTATAGAATCATACTAACATTGCCCTTTATTTAAGTGAATATTCATATAGGGGTGTACGCTCGAACTAGGGCTAAGGACAGTGATGTTGAGGCAAGTAGGGCATCACTGCCAAGTTGGTAGTTAGAATTTTACTAGCTTTGCTGCACTTTCCCCTCTCTGCCTCTCTTTTCTTATTTAACTGAAACTCTTCTTGTTGTGGTTGTTTTGCTAGATACAGGTGATGTTTCTCACCAAAACAAACAAAGCACTCCAATCGGACAGAATGGAAATAAAAATGCCCTTGGTCAAGGCAAGGAAGGAACAATTCATGAAGGTGTTGTTCTCGGCTATAGTAATGAGGGTGTTGTTTCCAGCCAAGGCATCATGGGTATTTATTCTTCTCCTTTGTCAAGATTACGACTTTGCACTATTGCACTATGTTTCTCATGTTTCACCCTCTTCAGATGTTCTTTCCTTTTAGCATATTGGGGTTAGTAGAATAAATTGATTTTCTTGTCAATAAATGCTATAAATAGCTGCTTCAAAAATTGCTCTTAGGAATTCAAATTGTATTTACAATTGTGTTGCGGGCCTTGATTACTAAAAATTGTGATTGCAAATGCCACAACAACCGCAATATTGCATATGCAATTGTAGTTACAGACCGCAATTTAAATCCCTTGATACTAAAGTCAACCTTTTACTGTTGCCTTCAACTTTTTTTTTTTCTTTTTTTTTTCACCTTTTTCTTCTAAATTGGTATTTTTTTGTTTTTGTTTAGGTTCTGGTATGCCCTTTGTTTCCATTTCTCCTTCATTACCTATACTTAAGGATACCGTTGAGCTAAACAAAGACCACATCACTTTGTTGAAGGATCCATTTGCTAGGTATCCAAATTTGTGGGAACTACATGAAGATTTCAGTGCTCGTTTTCATGGCTGGGCTTACAAGACATTAGCAGATTTATTATACTTTTTGAAGAATTAGAGTCTTGTGGCCATCACCAAAGAGTGTGAGAAAGAGTTTCTTGTATTGTGTAATGAGGCCATTCAATTTGGGTTTGACAAGACATGGGTGGAGGAGATGCGAAAGCGTGTTGCCAAGGATCCAGAAGTTGATCATGCCCAAATGCGCCTCACGGAAATACTTGAAAAGGAACAAGAACTAAGACGAGAGAAGGAGATGTTGAATGAATTTCTACAAGGAAGGAGGAAGAAATGCTTTGATTTCTTGCATTCTAAACAAAGAAGAACACAATAAAGTGTGGGAGAAGATGAAAATGTTAAATGCTCACTAAAAGACTTAAATTATGGACATAGAAAGTGACATGGACTAGTATTAGTCTTTGCTTATGTTATTAGTCTTCGTCATAATGCTTTGGTGAATAATTATAACTCATTCTATGCTTATTATTGAGACGATAGTTTTCCTTCTTAATAGGTGCATTTTTTGGTGCATTCATAATGGTGCTTATATTTTATTAATACGAAGCTGGAGCAGAATTAAATGGTAAGCAGGTATACATAATAATGACAAATATATGTACAATTGAAAAGGTTAAAGCCTTCAGGAGTACAAGAAATGTTATATATTTCTTATGTTTGCTAGATAAACATGCTAAATCACAACCCAATGAATAAGAGAATTCATAAAGGATCTCTTAACACTAAGAACAGAGTCCTCTATCTTGCATAATAAATTATACCTCAACTTGATCCATGCAAAGAAGATAAGCAACTAATTCAACCATTGTCACATATCTAAGATATTTACTACAAAAACCAAAGGAAGATCATCATGTAAAGACACATATTATACCATAAGAAAATGATACTCTCACAAGTTCTATTTCTGCAAGGCCAAAGTGTATGACAAGGAAGTAAAATTATTAGATAAGTTAATTGAGAAGGGCATCATCTTGAGGCCACAAAGTTCTTTAGAAATGGAACCTAGAGCTTATAAACCAATGATTGAGTATCTATGTGAAAATGGGCAGACTGCTAAAGCAGACACATTTTTTAGGCAGTTAATGAAAGTGTGTCCAAGATTTAGTTGCGTTTATAAATTTGGTCTGCTTATGAAATTCTTAAGATTATGGGTAGGAGAGGGTTTCCTAGAGATGAAGCGTATTAGAGGTTGCTTATTGAGAGTTACTTGAGAAAAGGTGAACCAGCTGATGCCAAAACAGCTTTGGACAGCATGCTTGAAAGTGGTCATATGCCAGACTCATTCCTTTATAGGAAGACTTGGGAAACGGGCCGGGTCTATTTAGCCCATTTTCATTCAGGCTAGAGTATGGTCAGCCCAGCCCAGCCCTCCTCGGGCTACAGGCCAGCCCATTTGTGTTTTTTTTTTTTTTTTTTTCATACTTTAAGAAACAGGCTAGATACTTTAAATAACTGAATCAAAAGCTTCAATGTTTCTTTTAAGCTCCGTACTAGCCTCTACGATTCTACGTATTGATTTCATGTTATACACCACCAATGGCATTGTTTCATATATTATTTTTGTCAAATACTTATAAGTAAAAAGTTTAAAATCTGCAGTCTCTTCCAGTTAACAACAGTTTATTTCACATGTTTGGACAAAATGTAACTATAGTCAAAACAGCCCTGAATTTTGTATCATGCAACAACAAGACAGACTAAGCCAGCCAATCATTCAAACACTATTTACAAGGTTTTTATCCAAGAATGTATATAATCTTCAGTTAGAATCAGAATACTTACCATATAAAACACGTAAGAAGTCAAATGGCTTTTTCTCTCCTTCACTGATGGACATAAAGAATTTATTCTGTTCCTTTTGAGAAGTAGACATCTTATACGTCAATGCATCTGTGAAGGCAAGTCATTTGTTCAAGATAAGCAAGAGCAAAGCATATTTGGAAACTTCTACAAAAACTTCTGTTCTTGAAAAAATTAAGCAAACAAACAAATAATGAGAAAGCCAATTATGGGCCTGAGATTCTTTTCAGCTAATATCGACAATACAACTTCATTTTCTCCTCTTCCGCAGAGGAAAAAAGGAACAAGAAATGGAAAACTTAAATGAAAATTTCTCTACAATATCAAGAGGAAATTATCTTCTTAAAACATTCAAAGTCACCAAACATTAATCGACCTCATTTTGAATTTTGAGGAGTAACCCAAGTTAAATTTGATCATGCAATAGCCAGAATTAAGCTCAATTCATCTACTTCTTCAAAAAGCAGAGGACCCTTCATTCATTTTCACTATCCAAGCAAACATATAAACCACAGAATCAAAATTGATATTTTTTTTTTTTTAAAAAAAAAACGANAAAAAAAAAAAAAAAAAAAAAAAAAAAAAAAAAAAAAAAAAAAAAAAAAAAAAAAAAAAAGAATCAAAACTTGAGCAAGCAACAGTAAAAGAGTAAAAAGAGTATACCAAGTGGATCAGTCTGGGGACTTTTCGAGCTCATTATCAATATAGAAAGATCAAACTCTCGATGATCATAAACCAAATTTCTCTAACAACGAAGCTTTCTGTTTTCCCTCATCTGCGTGGAAAAAGCAAGTTTCACTGCAAACTAGAGCAATGCAAGGCTGAGACCGAGTGAGACAGAGTAGAGGTCCGACGTCCGAGAGGAAGACTGGAAGAGGATGAAGAATTGAAGATGAAATGCGAGAGAGGGAGAATGGGAGATGTCCAAGTGAGACAAGAGAGCTTTCAGCTTTTGATATTGAAAATTTACCTTAGGGATTTAGCTGAAATTCCCAATTGGGAATTTTTTTTATAAAAATAAAAAACTAATTTGGGCCAACCCGGCCCGAATCTAAATGAGTCGTAAGTTAATTTGAGTCGAGCCAAATTGACTTAGTTCTATTTGGACTAACATTTCTATGACACAACTCTTTAATTTTACAGGTTAAAATGAGTCAACCCATCCAACCTAATTCATTTTGTCAATTCTATTTATAAGTCATTTATGAATAGTTTATTTGAAAATAGAAAGGTACAAAAGTAGAGTAATGGAAAAGTATGAGGGAGAAAAGGGTGAAGGAGAATATGGATATGGTTGCTAAGATCTTATAGGCTCTCTTCTCATGAAAATGTTGAGGAGACCTTGGGTGTATTTCTTAGTGGGTGTGCACTTGATTTAGATAGTCTTTTATTTTTTTTGATAAAGAAAAGACAATTATTGTTCTAAAACTAATAAATTTTATATGACCAGTAATTATCCTATTTATGATAATTACATAATGACTACTGATTACATTAAACTATAAATAGCTACTAATCATGAATAATAATTGTATACTGTAATTAAAATAGAACAAGGTGTAGTTTTAGAATTCACTTGTAAATCTTTTTAGGTGAGTTTCTTTACAATAATTCCCTCATATATTAGAAATTAAGATTATGCTATCATGCCCATAAATATTACCTGCAAAGTATACATTAAGAAATAACACTTTGCACATATGCGAGCTAGGGCACACAAGGCATTTCTTACACAGTGGCGAGGAAGCGACTTTCTCCGTTTCTGTTGGAATATGAACCATTTTTACATAAAGGAAAGAGCTACCATCACATACTCATTTAACAGGGAAAAATATTGTGCCTCAGTTATAACTTATGAGATAAGGGAGCTACAAAGAGTGTTCATTGTTTAACTAATGCTTGGAATACAGCCATTGTACTATTATTCTATTCTGGTCTTCCTTGTCCCTCTTTGTCCAAGTCTGGAAATACAAACCAATAAAAATCAGAGCAGAAGGATTGAATGAAACTGCTATTTGTCCTTTCAGAGAGATTTGATTGCCTTTTCTTGTGGGGAGCGCAAATGGAAAATGTATATGGAGATTACATCAAAACACCTCTTGGATTTGCATACTTATGCAAAAGATATGGGCAGGAACCATTTTTGGCAGTGCCTGTTAAAGAGTGAGGACTGGCAAAGGAAACATTAACATGGAAGCTATAGTAGTTTTTTCAATGCGAAATCTCCAAATCTTAAGTAATAAGTACAAGAGAACATAACACTCAATTGCGCATGACAGGCCAGAATATTCCAGCAGTTTCGTGCTCAAATACATAGGTAGAGCATCAGTAAAAGCTATATAGAAACCAGTTTCACTGTGTCTAATAGTCAAAATTGATTTTGACATTGTTAGAGATTTCATAATCAATCCAAGGAAATTGATCCTTCTTTATGTCAGTAGTTTGGTAATTCATTAGAATATAATGTTTCTACCATGAAACAAGCGTCTAAAAAAGAGCTATTCATTTGAGTTTAAATCTTGTAAAAAAACTTTGGAAAAAGAGGGAGAAGAAAGCCTAGCACGTGGTTCTTCTCACTTGTTGCTTCTTAATCTTTCCATTTCACACTCCGCTCCATGTGGGGTTCTGAAGTTCGTGTTTATTCTATGACAAATTGGTAGGTAATTTTTGTCCCGCATTGTCAAAGGCTGTGAAAACTATGAAGAAGGGAGAGAAAGTGCTTTTGACAGTGAAATCACAAAGTAATATTATTGAACGTGTCTTCCTTTTAAATTCTATGTACTTATTTATTTATTGAGTTTGTAGATGGATTTGGTGAGAAGGGAAAGCCACAACAGGGTGATGAAGGTGCAGTCCCACCAAATGCGACATTGGAGATTACTCTGGAGTTAGTATGATGGAAGACTGTGTCAGAAGTAACTAATGACAAGAAGGTTTTGAAGAAGATACTCAAAGAAGGGGAAGGATATGAGCATCCAAATGAGGCAGCCATTGTGAAATGTGAGTTTTCATCAATGTAAACAATGATCATTGCTATCTTAAAGAACTTCATTGTAATACTTTTGACAGTTTTGCAAATGCTAGTGAAAGTGATTGGTAAACTGCAAGATGGTACTGTCTTCTTGAAAAAGGGATATGGTGAAGAAAAAGAGCTGTTTGAGTTCAAAACAGATGAAGGTAAAATTCATATTCTAGTGTTTTTGTTTTTGCTTTTGCTTTTGTTTTTAGTCCTTAAATCTACCTTCAACTATGCTAACTAAAGTGAAAATATAGTCTGTTGGACAGAGCAAGTCATTGATGGGCTTGATAGAGGTGTGATGACTATGACGAAGGGTGAAGTAGCTTTGTTGACTATTGCCCCCGAGTATGCTTTTGGTTCATCCCAGGCAAAACAAGATATAAAACAAAGGTGCTGGTGCTTATCTTGCTACAAGTTAACATTAGATCCTATAAACAATCAAGTACTAAACATGGTAAGTTACAATATCAGGTTTTGCTATATAAAACTACCATAAGAAAATAATCTCTTTCAAGACACAAATAACTGTGCAGTAAACTGACAAGGTAGAAACTCAAGTTAAATATTGCAAATGAGCCTGTCAAATTCTAAACTTGATAGACATGTAACCAAGGAAACAGTTACAGATAGAAAAAAATTCAAAACATAACTTCTCTTCTTCGGCCAAATGCATGACTCTTCCAATGTTGCCCTCTCATTCTGTGAAAGTAAAAGATAAAATAAAAGTTCTCATATATCTTAAATTGTTAAAATGGGGGAATTTTCACTTTGAATCAAGAGACAACCTTATTCACAAACTAACTTATGGGCAAAAATACTTAGCATTTTCTTGTCAACTCAGTATTACACTGTACATGGGTTGAAGTAAAGGGATGGAAATGATCTTATTCAATTTTGTAGGAGAAGGTAACGAAAAGGATCGAAGTTTAGTAAAGGGTAGAAATGAGTAATATGTGTTAACCAAAAAAGGAAAATATTTCTTATTTCCTAATGAACCAATGCTGGAACATTATGTTGAGACATATGTATATCATTCCATGGGAGACTCTATCAATCACCACTAAGAAATATTTCTTATTTGAGTCACCCACTAAGAATTATCTTATTTTATTTCTCACCGAAGCTCAATCTTGTTTAGAAGTTATATAGGAAATTGACGTTTGATCCCCTTTCAAGCATTGACGGGTTCTCAAGAGCTGCTTGAACAATAGCTTCTATGTCACATGTAAATTCATTGACAAATTAAGAGACATTCTGGGAATAGAATCACTAGGAGAGCAGAAGGATTGAGAGAGAGTGTGCAAAATCCAAAAATAAAGAAAATAATATTAGAAAGGAAAGTAATGCATGGGACACAATTAGAATCCCATTGGGAATTATATGAGCAAAGCAACAAGTAAAGAATAAAGCCATTGAGTGAGTTGTAGAATATCAAGTAAAGAACAAAAGCTCCTCTCTGTGACTGGAAATTCTTTTCCAATGTAAGAGTCGAAAGAAACAAAGTGACTGAAATCAGTTGGAATCACACACACTCCACAACAAAGTGACTAGTCACAATATTCTCTTTCTAACTCTTATTAATTGTAGCTCTATTTTTTCCTACAATTATCTCCAATCTCATTCTTAAATTGTAAGTGTATTTTTCTTTATTATTATCAAAATGATTTTACATCATTGATTTCACTTTCATATTCAGGCAATTCATATCAGAAGTGGAAGGAGTGTTGTTACTGCCATTTTTATACCAACCTAATTGGAAACAACAATCTTGAAGCAGAGGTAAGTCTATTCCAAATTGAGTTTCACTATGTTTTCTTTCCTTTTTGTTCTATTAAAATTAGAAATATCATATTTCATTTCAAATTCATTCCAATGTGCTATTATTCCAATTTACTATTAATTATTCTAATGCGCTATTATTCCAGTGCTTGTCTTCTATTTATTCCGGACTTGCTACATCATTTGAACTTCATTTCCAGTTCTCCTTTGGCCTTCATATTCCATCTTTAGTTTCATCTCTCTGGCTTTGTTTTGCTATCTAGTCTAAGAATCAGGAAACAGATCAAACTCACACCTTTCAAATTCTTTCATTTCGTTCATTTCTTGGTATTAAAATGTTCTTTCGCCTTTTTTTTTTCATGACTGGAATTGGGTTAAACTTCATTTTCTTTCTTTTTCCTGCAATAAATAATGTTTGGGCATATATATAGTTGCAAATTAAGACCAGTTTTACAATGTCAATACATAACTTGACACATATAATAAGACTCACCTCCAAACTTGGTATTGTTGTGAAGATCTTGAAAAACATAGAAACATAGTGTGAGTAAAACGACCAAATATTTAATAAATTTTGAGTTTAATTAAGTCAAAATTATCATTTATTTTAAGTCAACTTTTTTGATTGTGTAACTTTAACTTGTCAACTAGTTGGATGTTTAACACACATGATTATAATCAACTTTTTTGAGATCTTTGCAATGATACCAAAATTAAAGTTTAGTTTTGTTACCCATGATTGATTGTGCTATGTTATGTATTGTAGAACTAGTTGTAAATTGAAGTAGTTGATAAAAAATAAATTATTAGAATTTGTTGGGATCTAATTCATATATATTAAACTCTGAGGAGAATCTACCACTTGAGTTATAATCACTTATATTTATATATGATTGAAAATAAGTGTTATCCCACTAATATGACTGAAGATTAACATTTTATGAAACTTCAAATCTTAAATAAATTTTCAATTAGGTAAATTGCTGATAATGACTTAATAAAAAATGACTGAATAATTTGAAAATATACTAATACTTTATAAAATATCATTCTATGATCTACGGCTAAGAAATCTTCTAGAAATAAATTTGAATGATTCATAGGTTACTTGATGATTTAATCTTTATAAAGTATCCTTTTTATGTTATATTTTATCTGAGAAAAAACTTTAATTGATGAAGCAAATCCATTTAACTCTATATTTTGCTTAGGGAGGGGCTATTTCCACACTTGATTTTACTAATGTCACATTCTATTTAATATTTAAATATGATATACACGAGAGGGTCTATATAATAGCACCTTCTCTAGTCATAAAAACTAAAGGGTTTGATGTTGTGGGTTCTATTCTTGTCATGTACTCTCCTCCTCTTTCCCTAGCACATTGTGCTCCTATGTAACCAAAAAAAAAAAATGATATACACTAAATTACACAAAATTGACTAATCATGATATTGTCTTTCTAGCTTTTATTAATTGTAGCTCTATTTTTTTCTACAATTATCTCCAATTTCATTCTTAAATAGTATGTGCATCTTTCTTAATTATTATAAAAATTATTTTACATCATTGATTTCGCTTTCATATTCAGGCAATTCAACAATATCTAAATGTATTCGGAATTAAATAATATTTACAACCTTTCAATGGTTCAGCAGCTTTCAATGTTGTCACCTTATTGTCTTTTTTCTTCGTTGAGGCCAAATTAGTAGGTTGTGTTTTTGGTTCCTTGTCGCTAATAGTGATTATAATTATGCCTTGCTCATTCTCTTGTTGGTTTAAGATTAACTTAATTCAAAACCAGATTTCAATTCTGCTGGGTAGTGATGCTGTTATCAGTTTCATATTGTATTGTTTCTTTTGAAGTTTTACTGGGCAATGATATGGTGTTGGGTACCTCTGTATAACATAACATGCTCTTCTAGGCATTAGGGGATAGGTAGATGATGTCTGGAAATTAGAAGAGTGCTTATTTAGTTTATTTTAAGATTTGTACTGTTGGTGGGCTAAAATAGAGGTTTATGTGATGTATGCTATTTTTTCTTACAATATTTGTCTTCAAGGTTAAAGCTTAAAAGAGGGATTTGATTTTAGTTCAATGATTTCAACTAAATTATAAATGTGGTTTTATCTCCACGTGGGTCAGGCTATTATGAAACAGGAGTTCCAAAATCAATAATGTAAAATTATTTTGATAATAATTAAGAAAAATACATTTATCATTTAAGAATAAGATTGAAGATAATTGTAAGAAAAAATAGAGCTATAATTAATAAGAGTTTAAAAGAGAATATCATGACTAGTCAATTTAAAAAAAAAATTCATAAGGGTAACTTTTAGTCTATATCATACTTAGACATTAAATAACAGGTGACATTAGTAAAATATGATGTGAAAATAGCTGCACTCTTTGCTTAATTTGATTTGATTTCAAGAGATGATCGGGTTAATTCTATTTGAAGTTTTTCTAAATTGATTTAGGTTCATTTGACTTACTTTTAAAATTGAATATAAATAAAACTAAATCACACAATAAATAGTAGGTTCATTCGACTTACTAAATTCAACTTTTTTTTTTCCTTAAAAAAATTATTTTGATCCACAATGTGATTTTTGTCCCTTTTTTTTTCCTCACAACAAATTTCCTTTGCAGGAAGGATTCTCTTGTTTTGCATTCTACAGGTCTTCCCGGTGAGTCTATCTATATTAATATTTTTTTTGGGTTAGAGATAAAATATTTACATTATAATATATATTTTGAATTATTGTCAAGAAATTCTCATATAAAAAATAACATATATTTAAGTCACTAATAACACTATAATAATAACACTATAATCACTCCCTAATCTTAAAGTTAAGATATGGTAGATAAAAATAAAATAAAATTAAGTACATGACAAGTTGAACTATTGCTCGGGGTCTATCTATATCTATATTTAGGTATATCGCATAATTTACTTGTCAATAATTTATATTTGAGCCAAGTCATGTTATGTTAAGATTATATTGTCATTTCATTGCAACTAATTGTTAGCTGCCTCTTCCTTCACTTGCCCCTGACATTAAAACTAGGAATTCTTGAACTAAAGTGCTTGTTGCAGACATGCATTTTGCTATGAATCTGATCATGTGAAAAAAAAAGTTGCTCTTATAGATTTATTGACAAAATCCCTAATTCAATTGATGTTTGGCACTGTAATGGTTGTTGCTATGCTTTTATGGTGGTTGTCTAGTTCTTGGGGCTTCGCATTTTAAGGAAGTGGATGAAGTTGAGACTGTTATATTTGATCTAAACTGTTAGATGATGTCTATCATATTGATAACTACATATATTAATAGAATAATTACATAATTTATACATGATAATTACATATATAAATTGAATAATTATAGCACTAGAGGATATTTGATCATTTCTCATAATGTAAGAGGCACATATTTAAAAGATATTTTCTTTTAGCACTATTAAATCTTATAGGTGAAGTTCTAACAGCTCACAGTAATAAACTCAAAAGTTATTTATATCTATCAAACCATAGCTAAACCATGGTCAAATGGATAATGTTTTGCAGTGAGATGGGTAATGCTCTCCTTTTGTTGAGTGTCTTTGGGAGTTTAGACTTTAAGGAAGAAGATGACCATTGATCATATTTCTTGTCATCATTATAAATGTTGATAAACGAGATAGTGACATTTTAACAAATGTCAAAGAGAATACGTGTAACTTACCCGTTTCTTTATTTTCTACCAAAATATTGCGCTTGCTTCATAGTAACTTAATTGTAGTTAAACCATACCGCCAAAACTTTTTTTTTTTGTTTACCAATAGAATAGTATTTATCACTGAAGATAAGTCCAGAACTTACATCAACCACTTCCCAAGGCACAGGTCCCCAACTACACTGTCAGAAATCACNTCCATAGTAACTTAATTGTAGTTAAACCATACCGCCAAAACTTTTTTTTTTGTTTACCAATAGAATAGTATTTATCACTAAAGATAAGTCCAGAACTTACATCAACCACTTCCCAAGGCACAGGTGCCCAACTACGCTGTCAGAAATCACAAAGATAGGTACCTATGAGAGACTAAAGGTAAAAGACTTTGCTTGGTGTAACTCATTATTTAAATAATTTTGAAAGTCAATCATATCCCAATTACTTGAAATTTTACAACATTAACATTCTTATGTATACAAAATCTAACTATGCCTCAAGAAAATGAATAAACACAATAAATAGGAATATCACCATCATAGTAATCAATTACTGTGAATTAAAAAGAATGATTTTAATTAAAAAAATATTGAATCTAATAATTATTCAATAAAAAATCATTAAAGTTGCCTTTATTCCTTTTTTAGTATAGAAAAAAAAATATAGATATTAACTGTTAAATTTTATATGATATTATTTATTATTCTGTAAGTGTTAGTTGGCTTAATAGAATAAAATTACATTTTTAATCAAAAATAGTCTTCAGTTATTTGAATTATAGTTGGTCTAATATTACACCACATCTCAACTACTTCCTACTTTGATGGCCTATGTACAAGTTTCAATATTCTTGGAGTTTGGGAGCCATAAAATAAAGAGAAGTGTTAGTAAACAGAACTTTTTTTTTTTTTTTGACAAACTTGATGTCAAATTAGGATATAATTATTTTTGGACAAAACAAAATGATAGAAATGCTATTAAGATAAATTTCTGAGACAATATATTTGGATTAACTTTAAGAGGTTAGTGGGGCCAGACTTCTCTTGTCTCCCTTGCCTCATTTTTTTTTTTTTTTGGTGTAATTTAAGAATTATACTCTTATAGATACAAAAATATGAGACCCACGTGAATCCCACATATTTTTAGTTGCGACCTATACATTTTTGTGTCTATGACATAGAGTACACAAGAATTTTTTGACTCTGACTATCATACCATGCTTGCAATTTTGTTATTTGATTACTTTCTATTGCCTTGTTGTTGTTGTTCCCTAAATAACTTCTTTCACTTTCTATATACCCATGTAGAGTTTGTTAAATAGAAATCAGAAGCATATGATGCAGGTTAGACAAGGATGGCTTGCATGCCATGTCAGCATGCCACGTCAGAAGTGACACATCAGTAGTGGAGTCAAAGTAGTTAGTTTAGTCAGAGTTAGTTATACAGCTATATATTTATGTAATAGCTTCCATGAGAAGCTAAGCAGTTAGTTAACTTTAGAATCCCTATATATACGATAGCTAATGTAATATTCAGATACAATACAGAAATCATAATTCAGATAATGAATTCATTTGCTCTTTGGCTTCTCTTCATAACTTTCATACAGTTATAGTTTCTTTATGCTATATTTCGTTTTCTAGTCTTTCCTTTGTCACAACAGAATCTACAAGATCATTGATCTGCTTCATCAGAGATTGAATCCTTTAATGATCATCTCAATTCAAAGTGTTTTAGGTTCTTCATCACTTTAACATGGTATCAGAGCTCCTCTAATGGCAGACAACACTTCAACCTCTGCGTCGTCATTACAAGACTTCGGGAACTCTTTTGCTTTTCCAATGCTGAGTCAATCACTGACAATCAAGTTGGATCGAGGTAATTACTTGATATGGAGAAATCAACTTCTGAATATCGTCATTGCAAATGGTTTTGAAGAGATTTTGGAAGGATCGAAGCTATATTCATCAAAATTTCTTCAAGATTCAACTACTGCTACAAGAATTCTAACCTTGAATCCTGATTACACAATCTGGCAAAGGAAAAATCATCTCGTTATGAGCTGGATTTATGCATCCTTGACTGAGCAAATCATGGCTTAGATCATGTCTTACAACACTGCATTCGAGATTTGGAGATCTTTTGCGGATAGCTTTGCATGTTCTTCAAGATCAAGAGTCATGGAGTTAAAACTGAAATTGCAAACTACCAGGAAAGGAAATCTTGGAGTTTGGGAATTTATCCTAAAAATTTGAAACCTATGTGATAATCTATGTGCCACAGGAGAAAGCATTTCACAAGAAGATCAGGTTATGTTCATCCTCAGTGGATTAGGACCTGATTTCAATCTAGTTGTTGCTCTACTCAGTTTTGAGGCCATTTCGGTTGAAACCTTGCAAAGTCACTTACTCACCTTTGAAGGCAGACTTGAGAGACAAAGGTCTATGGATGAGCAAGTCCTTATGCAAGCAAATGCTGCGTTGTTCAATCAATCAACAGGAAGAAGAAGGTTTAATCATAATGGAAAGCATGGAAATCAAGGCTATGGTTCACATTCTGGAAATGGAAGTACATCAGCAAGAGGTTTCTCTGCACAATTCAGGAAGAATAAGTCCTGGACTGGTACAAATAACAAACCACAGTGCCAAATTTGTCACAAACCTGGCCATGTTGCCTCTGATTGTTGGCACAGGTTTGACAATAGTTTTCAACCAAAACCTATCAATACCAATGTTGCACAACCTCACAATCCACAAGCTTTGTTGGCCACATGAGAAACTCTGGATGATTCTACCCCATGGTTCCTTGTCACCGGTGCTACTCATCATGTAACACCTAATCTTGGTAATTTGGCCCTACACAATCCTTTTATTGGCGATGATACAGTCACTGTGGGTAATGGTAAAGGATTGGCTATGCACAACACAAGTATGGCATCCATTCCATCAGATAGTAGGACTTTGTTATTAAAGCATGTCTTGCATGTGCCTAAAATAACTGCAAATATGGTTAGTGTGCAAAAGTTGTGTAAGGATAATGATGCTTATGTAGAGTTCTATCCTTCTGTCTTTCTTGTGAAGGACCAGAGAACCAAGGAGGTGTTGCTCCAAGGAAAACTTGATCAAGACATGTACAAGATAATGACCAAAATTGTTTATGACAACAAGATGTTTTCCAATTCTGCTAAAGCTTTTCAACTATTTAGTTTGAATTCTAGCACACCTAGTTCAAATTTACAACTACGGCATAATAGATTAGGTCATCTAGCCCTTGATATAGTCAATAGGCTTATGACTCAGTGCCATTTACCTCGTTTTGCATTCAATAAATCTCATATCTGTAGTTCATGTCAGTTGGCTAAAAGCCACAAACTACCTTTTGTAAATTCTACAACTCGAGCAATAAAGGCTTTTGATTTGATTCATGTTGATCTCTGGGGATCACCCTCATGTTCTTCTGTTAATGGAGCATGCTATTTTCTGCTATTAATTGATGACTTCAGTAGATTTTCATGGTTGTATCTTCTGAAATCTAAGGATGAAGCCTTAGAAATGTTTAAGAGATTTCAAATTATGGTAGAAAGGCAGTTTGAATGCAAAATAAAGGTCTTACAATCTGATTTTGGTAGAGAGTTTGTGGCCTTTGATCAGTTGGTAAAAACCTTGGGTATGGAACACAGATTTTCGTGTCCTTACACACCAGAGCAAAATGGCATTGTTGAGAGAAAAAATAGGCATGTTGTGGAAACTGGTCTTTCACTGCTTACCACTGCAGGAGTACTTATTAAGTACTGGCCCTTTGCTTTCCAAACTGTTGTTTATCTCATCAATAGGCTACCTACAACAGTACTCAGGCATTAGTCGCATATGAGTTGCTATATTAGAAATTTCCTAATTTTTCTCAAGTTAGAACCTTTAGTTGTTTGTGCTTTCCCTACTTGAGATCTTATCGCTCTCATAAGCTTGAAAACAGATCCCCTCTTTTCTGCTTTCTGGGTTATAGCAATAAACATAAATGCTTTCTCTGTCTTGAAATGGATTCCAAGAGGATTTATATCTCTAGGCATGTAGTGTTTGTTGAGACTGTCTTCCCTTTCATTCCTCAGTTTCTTCTACTGACCCAGTGTCTTCTAATGATGCAAGTTGCTTAATTCCTCTTGCTGTACCTTCTTCCATGGCTCAGTCACTTGTTCCTTCTATAGTGCCAAATACCATTTCTGGTTCTTTTGTTGTCCATACAGATTCTGGTTTGAATGTAGGATCTTCCTCAGGCATCTCACATTCCCCAATCTCCAATTCTTCCTCTGGTTTTGTCGCTACTAATGAATTACTTGCAGTTCCATCCTCAAATGTGCCTCCTGTGCCTCCCACTCGTATGACCACCAAAAGTCAAAATGGTATTTTCAAACCAAAGGTTTACACTTCTGCATATACTCTTAGCCTAGTAGAGCCTTCCACTTACAAGAAAGCCATTCATTCCACTCACTGGATTGATGCTATGGCTGCTGAGTACAAAGCCTTGCAAGCTAATCATACATGGGATCTTGTTGAGTGTCCTACTGGCAAGAATATTGTGGGTTGCAAATGGGTGTATAAGTTAAAATACAAGTCAGATGGTTCAGTTGAAAGACATAAAGCCAGATTGGTTGCTCAAGGTTTCACTCAAACATATGGCATTGATTACTTTGATACCTTCAGTTCAGTGGTTAAATCGGCAACTATTCACATTGTGCTTACCATTGCTTTGTCCAGAAATTGGCCAATCCAGCAGCTAGATGTCAACAATGCATTTCTCAATGGAAATTTGCATGAGGAGGTATATATGAGACAACCTCAAGGCTTTGAAAGCTCAACTTTTTCTCATCATGTTTGCAAACTTCACAAGGCCTTGTATGGTTTGAAACATGCTCCACGTGCATGGTTCACCAAGCTTAAAGTCACCTTGCTACAATGGGGTTTTTCTTGCACTGTGTCTGATAACTCTTTGTTTGTTTTTCATTCTTCTGCAGCAGTGCTTTTTCTTCTGGTATATGTGGATGATATCATCCTTACAGGTTCTAATATGGTGCTTATCAAGAATCTCACTGTGGCTCTCAATTCCACTTTCTCTCTGAAGGACTTAGGCCCCTTGCATTATTTTTTGGGTATTGAGACAATTCGAAATCCTCATCAACTCCATATGTCACAAACTAAGTATATTACTAATTTGTTGCATAAAGCAAGTCTGGAACAGTGTAAACCAGCTCCCACTCCTATGATCAATTCTCAGTCTTTATCCATTACTGATGGTCAAAAGATGGGTGATCCATTGCCTTATAGAAGCTTGGTGGGGGCCTTGCAATATTGTACTATTACTCTCCCTGATATTTCTTTTTCAGTTAATAAACTTTGTCAATTTCTCAGTGCACCTATTGATGTTCACCTTCTTGCTGCTAAGAGGGTGCTTAAATATCTTAAAGGGACACTCTCTCATGGCCTTACTCTTTGTTCCTCTGTCTCTTTACCTTTACTGGTTTACACTGACTCAGACTGGGTTGGCTGTCCTGATGACAGACGCAGCACCAGTGGCCATGTTGTGTTCCTTGGTCCCTGTCTTGTATCTTGGTCTTCTGGCAAGCAGAAGGTAGTGGCTAGGTCCAGTACAGAGGCTGAATATAGGCCATTGGCTAATGCTACTTCTGAGCTTCTTCGGCTGCAGTCCTTGCTTCATGAACTCAAATTTCCTTTGCCTTCTACTCCTCTCTTACTTTGTGACAATCTTAGTACCACTTATCTTGCTGCCAACCCTGTGCTTTATGCTAGAACTAAGCAAATTGAGATTGATTGCCATTTTGTTAGAGAAAAACTCCTGAACAAATCCTTGTGTCTGTGTCATGTCCCTTCTGTGGATCAAATAGCAAATACACTCACCAAACCTTTGTCCACCAGGCTATTTCTGTCCAATAGAGCCAAACTCATTGTCCTTCCCCGCACCTTGAGTTTGAGGGGGAATGTTAAACAGAAATCAAAAGCATATGATGCAGGTTAGACAAGGATGGCTTGCATGACACGTCAAAAGTGACATATCAGTAGTGGAGTCAAAGTAGTTAGTTTAGTTAGAATTAGTTATATAGCTGTATATTTATGTAATGGCTTCCATGAGAAGCTAAGCAGTTAGTTAACTTTAGAATCCCTATATATACGATAGCTAATGTACTATTTAGATACAATACAGAAATCATAATTCAGATGATGAATTCATTTGCTCTCTGACTTCTCTTCATAACTTTCATATAGTTATAGTTTCTTTCTGCTATATTTTGTTTTCTGGTCTTTCCTCTGTCACAATAGAATCTGCAAGATCATTGATATGCTTCATCAGAGATTGAATCCTTCAATGATCATCTCAGTTCAAAGTGTTTCAGGTTCTTCATCACTTTAACATGGTATCAAAGCTCCTCTAATGGCAGAAAACACTTCAACCTCTATGTCGTCATTACAAGAATCTGGGAACTCTTTTGCTTTTCCAATGCTGAGTCAATCACTGACAATCAAGTTGGATTGAGGTAATTACTTGATCTGGAGTGTATGGGTTGGGTGGTGTGGGCAAGACCACTCTAGTTCATCAGGTTGCCAAAAAAGCTAAAGAAAAGTCATCGGATTTGGAGGTTGTTATTGCAACTGTAAAACAGAACCCAGAGAAAAAAGAAATCCAACAATAGATTGCTGAAATGTTGGAACTTGAATTGAAAGAGCAAACCCCTGTGGTAAGAGCAGCTCAACTACGCCAAAGTTTAGAGCAAAAGGAAAACATTCAATCATTTGACATCATTGGAAGTATGTAAGTGTGAAAGGATGTTGGATTTAATTGCATCATCCGCAGCAAAAAGCCTGGGCCAACTCACCACAATGGAGATAAAGGAATGTGGAATGATAAAGAAATAGTTGCAGACAAGGTTGCTAGAACAATAGATGAGATTACATTCAGCAAATTGAAAAGTATAAAGCTTCAAAATTTACCATACTTGGAAAGCTTTTGCTCAAGAAACTATGTCTTCAAATTTCTATCTTTGGAAAATGTTATTATATGCCACTGCCCCAAGATGAAAATTTTTTCAAAGGGAGTGTCTGAGACACCAAAGTTGCAGAATGTGTAAGCAGACAAAAAAGATGAAAGCTGTTGGGAGGGCAACCTTAACTCAACTATACTGAAATTGTACAACGATATGGTAAGTAAAATTTCAACTACCTAAAACTTCTGGGATTTTTTTTACTTTTATTTTTTTCACATCGATCTATTTCAAACTGAGATAGTAAATACAATAACAGCAAATGATTTTATTTTATTTTTCTATGTGATAGAAAAAATACTAGTTGGCTTGTCTTTCTCATGCTTACTAACACTATTTTCTTAAATTGTGTAATATATTTTCCTTTTAGTAGGTTGCTTCTAGCAATACAAGGAGTGAGGAAAGCGAAAGCAAGGAGAATTCATCTAGTCCCAGTTCTTCTCAAGGCAGTGACCATGCATTGTCATATGTGGACACTAAGGGCAAGAACACTCATAAGAATGAATTAGATAGGAACAAACAGGTTGAAGGTGAGGGTCACTATTATGTAGCCAATCTTGAGCAAATATGTAATAAGGATGACTTTGCTAAAATGCAACTGCCTGGCACAGGGATAGCAAGCATTAAAAATGAGTTGGTTGGAGCTGGCAAGGGAGTTGATGAAGAACTTTCCTTTAAGCGTACACAAGAGGAAGCATTTAACTTGTAGAAAGAAACAACAGAAATAGAGGGGGTTCAATTCCAATTGGCTCTGGATCCTGAAGGTGGTAGGGTCAGGGAAAAGGGAGGACATTCTTCTAAAACCTCATAAGGTAAAGCATCCCCTTTGCCAAAAGGGTCCTTTACAGTAACTGATTTTACAGCTTTATAGAATCATACTAACCTTGCCCTTTATTTAAGTGAATATTCATACAGGGGTTTATGCTCAAGGCAAGGCTGAAGACACAGATGCTGAGGCAAGTAGGGCATCACTGCTAGGTTGGGAGTTAGAATTTTACTAGCTTTACTGCATTTTCCCCTCTCTGCCTCTTTTTGGTTATTTAGCAGAAATTCTTCTTGTTATTGTGGTTTTTTTTCTTTAAAGATACAAGTGTTGTTACTGACCAAAACAAACCAATCACTCCAATTGGATAGAATGGAGATAGCACTGCCCTTGATCAAGGCAAGAAAGGAACAATTCATGAAGGTGTAGTTCTTCACTATAATAATGAGGGTGTTGGTTCCAGCCAAGGAGGAGAAGAAGAAGATAGCTATTGGGAAGGAGACCAGAATTCTGTGGTACAAAAATATACATATACGGTATGCAGCAATTCCATCTCCTTAGAATTCCTAGATTTTCTCCTTTTTACTGGTTGACTCGAGAGTAGGGTTTTTTTTTTTTTTNTTTTTTTTTTCTCGTGCTTAATTTACAGTTTACACTATTTACTTAAATTGTGTAACATATTATCCTTTGAGTAGGATGCTTGTGGCAGTACAAGGAGCAAGGCAAGTAAAGGCAAGGATAATGCATCCACTCACAGTTCTTCTCAAGGCAATGACCATGCCTTGTCACATGTGGACACTAAGAGCGAGAACAAACAACTGAAAGAACTAGACAGGAACCATCAAGTTGAAGGTGAGGGTCATTATTTTGTTGCCCTTGGTTTCCATTTCTGCTTCATTACCTATACCACCTGCTACTGTTGATTCTTCGATCACCTCAACCTCTTGCAATGCACCATATACTGTAGAGGTCATTTTTGCACCTGAGCTTCCTTCTTGTCCTCTCCTCACTGCTTCCAGGGCTTCCATTGATCACCTTAGCAAAAGCCAGACACCAGTCTTATTTAAGGATTACATTGAGCTGAACAAAGATGACATAGCTTTGTTGAGGGATGCATTTGCTAGGTTTCCTAATTTGTGGGAACCACATGAAGATTTCAGTAATCGTTTTCATGGCTTGGCTTACAAGACATTAGCAAATTTATTATGCTTTTTGAAGAATGGAAGTGCTGTGACCATTACCAAAAAACGTGAGAAGGAATTTCATGTGTTGTGTAATGAGGCCATTCAATTTGGGTTTGATAAAACACGGGTGGAGGAGATGCGAGTGTCAACGTGCCCAAATGCGCCTTATGGAAATACTTAGAAAGGAGGAGGAATTAAGATGAGAAAAGGAGAAGCTGAATGAATTTGTATGAGAAAGGACGAAGAAATTCTTTGATTGCTTGTAAACTAAAAAAAGGATCATACCATAAAGAGAGGGAGAAGATGAAAATGTTAAGTGCTCAGGAAAAGACTCAAATTGTAGACATAGAAAGTGACATGGACTAGTATTAGTCTTTGCTTATGTTATCTGTCTTTGACATAAATTCATAATGCTTTAGCGAATAATTATAACTCATTCTATGTTTTATTATTGATACTATAGTTTTCCTTTATAATAGGTGTTTATATTTTATTAATAGGAAGCTAGAGCATAATTAAATGATAAACAGGTATACATAACAATGACCCAGATAATCTATAAATAAATGAACAATTGAAAAGGTTAAAAGCCTTGTGGAGTACAGGAAATGTTATATATTTCCATGTTACATAAACATGCTAAGATATCTACTACAACAACCTTGTTTTCCTAGATATTTTGTAGATATTCTTCAATCAACCTAAGCAGGATCATCATGTAAAGACATATATATCATACCATAAGAAAATGATACTCTCACAAGTTCTAATTCTACAAGGCCGATGTGTATGATAGAGCAGTAAAATTATTAAATAAGTTAATTGATGAGAAGGACATCATCTTGAAGCCATAGAGTTCTTTAGAAACCAATTTTACAATGTCTAATAGTCAAAATTGATTTTGATATTGTTAGAGATTCCATAATCAATCCAAAGAAATTGATCCTTCTTTATGTCGGTTATTTGGTAATTCATTAGAACAAGAAAGGTTCTACCATGAAACAAGCTTCTTAAAAAGAGGTATTCATCTAAGTTTAAATTTAATGGAGCATCAACCTGAAAATTCTATACAATGTCACTAAACAGAAAAATGTCACACCACCAAACTAACCAATGTTTTTTTATCGACAGTTAATTATTTTGAAAGTTTTTTGATACATGACAGCACAGTGGTTTAAAGATTGCATAAAAGTCAACCGATCAAAATTAAATCATTCATTTATTCACAGTAAACATCCAAAGCATCTAATATATCTTGTAGATATCCTCAACTAAACCTACCCATTTCAGAGTCATATTCTTGTTCTGTTAAATATTAACCTAGAACAGTCTATAAACATCTAGAATATTATAGTCTGCTAGAAGTAAAGAAGACCAGCTACAGCAATAAAAAAAACAGAAGAAAAGACAAGGAAAAGTGTAGAACATTGAAGAAGAAGAAGAAAGTCGGTTGTAAGAAAAAAATCTGCATAGAAAATACTAGAAGAATGCAGAAGTAGGAAAAAAAATCTACAACTTAGGCTAGTAAAATCAGTGAAGTAGATGTCTATAAAAATTAAAAAAGGTTCAATAGGTGAAAAAAGAAGTAGAAAAACAGAGACCAAGAATTAAAGAATACTTTAGCAATTCCTTTCTTTTCTCTCCCACTCACTGACGTCCCACATATCTGCCACCATTTAGCCTCAAATCCAACAGTCTATCTTTTGTGTCATTACAAAACCAGCTAAAAAATCTGACCTCAACTAATTATTTTAATATACCTAATCCAACAGTATGCACTGTATAGCATGAAAAAGAAGTGTAAAAGTTACCCCTTTGTTTTATGCATTTCAATAACAAAACACCCCAAATTTGATCCTTCAGAGTTTCTACCAACCCTACTTCCATGAGTGTTACCTTGGATTTCACCATCATATTGAATCACTAGCCCAAAACATATCAAACTTTAAAGTATTTAGGCATCTGTCCTTTAACATTTACCATCCTCCTCCTATCCAAGATCGTAGAGCCAACTTCTGATATAGTTTCAAGAACTAGGACTTAAAATTTTATCATATTGTTCTTGGAAAAAGGATGAGAAAAAAACCTGGCATGTAGTTCTTCTCACTTGTTGCTCTTTATGCACATCGTTCAAGGAATCGGTATATTTAGAAGGTATAATAGAGAAAATAAAATAAAAGAAAAGAAAAGAAACAAACTTTCAAATTTGAAAGAATAATCTGCACACTTAAAATTCCTATTGGAAAGTGCTTAATAGACTAAGGTATATTCCATAACAATATTTTAGTACTTTTTTATACAAAAATTGAATAACTTTCCAACACTTGTTATTTTTTTATTAAACTACTAAAATCTTATGATATGAATGACTAAGTTATTGATTAATAATTAATAACAGTGTACAATTTCTTATCGGAACATAAATCGAGGGTTCAAGATTGCTATCAAATTTCTAAATTCACCATTTTTTTGAGTGAAATTCATTTTTTTATTTTTGAAAGATACAGTCAATTTATTACCTGAAATTTTTTTAATGTCATTTTAGTTTTTGAAAGATAATTTTGACCATTAAAATAGTTATCCACTAATGCCCACTTACTAAATTTCTCACATTGGAAGTTTTATCAATTCTCATCAAATGAAACTAGACAAAGGATTATTTTGATGGATAGAATTATCTTTCAAAAATTAAAGTAATACAAAATCTTTCAAAAATTAAATGAATTGTGCCCGTATCTTTCAAAGATTAAATTATATATAATTTATTGACATTTTTCTTCCCCAATGCACATGCGTTACACGTACCGAATTCAACCAGTACAAATAACATTATTCCAAGGAAAGGACATAGCTCAAGTGTGCAGTGGCACCCCTTATGTCTAGGGTTTGATCTGGGCTTCCCCTCTCCCCTCCCTATGTACCAAAAATGGAGATAGAAAAAAGATGTAATTTCTATGTGGATACAGAGGAGATACTGTAAAACTCTTCTATGTGAGTAAAACTCTCAGTGTTTCTATGGGACACAGGACTATTTGATTGTGTAGGTCAAGGTCACAACTGAGAATTTGTGAAATTTGTTGGGTAGTGTAAGGACTGGAATGTAGCGATTCTAGAAGATCTAGTTGTGAAAGGTGGCAATTCAGCTAGAATGATCCATATCCATAAATTATGGCGGTCCAGCTAGAATGATCCAAATCCAAAATTTTCGCATACGTGGTGTGAGGTGAAGAATTACATGAGAAACAGTTGCCACCTAGAAGGAGAACATGACATTTGGCACCTAATAGCATCTTCTAGATATACTATAAAATAAAGTGTGAAAAACTCAGTTTTGTATAGCTAGCAGCGAATAAAAAGAATTGCAGAAGCATTAGAATCTGTAACAATGGCAGACATGGTGAAAGGTGTGGTGGTTTGTGACGACAGGTGCGGCTGCACAGTTCCATGCCCTGGTGGTAACACTTGCAGGTCATCATCTTCTTCTCTCCTTTTTTATTTTTTCTGGTTTTTTTGGTGAAATCATCTTCTTCTGTTATTTTTAACTTTCTTCTAATCTTTGTTTGGTTTTAGCTAAGGATTATTTTCAATTTCTTGCCCAGATTCTAGAAGTAGTAAAGGGAAAGGGAGGGGGTAAAAAAAGAAGAAAGATTAAAAAAGAACTGTGATGAAATTGCATATTTAATTAGTTGATCATCCTAAGAAAATGACATGATGATGGGTTGGAAGCAATATGAAATTGTAAGAGAAAAGAAACTGTGTTATCAATCCTTAAGATCACAATTTTTTTAGAATAAAAGATTTTGAGCATGTTGTGATGTAAGCATAATTTGTTAATAAAAATTTAATATTAAATAAATTTTTATATTGTGATTTTAATCTATGTTATCTATAATATTTCAATTTAAATGTATTTACATTTATTATTCCTGGATTTATCTCAAAATTAAAAACTTTTCATAACATTGGTTAGCAAAAATTTAAATATATATTAAATAAATTTTTATATTGTGATTTTAATTAATCTATGTTATCTAATTATTTCAATTTAAATGTGTTTGCATAAGAATTTATATTTCTGGATTTATCTCAAAATTAAAAACTGTTCATAATTGTAAAGAAATTCTATTTAGATCCATCAACTATCCAGAAAAAAAAAAAAAACAAAACAAAACAAGACGAATACTGGGACTCACCCATTCATATTAAGCAACATATTATAGGAAGAAACAGTATTCAACAATCCACTAACTTCTCAGGCAATGCACAAATATTTTCAGGAGAAAAACATTAAATAAACTAAAGCCCGAATACATTAATTAAACGAAACTTTTCACAATTAATACCAAGGATTGTTATAAGATTCAACCATTGACTTCTTAAACTATTTTTGATACAGAAATATAATTCTCAATCTGCTATTAGCAAATACAATTTATGCACATGATCATATATAGAGAATTTTTTATTCATAAGTTACTTGCCGCTGTATGGCAGCCAAAAATGAAACAGTCATTTCTAAAATGCAGCCCCATAGCAGCCCGTGTGTCAGCGCATAGAATGGTGACTGAGACAAAAACAAGATGCTATAATTATCCTATAAATAGATGGGGGATTCAATCTTCCTCCATCAAGTTCAGTTCTTCACTCATTCTCAATTCCATTTGCAATTGCATTATCTCTGCATAAGGAATTCCATAACATTTATTTTTCCAATTCCATTCACTAAGAAAGGTTCAAAGTTTGCATAGATTCTTCCATAATCGAGTCTCTATTTACAGCCTATTATAGCACAAACTGCTTCATAAATTGCACACCAAAATTTTGAGAGAAGCAACTGTAGTTAAATTATTGAAGAATCAATTCTCTCTTTATTAGTTCTTTCTAGAATTAATTCTTTCATTATCAATTCTCTCTATAAGAATCAAGCCTACAATTATGGCTATGTTGAATTATAAACTTGATCCAATCCATAATCAAAGGCCCAAGACCCAAATAAAGTGAAAGATATTTACAAGGAAATTCCTAGAATTTTCTAGTTAGTGTATGATGTTTCATCTCCAAGTCAAATAAGTCATTTCCAAGATAGAAGACTCATTTCCAAGTCAAGAGACTAATTTCCAAGATGGATGACTCATCTCCCAAAGTCATTAGCTTTTATTATGTAATTTATGTTTTGTGGTGTGTGTTGATTGTATTCCCCTATAAATAGGGAGGCTTGTAAGTTGTTTTTATCAAACAAGAAATCTGAGAGTATTTTTAACAACAAACTTCTTCTTCTCCTTAAGCGAGTTGCATTAGAGAGTTTGAGAGTTTAGTTATTTTTTAGTGAGTTTCCTTCCAACAAAATGGTATTAGAGTGATCTTTTGAAAGGAAAGGTATCACTATAGCATATCAAATCTCACATCTCAACGAAAGGAACGCAATGCCACAGGAATCAACTTGATCGGAATACGAACTCCCACCACTCGCCGCTGGAAGGTCTTTCGCCAGAAAAACAGTTGAAGCTGTTGTAGAGAGAAGTTGAAACAAGACATGGCCAATGGTATGGCTTCCTTTCAAGTTCCTACACTAAGAAATGACAACTACGATAATTGGAGAATAAAATGAAGGCTCTTTTGGGTGCACATGATATTTGGGAGATCATAGAAAATGGTTATAGTGAGCCGGAGAATGAGGCTCCTCTAACCCCAACTCAAAGGGAAAACTTGAAAGACACACAGAAGAGAGACAAAAAAGCTCTCTTTCTCATATATCAAGCCTTAGATGATGATGGCTTTTAGAAGATTTCAAGTGCAAGCTCAGCTAAGGAAGCATGGGAGAAGTTGCAAACTTCTTACAAAGGATCCAAACAAGTGAAGAGAATTCGCCTTCAAGTGTTAAGAGGTGAATTCGAATCCCTTCAAATGAAAGCATCCGAGTTTATTTATGATTACTTCACAAGAGTGTTGATCGTTTTCAACCAGCTGAAAAGAAATGGTGAAGAGATAGAAGATACTAGAGTAAAGGAAAAGATACTCCGCTTTGTACATCCCAAATTCGATCACATCGTTACAACGATTGGAGAAACAAAGAATTTGGAGGAAATGACAATTGAGCAACTCCAAGGATCTTTACAAGCCTATGAAGAAAAGCAAAAGAAGAAGCAAGAGACTTTTGAGCAACTCCTCAAGGTGCAACTCAAGGAGAAAGAAGAAACCCAAGGCTACAATAGAAATCAACGTGGTCAAGGAAGGGGTCGAGGCCGAGGCTGAGGACAAGGTAAAGGTCAAAGTCGAGGACAAGGTAGAGGTCGTGGTCATGGACGAGGTTGGAACAAAAATAATTATAACAACAACTATGAAAAGGGAGATAGCTCACCAAAAGGTCATGGAAAAGGAAGTTCGAACTCAAGGTATTCCAAATCTCAAGTTCAATGTTATAATTGTCAAAAGTTTGGTCATTATGCATCAAAATGTAGAGCTCCTAACAACAACATTAAGGAGAGGACCAACTATGTGGAGGAGAAGACTGATGAAAAAGGAATTCTTCTTCTAGCACAAAAGGAGAATGATGGTGGCCAAGCAAGCTTATGGTATCTTGACACTGGTGCAAGCAATCACATGTGTGGAAGTAAAGACATGTTTGTAGAGATAGACGAATCAGTTAGTGAGAATGTTTCATTTGGAGATGATTCTAAGATACAAGTGAAAGGAAGAGGTAACATTCTTATCCGTTTGAAAGATGGGAGACATCAATTTATTTCCAATGTTTACTATGTGCCCAACATGAAGAGTAACATATTGAGCTTAGGGCAACTCTTAGAAAAAGATTACGATATTCACATGAAGGATTATAATCTTTCAATAAGAGATGATCAGAATAATTTCATTGCTAAAGTCTCAACGACGAAGAATAGAATGTTTATGATCAATATCCAATGATGTTGCAAAGTGTCTGAAAGCTTACTATAAAGATGCATCGTGGTTGTGGCATCTTCGATTTGGGCATCTTAATTTCAGAAGTTTAGAACTGCTATCTAAGAAAGAGATGGTGAAATGACTCCCTTGCATCAACCATCCTAACTAGCTTTGTGAAGGATGTCTACTTGGGAAGCAATTCAGAAAAGGCTTTCCAAAACAATAAGAATCAAGAGCCAAGAAGCCACTAGAGCTCATCCACACTTATGTGTGCGGGCCAATCAAACCAAGCTCTCTTGGTAATAGTAATTATTTCCTTACCTTTATAGATGATTTTTCAAGAAAAACATGGGTGTACTTCTTCAATCAGAAATCAGAAGTTTTTGGAGCTTTCAAGAAGTTTAAAGCAGCTGTAGAGAAAGAAAGTGGCCGTTAGATCAAGGCAATGAAATTTGATCAAGTAGGAGAATTCACTTCCAAGGAGTTCAAGGAATTTTGTGAAGCAAATGAAATCCGACGTCCTTTAACCCTTCCAAGATCCCCCCAACAGAACAGTGTTGTAGAAAGAAAGAATAGAATTATCCTTGATATGGCATGAAGTATGATCAAGAGTAAGAGATTACCTAAAGAATTTTTGGTAGAAGCTGTAGATTGTGCTGTGTACCTTTTAAATCGATCACCCACCAAAAGTTTATTGGGCAAAACACCACAAGAAGCATGGAGTGGAAGAAAGTCCGCCATCTCACACTTAAGAGTTTTTGGAAGCGTAGCCCATGTTCATGTGCCAGACAAGAGAAGAATCAAACTAGATGATAAGAGTGAAAGTTTTATCTTCACTGGCTATGACTCAAGCTCGAAGGGGTACAAGTTGTACAATCTGAATAACAAAAAACTTGTGATTAGCTGAGATGTGATATTTGATGAAGAAGGAAAGTGGGATTTTGGAATCTCATAACAAGAACTTTACTTTTGATCTTCCATCTAAAGAAGAGGAGCAAGCAAAGGAGCAACCACAAGAAGAGTCGACCACCCCACCTGCAATGCCAACATCAGCTACACTTAGAGACTCATCACCTTCATCAAGTGAAAGACTAGTGCCTCGTGAACAAAGACTTCAAGATCTCTATGAAGAAACTGAAGTTCTTGATAATCTTACACTCTATTGTTTCCTAACTGATTGTGAACTAGTGACTTTTCAAGAAGCTGCACAAAAAAAGAAATGGAGAGATGCAATGGATGAAGAAATCAAAGCCATTGAGAAGAATAACACTTGGGAGCTAGCCACTCTTCCAAAAGGGCACAAGGCAATTGGTGTCAAATGGGTGTACAAGACAAAAAAAAATGCTAAGAGAGAGCATAGCAAGAAAGGATATGCAACTGGAGTATGTGAAGTCCCAAGATCAAATTGCAGATATCTTTACCAAGCCACTGAAGAAAGAAATCTTCGTAAGGTTGAGGAACTTACTTGGAACCGCAAGATCAAGTTTAAGAAGGGGGGGGGGGGGGGGGGGTGTTGAATTATAAACTTGATCTAATCCATAGTCAAAGGCCCAAGACCCAAATAAAGTGAAAGATATTTACAGGGAAATTCCTAGAATTTTTTAGTTAGTGCATGATGTTTCATCTCTAAGTCAGATAAGTCATTTCCAAGATAAAAGATTCATTTCCAAGTCAAGAGACTAATTTCCAAGATGGATGACTCATCTCCCAAAGTCATTAGCTTTTATTATGTAANGGGGGGGGGGGGGGGAGGGTGTTGAATTATAAACTTGATCTAATCCATAGTCAAAGGCCCAAGACCTAAATAAAGTGAAAGATATTTACAGGGAAATTCCTAGAATTTTTTAGTTAGTGCATGATGTTTCATCTCCAAGTCAGATAAGTCATTTCCAAGATAAAAGACTCATTTCCAAGTCAAGAGACTAATTTCCAAGATGGATGACTCATCTCCCAAAGTCATTAGCTTTTATTATGTAATTTATGTTTTGTGGTGTATGTTAATTGTATTCCCCTATATATAAGGAGGCTTGGAAGTTGTTTTTATCAAGCAAGAAATTTGAGAGTATTTTCAATAACATGTTTTTTCTTTTTCTTAAGCAAGTTGAATTAGAGAGTTAAGAGTTTAGTTGTTTTTTAGTGAGTTTCCTTCCAACAGGCTAAGGGTTCAAGTTGCCAAGTTATTGTGATAGGTGTTCTTTCCCTCATGTTGGTGCTATTGAGCAGCGCATGCAATGCGCATCTATCTGCTACCTTTTATGATCGCAGCTGCCCAAATGCACTTAGCAGCATAAGGCGTGTGATAAGGAGGGCAGTTTCCAGCGAGCGTCGAATGGCAGCGTCTCTCATTCGTCTTCATTTACATGATTATTTTGTTCATGTAGGATGCAGCTCATCCAAAATATTGATATATGGGTGCATAATTGGCATTTTAATTAACTTGTCACAGCTTGCTAATTTGATTTGTAGGGTTGTGATGCATCAATCTTGCTTGATGAAGCACCCTCTATTGAAAGTGAAAAGACTGCAAGACCAAATGATGGTTCAGTACGAGGTTTTGAAGTCATAGAAAAAGCAAAAGCAGATGTTGAAAAGACATGCCCTGGAGTTGTGTCTTGTGCAGATATTGTTGCAATAGCAGCACGCGATGCATCTTTTGCTGTTGGTGGCCCTTCTTGGACAGTGAAGCTTGGAAGGAGAGATTCCACCACTGCAAGCCGAGCTCAGGCTGAGAGAAACCTTCCAAAATTCACAGATAGCCTTGTTTCTCTTATTTCTCTCTTTGCTAGTAAAGGGCTTAGTGCAAAAGATATGGTTGCTCTTTCAGGTAATTAATTTCTATAGCTTTCACAAACCCTCGTTTTCAATATTCCATCCACAATAATTTTTTTAAAAAAAATAGTTGGAGTATATATGAGAAGCTAATTGAAGGTGGCTGGTTTCCTACTCATTTTGTAGGTTCTCACACAATAGGGCAAGTTCAATGTGTCACTTTTCGTGACCGAATCTACAATGGCAGCAACATTGATGCAGGATTTGCACGCACTCGCAGACGTCGTTGTTCTTCAGTAGTGAATCAAACTACCAATAAAAAGTTGGCTCCACTTGATTTGGTGACACCAAATTCATTTGACAACAATAATTTCAAGAATTTAATTGAGAAGAAGGGTCTTTTCCAATCTGATCAAGTTCTTTTCAGTGGAGGATCCACAGATAGTTTTGTATTTGAGTATAGTAAGAGTCCTTCAACCTTTAAATCTGACTTTGCAACTGCTATGGTAAAGATGGGAGACATTGATCCTCTAACTGGTTCATACGGGGTGATAAAAAGGATTTGCAGTGCTCTCAACTGAACAAACTTGGTTGGATACCTCATTGTCATATGTTATCTGATCAAGGACCAAGAATTCCCTTGAGGCTGGTTGGAATATGGTTTCTGATAAGTTGTATGTGTACTCTTCCTTAATGTTTTTTTTTTTTTGAACTTTTGTTGTTTCATTTAAGATTTCAAGTTTGATTACAATAATTGCAATAAGGATAATACTATGGTACCTTGTAAGTATACAATACCCCTATAAAAATAAGAGAGGACATGGCTTTGACTATAAAGAATTATGGCTTTAACTATATAACTTATTTTGACTATGTTCATATAGCACACTAAAATTGGATGATAAAACCCATATATCAGATGCATTGAATGTACCAAAGAAATTAACCTCCTTGCGATAATATATTATATATGTACTTTCTTCAGTAAATGATTTCAAGACAATTCTTTTTTGCTGATGATGTTTTTATGAAAATCTTTTTGGTTTTAACTAATAGAAAATATAGGAGATTCAAATTCTTTCGGGTGTCAAATTTGTTTGCGACCTGAATGATGGAACTGTTAATGTACATATATATACATAAAAAGGTTATGTAATTTACTTATTTAGTTACAAATTTTGGAGGGCCATGACTTTTTTGTCAGTTTTAGCTATTTATAATATAAGAAAAGAGGAAGAAGAAGAACCCAGCTCACCTTCTGGGTTTGGCATCATCACCAGATCCCATTTGATTAATGGCTTCTTTCTCTAACTCCAGTTTCTTAGTCCCAGCTCTCTCTTAATCCTTCTCGTTCTTTCTTTGCATTGTTTCATCTCTTCAAGCAACACATATATATATATTAACAAAACAAAAAGTAATTACTTTCTTTGCATTCTTAAATGTGAGATAATTAAACAGCTTGTAGTTTCGTGATACTGAAATCGTCCTTAAAGTTTGTGGGTTCTGTGTTTGAATCTAAAGTCAACAGCCAAAAGTAACAGAAAATGTGAGATATATATACATCTAATGAACAGTTAGAGTGAGCCCAATAATATTGGGAAAAAAAATGTGCATGAGAAGTAATGTATTAGCCACGTTTTAGTAGAGGTCTTAATTACAATATGATATTGAATATTTGATAGACCATAATTAATTGTTCTTCCTCAAAATTTTCTGCAATTTTCTGCCTCTCATCGATGCGTTTACTATTTTATTATCTTAATTGACATTGCAAGATTTGAAGAAAAATTTAGTATTAGTTGTTAGAGAATTGCTATTTAGAAAAAAAAAAATTGATAGAAATGTTGTTGAATTAAAAATAAGTAAGAACAACACATTTATTAAAGAGTAATATAAGTTTAAATCATTTTAGCTGAATTATGATTTTCTAAATTAGTATTAGTATTTAGAGCNGATAGACCATAATTAATTGTTCTTCCTCAAAATTTTCTGCAATTTTCTGCCTCTCATCGATGCGTTTACTATTTTATTATCTTAATTGACATTGCAAGATTTGAAGAAAAATTTAGTATTAGTTGTTAGAGAATTGCTATTTAGAAAAAAAAAAATTAATAGAAATGTTGTTGAATTAAAAATAAGTAAGAACAACACATTTATTAAAGAGTAATATAAGTTTAAATCATTTTAGCTGAATTATGATTTTCTAAATTAGTATTAGTATTAGTATTTAGAGCAATGCGGTTCAGACGACAACAGAAACAAGTTTAAGGGCTTCAATACAATTTTACTAGCAAGATACAGACACACTATACAGAAATAGGCTAATCTTCAATCATAAAATTTTAATTAGAGATTAACTGCTTCCAAAGAATTTGAAGAATGGCAAGACTGCTGGAAGGCCTTGGGACTTAGAGATTAACTTTATTTTTGGATGACAAATTAGGACGGATAAGTAAAATTTTCATTATTATTCAAAAAAGAAGTGTTAACTTTAGTTAGTTTGAAAAATTGAATCCAAAAGCAGCAAAATTTAACTGATATATATATATATATATATATATATATATAAAGCTGAGAGATTCTAAATAATGTGAAATTCCCTTCGAGCAAGAAACGCCATTGAAGACAAGGCTATGTCTCTGGAGCTATATTTAGGCACCACAAATTGCCATGCAACAAAACATAGCATTATTTATCAAACTCCAAATCTAAAAGGAAACGAATACATCTCAATACTTGAAATCAAGTGTCACTCAATCTTAATCATATAGTTCATGGTCCATTTGCTGGAGCCAGATGATGCAGATTCAGTAACAGCACCTGTTGCAACATCGATTCCCTTTCCATCTCATTGTTTCCATCTAGTTGTATTATTGACTTAGCCAGATCTTGCACACTTTTCACACTAGATAGGTCAGTGAAATTCTTTGATTTGCCCTCATAGTACAGTGAAAGCCCGTTCCTGTAATTTTTTACAGAGAATAAGTAAAGAAAACTTAATTAATTGGTCCATTATACTTAAAATTATCCCAATAATGAAATTAATTTAAACAATGAAAAAAGAAACTTGGAGATCACTATAAAGTTTAGTAGAGAAGAGTTATAGAGTTAATGTAGACTTAGCCTATTTTAGTTTTTAAAAAGGAAATTATGCTAGGGTTTAAATCTATGATAAACATAAATTTGCAAGAAAATGAGAGGAAGTATAAGTGTTTAAAAGAATTACAGAAGATATGCAAGTGAAAACTGTGTAAACTGCATATTTTTAAATATTCCACCTGATCCTAAAATTTCCAGAAGGACCCAATCACAAACTCCAATTATGATACAAAACAAAACAAAAAAGAAATCTATGAAGACATAAGTGTTTGATCAATTTCTTCTACGAAAATAGAACTGACATGCTGGTTGAAAATCCAATATCAACTTAAATTTATATCAATATGGGGCTGGAAAACAACGTAAAGTGTTTGTTTATATTCTTCAATGTATTATAGATGAAAAAACAACAACACGTCTTTTAAAAAACAGATGAAAGGCAATGGGGATTNTAGAAAGAAAATCAACCCTAAACAGATACCAAATGATCCCCAACCAAAAGAAAAAATAAAATAAAATAAAATAAGAAAGCACCACAATGATACCTTCTTGGTTGAGCATTATCAGCAGCCTCCATTTGATCGCCTCCCTTAGCTTTGTTGCAGAACTCTCTTAAGCCTTCTCTATCTTTCTTCTTTTCGTTGCACCGTTTCATCTCCTCAAGGAAGTGAGATATATATATAACTTATATTGTCCAAATTTACGGAAAATAAAACTTAATGACATTTTTTCAAGCATGTGACAAATTATTCTTTTAAGAACTTGCATGATTTTAGGTCTTCTCATTATGAGGGTTGAATAGGATCCTCATCAGAATCACTTACTCAATCATTTATGAAAGGGGGGATTATCCTAATTTTTTGAAAATTCACTCTTTCATTCAATTCCGTGATAATTTATACCAAAAGAAAACAAATCAAAGATTTTGCACCTTAAAATGTGCAGAGAAAAGATGAACTCTCTTAATTCTTCTTTGTCTTATTGCCCAAACTCATGGGAAAGAAAAATGAAATTTGTTTCAAACTTGTGACAAATTCGTTTTTAGGAAAATTTCACGATTTTCAGTCTTCTCATAAAGAGGGTTGAATATCGTCATTCAAATGACTTAACAAGTCATTCATAAAAGGAAGGTTTATTGTTATATTTTGAAAATGAATTGAATCGTTTAATTTCCAAGATCAATTATACGAAAAGAAAACTAATCAAAGATCTTGCACCTTAAAAGGGAAAAAATTCAGTTCAAATCTGATATATGTACAATTACTACGAAGGTTAAACTAGCACATTGTGAGAATGTGGCAACCAATGTATTAGCCTCCTTTTACGTAGCACTCTTGATTACAATATGATATTGAATTTTGTTCTGACAAACCATAATCAATTCCACTTTCTCAAATGTTTATGCAGTTATCTCGCCCTTACCAGTGCATTTTCTATTTGATTTTATTGATTGATAGAGCCAGATTTTCTCGATGCATAATAATATATTATAACAAGATTTAAGGAAAAGTCTATGCAAGATCTTCGGGACGCCAGTGGTACTTTCATTGCCGATTTTGTATGTAATCTGGACTCTTGTTCTATAGCTCATGTAGGGCTCCCACATGCAAAAGTTTTTTGAGCTTAAAAAATGTACAAAGTACAAACTCACCCATACCTTATGTTAAAATTTTAATTTTATTGAGAAAGTGAAAACAACATGATTCAACCTCTTGACTGCTCATTCAAAGAGGCTTTCATATCATGTCATGCATCAATTTAATCTAAAAGCTTAGGTTTTTATGTGAATACCCATAAATAGTTTTAAATCTAGCACATGGTTTATGGTCTAAGGTTAACTTGAAACATGGGTATCTCTTACGTTATTTCCAAGATAGACTCAGCAAGTGCATTTCATCTGCTAGTCTTGTTATAATCATCTTCATCCTTGTTATCCCCAGATGTGTGAGATCAAAGAACTCTTGAAGTGGGGGTGGCAGGTGACTTCTGCAAGTATTATTTCTAGTCTTCCATAGATCCAAGAAAAAAAGTAACTCAAAAGTTTATTGTAAGTAGGGAATTAAATGACTGCATTTGAAAAGACACGGTATATTAACAAATTTTATCAATAGTGAGAGTTTATATATAATTAGATATTATTATATACTATATAAAATTACTTCAATGAAGTTTGAAGTTAATAAGGTTCCAAGTAAGTTTCATAGAAGAATTAATTTGGAAATGAATTTGCATATTAAATTTTTTTTCCATTTCTAATATTCTTCCCACTAGTGATGACAATTGTAAGTGTATCCCACCTAGCAAAAGAAAAATGTATAAATAAGCCTTCCTGCTCATGCAAACAATTCACCAAGTTCAAGAAAAATCTACTGGAATTATGTAATGTGTCATTAATTCAAAGACTACAATTAGTTGTTATTGTCCTTTACGAAACCATTGTGAAATGCATGAAAAATGGATGAAGAATGCATCAGCTTGCAACGTTGATGAACTTGTTGTCAAACATGGATGCAGTAACCATAAGCTTGCTTATTAATGGCATAAATGCCTCTGAAATAAGACCATGAAATTATTAAATTTAAACACGAATACTGTCAAACTGAGACTACAATACAAAAAATTACCCTTACTTGAGACTTTGGTTATGGAACCAATGGAATTTTCCCCAGTTTCTTTGCAAGGGTTTCCAAATGTTTCCTATCCTTCTTAAGGATCAAAGGAATCAAATGAATTAGAAGGCAGTTTTAAACAATTACCAGAGGAATTAACTTAATTGCAATGGCAGAAAAAATTTCTCCGCTATTTAGCTTCATTTGAGAAGGAACCCCATAAATCAAGTACAAAGGGGGTACTCACATTAGAGATAGGCATTCTCATGATGACTAGAGATTTTGCACTACTGTAAGGCACATAATTCTTTTTTTCTTTCTCCTATTTTAGCTCAGATTGTAAGCATAAATTAACTAGACTCCATAAGAGAAGAATTTTCTCAATCACCTCAACAAACCACAACTACCTTTTATATAGTAACTTTCCTCTTTGACAGAGACTGAAAGCTCAGGCACCCGGAGTAACACTTTCTGCATCCTTTCTTTCTCTTATGCATGCAATAAGTATTTTTAATATGCTTTTACTTTCTCCTAATTCAGCAACTTAATTCCTAGATGACAATACTTGATTTAATAACTGATAAAAAAACATCTTTTAGCAATATTAAAGTTTGCAATCTATTCAAACCTTCAAATTCACAAATTCACACAGTAACAACAACTTCGTTCGTTGTCGGAAGCATTGAAAGGGCTTACCAGACTGAAAAATGGAGGAGAAAGTAAATAAATTTCAAATGTCTTGCCCTCAAAGGTTATATGCAGTGAGTAATGAGCAAAACAGTGGAGAACTGGTTCCCTTTTATAGTTGGTTAGTTTCAAAATCAGAGAATGGTGAAATTGTAAGGCAGTAGTGATATTGTTACTCTTTATAGTTGGTTAGTTCCCTTTTATACTAGTATTTTTTCCTTTAGTTAAGTATCATAAAATTAAGTTTTCTAAAAAGATTATTAAAGGAGTAAAACTCTTTTTTGGTTCTTCAAAAATTTTCAAATTGTCAAAATTTTAAATTAAAAGAGTAAAACATTTTACTTGTTACATGAATTTTTCCATCTAAGCTCACTAACGAACTTAGACGAATGACTAAATTAGCAAACAGATCATAAATTGAAGAATAAAGTCACACAGAAAAAAAAAAAATNCACAGAAAAAAAAAAAAATCAAGAATTAAAGTGACAATTTGAAAATTTTTAAAGGACCAAAAAGAGATTTTACTCTTATATTTATAATATCTATGTTTAGTCTTCTCAAAAAATTCATATTTTTTAAAAGACTCTTAGATATTTATAGTATAGCCCCTCCAAAACTTTGAGTCACGCTCCATCCTTAACAATGATTAAAAGCTTTGCAGAAAATGACCCTGTTTTGCTAACTAAAGATCCTTCTTCGTAGGATGTTCACATCATGGAAAAAAACTACGATACTAACATAGCTCTTGCTAAGCTACAACCACCGAAAATAGGGGTAGCACTACTCCTATATCTAGTTGGGTGAGTTCTGGTGGGACCTACCAAGTGAATTTGGTGTCGTGGTGAAGATTTCAAAAAACTAAGTCATTCATTATGTGTAAGAACACATAATTATTTATAAAATACAAAAATGACAGTATATAAGAAAACATGTCAAACTCTATTTTTTTGGCAATTAAATTTTTTGTTTGACACATTTTCTTATATTGTGAACTATGTGTTGTGTCACATATATTGAGAGACTCAGTTTTCCAAAATCTGACACCAAATTCACTAGGTAGGTCCTACTAGAACCCACCTAACTAGATGGGGGTAGTGCTACCCCATTTTTGGTGATGATAGAATAACAATCACCTACTAACATTAAGATTAAGTAAGAGCATAACCAAACTGAAACTTAACCTTAATCCACATACAAGTATACGAACAAAAGCATAACCAAAAACGAACCTAGAAATTACACATCATACTCCAAAACTACTATCATACTCGGGACATATAATACTTCAAGGCTTTTTTTTAGCTTCTTTAATCTTTACTCTAAGGTCTTCAAGGCCATCCCTAGATGAGTCCTCAAGCACAGCAACCATTATTCTAAGGAGGCTATTTGATCCTCTCGCTTGGACAAGACAGTATAGAGATAGACTAGTGAAGAAGGACACATATTCAAGGTATGCCATCACGAACTTCGGCACTCACTTGTTCTACAAGGATTAAAAAGAAGATTTTGGAATAATACATAGATATGTAGACTTTATCAAATTTTTAATCTTTTGAGTTGATACAACCAATTGCCTAGAATAAAATATGTTACCACCATGACAAGTGGGCTAATCAACTGAAGCATATTATAATTTGATGGACCGTCTAGTGTCTACACCAAGGGTTAGAACCCAAAAAAGACAATGATCAATAGAAATTAGGGATTTGAAATCTGATCAGCATAAGAAATTTTGCAAAGTTTGAACTGCTAAAGTTGATGCTGACAAAAAAAGAGATATGAAAGATGACATATTCATGTGAATAGAAGGGAGAGAGCAGCAATGATTAGTTGCTCTTAGTGATCAATCAAAGTCTGAAGGCCTTGAATGTGAAATTTGTTTAGAAATGATGAATCAGGAAAATACTTCATGTCTACCCAAAACAGAAGTGTACAACAACAGAATTCAAACGAATTTTACGGAAAACACAAATCCAGAAGTTTACATGTGCTAAGAAAACGAACCTCAAAAGATATTATATCAATGGCCAGGTGCTCTCAAAGTTAAAAAAAAATGAATATCAGCAATCAAGATCACTGCCGACAAATTAAAAGATCAATGAGGAACCCTCTTGGTCTCAAATATACATATATAGAAGAATCATCAACAATAACTAAAATTCAAAACAAAATCCAACAAACAGCACAAAACAATCAAAGAGTACCGAGAATTGACAAAGACACACCTTGGAAATGGACTAAGAAACACTAAAACAACGAAACCCTAGAGAAATAGTTTTCCCTTTCTTTGACCGAGCGGAGGCAAGAGAGAAGAGAATGGAGAAAAGTATGAGAGAAGAATCAGTTCTCGTTCAATGAATCCAGTCCCTCTACAAACTAGAGCTAAAGCCTTATATAGTAACTTATCAGTAAGGTGTTTACAAGTAACTTACTCAATAAGGAAAGTTAACAACTAATTAATTACAACTAATCTAAGTAATTACAATTAACTCTAATACTCCCCCTCAAGGTGGCCGGAAAATATCTTTGACATACATCTTGGATAATAAAGGAAACAATAAGGTGGAAGGGAGTGGCTTGGTGAACATGTCAGCAAGCTGATGTTGAGATCGAATAGGCATAGGCCTTATGAAACCAAAAGTGACCTTATCTCTCACAAAATGGCAATCGATTTTTATGTGTTTAGTCCTCTCATGAAAGGTTGGATTGGAAGCAATGTGAATAGCAGCTTGATTATCACAAAAAAGAAGAGCAGGAGATGAAATAACCACTTTAAGATCCTTGAAAAGCTGATGAAGCCAGGTGAGTTCACTAGCAGTGGATGAGAGAGCACGATACTCAGCTTCAGCAAAGGATCAAGAGATTGTGGTATGCTTCTTGGCTTTCCATGAGACAAGGGAATCACCAAGGAAGATACAGAAACCAATGAAAGACCTGCGAGTGTCAGGATAGGTACCCCAATTTGCATCAGAAAATACTTTAAGTTGAACCTTGGCAGAAACATCTGAGTAAGCTCTTAACTAAAGAGAGGAAGAGGAGGAAAAGAAAAGACCTTGACCAAGTTTGCCTTTAAGATAGCGAAGCAGATGATGAACTGCTTGGAGATGAAGCAACCAAGGTTGAGCAAGAAACTGAGTAAGTTTCTGCATAGCAAATGTGATGTCAGGCCTGGATAAGGTGAGATAAAGAAGATAACCAACTAGTCTTTTGTAGTGTGTTGCATCAACAAGTAAGTCACCAACAGAAGCACTAAGTTCTGGCTTAGCATCCATAGGCACTAAAGTAGGCTTACATGCCAAATAACCAGTGTCTTCAAGCAGGTGCAAGGTGTAATGTCGCTGAGAAAGAACAATGCCTTGTTTGGACCGAGAGATTTCAAGGCCAAGGAAATACTTAAGGCACCTGAGGTCCTTAAGTTTGAACTGAGTATGCAGAAAGGACTTGAGAGCATCAATTGGAGGGAGACAAGGACTAGTGATGATGATGTCATGGATATAAACTAGAAGTGCCACAAGATGAGGTCCAGAACCGTTAGTGAACAAGGAATAATCAGATTTGGATTGAACAAAACCAAATGTGAGTAAGGCAAGAGAGAACTTGGAGTGCCACTGACAAAAGGCCTGCTTGAGGCCATAAATGGATTTATGAAGCTAGTAAACCAGCTTCTCCCCCTGAGTAGAGCAGTGTTGTTTAGGAAGATAACCAAGGGGAAGATCCATGTAAACTTCTTCAAAGAGATCACAATTAAGGAAAGCATTATTGACATCAAGTTGAGTCAAATGCCACTGTTGAGAAGCAGCAAGAGCAAGAAGGACCTTGACAGTAACAAGCTTGGCAATAGGTGAAAATGTTTCAACAAAATCCAACCCCTCCTGCTGAGTGTAACCTTTGGCTCCCAAGCGGGCTTTATACTTGTCAATAGTGCCATATGCCTTGTGTTTAAGCTTGTAGATCCATTTATACCCAATGGTGTGTTTGCCTCGGGGCAAAAGGACTACAGACCAGGTTTGATTGGCATCCATTACTGTCAATTCATCAAGCATAGTTGCACGCCAATGAGGACTCTTAACTACCTCATGATAGAACTGAGTTTCCAGTTGAGTAGAAACTTAAAGAATGAAAGTCTGGTGAGAAGGGGTTAAAGCAGCATATGACAGATAATTTTCAATGGGATATGTGGTAGGACAAAGAGGTGAGGGAGTTCCCTGCAAGAGATTACAGTGAAACTATTGGAGATAGAAAGGTGGTTTGTGAATTCTAATGGATTTTCAAAGAGGAAGGGCAAGAGAAATAGAAAGGTTGGCACTGGAATATCATCAAGTAGTGAACCTGTGACTGGAGATTCTGCAGACATAGGGCTAGGTGAAGGAAAATCCACAGGAATTTGGGGCATAGGGTCAAGAGCAAGAATAGTAGGAGTTGATTGAGGTGGCAAATCAAAAGTGACATGAGGTAAGACTAAATCTGGAAATGGATCAATGAGTTGGTGTGAAGAAGTGACAGTGTGGTAAGGGAAAATTTCTTCATGAAACACAACATCCCTAGAAATGAAGACTTGCTTGGTGACAACATCGTAGAGTTTATACCCTCTCATTCTTGGAAGATAACCAAGAAAAATGTTAGTGCGAGCTCTAAGGTGAAATTTGGACCTATGAGCAGCTAAAGTAGAAGCAAAAGCAAGGCAGCCAAGACTCTAAAATGTGAGTAATTAGGTGCAGACTTGTAGAGTGCCTTAAAATGGGGTACGATGCTGAAGTAAGGGTGTGGGGGTTCTGTTGATCAGAAAGGTGGCAGTTAAGACACATTCACTCCAAAATTGTACTGGAACTTTGGACTGGAAGAAAAGAGCCCTGGCTACATTCAAAAGATGTTGGTGTTTGCGTTCCATAATTGAGTTTTGTTAGTTTTGTTATGGCTTTCAACATAAGAGAACTGGTGTATTACTCCTTGCTCATTGAAAAAATCCTTAAACAATAACTCAGGAGCATTGTTAGATTTAAAATGTTTAATCTTGACATTAAACTGAGTGAAAACCATTCGAAAGAATTTGGGAATCATAGAAGTTACTTCACTCTTGTGTTTGAGTAAAAAAATCCAAGTAAACCAAGTGCAATCATAGACCAAAGTGAGAAAAAATTTGTGACCAGTATAAGAAAATTCCTTGTAAGGACCCCATATATCACAGTGTATCAAGTCAAAGGGAAATTGAGACATATTATTATGGGATTCAAAAGACAATCATCTTTGCTTAGCAAGGGGACAAACATAACATGATTGAGATTTATTCAAACCAAAAGTATCACAGTCTAAATATCTCTTGATGCTATATAATTGCTTAAAAGAAATGTGGCCAAGTCTATTGTGCCAAACATGAAAGGAAACATTATTAACAAAGGAATTAGAGACAGAAGTCAAGCTACTAGTATTGAGAATGTAGAGCCCATCTTGTTTGTCACCCTTGGCAATCATCTTCTTGCTCCTGGCATCCTGAATAACAAAGTAATCAAGGAAGAAACTAACTGTAAGGTCACTGACAGATACTAGAGCACTAATAGAAAGGAGGTTAAACTTGAACTAAGGGACAAACAGGACATCCTTGAGTGTAAGCATGGAACTCAGTTTCATATCACCACATAGATGCACAAGTATCTGATAGTGATTAGGAAGGGTGACAGTGGCATTATGGATAATCCGCAAAGAAGTGAAAGCATTGGCATATGAACAAATCTGTCTAGCAGCTCCAGAATCAACTATCCAGCATTGACTTGATGAATAGGTAGGACTCAAAGTGACAGATAAACAAATACCTATAGGATAAGATGTAGAAGAATGATCACCGTTTGTGGAGTTCTTGACAGAAGTGGACAGATGAGTGGACAGCATGGTCATGAGCTGCTGGCATTCATTGGAATTGAGATTTTTAAGAAAACCTCCAACAATAGTAGCACCACGATCTTCACTAGAGGAAAAGGTTGAGAGTTGGTTCACAACAGTGCTTTGTTTATGCATGAACCAGGGGGATATCCATGGAGTTTGTAGCCTCTATCTATAGTGTGACCATGGAATTTGCAATCAGTATAGCATGGTCGATCTTTCTTGGAACCTTTATGTGCCATAGAATAAGGTGGCTGGTTACCAACTTTAGAATTGTAAACCCTGGCAGCAAAGGCCATGGTACTAGTAGAATCAAGACCGGAAGAGACCTGAGTAGTAATTTTCCTTTGATTTTCTTCTTGAGAAACCAGAGCAAAAACTTTGTTGATGGGAGGCATAGGATCCATAAGAAGCAATTGACCTCATATTTTTGAAAAAGAGTCATGTAATCCCATGAGAAATGATATGATATACTCCATTTGGTAATGGTAGTGAAGGTCTTTAGCACCTTCATAGGTACACTTCCCACATGTGCAGAGAGGTCTATAATTGCTCAATTCATCCCAAATAGTTTTCAGCTTTGTGAAATAAACACTAATAGAACATTGTTCTTGATTTAGGTTCATTAATTCACATCTCAATTGGAAAATTCTAGGTCCATTGCATTGCTGAAATCGATCTCTAAGATCAATCCAAATTTCATATGCCGTCTTAGAAAAAATTACACTGGCAGAGATTTCCATGGAAATGAATTGAGGATCTAGGAAATGACAATATTGTTATTTCTATACTAGGAATTAAGAAGATTAGAAGTTGTACCTTCTGGCTTAGTGATGGATCCGTCAATGAAGCCTAGCTTGTTCTTGACCAAAAGAGCAATTAGCATGGCTCGACTCCAATAGGCATAATTCTCTCTAGTAAGTTGTTGTGAAACAAGAATCAAACCAAGATTGTCCGAATGATGTATGTAGAAAGGATACTGTTGTGAGAAATCTTAACGCAAGTGTACGTTATCGTTTCCAAGTAATAAAATGAGAGTGAGTTATCGTTTCCACGAGGACTAATGTATCAACTACCGAAATTGAGTTAACCTTAATTTTATCTAATCAATCAATATGGAGAGATTTTCAAGAAACAACTAAAATAGGATGAAAACAAACTTAAACCAGCAAAATAATAAACTAAATCAGTAAAATGATAGAATTATCAAGAGAGAAAACATCTAGGGCTTTTGATTTCACCATAGCTATTCCGATTTGCTATTCATATTTCATTAACCAAGAACACTCTTCCTAATTGCTAGCCAAGAACCCTAAATTATTTATTAGCCTTTCCCAAGATCAAACAAAAATATTTCTAAGTTATGAATCCACAATATTCATATGTGAATTGCGAACAACTTAAAAATTCGCTTAATTCTATGGTTCTTTTTAAATAGCTACACAGACCATGGAGGTATATTCCTATCCTACATGCAACCTATGTTCTTAATCTCTATTATCTTTAATTACAAATTACCTCCCAGTCTCATTGTAATTATCTAATCAACTAATTGGTGATCAAGCAATTAGAAGCATGAAGATTTGAGAAGAAGAAGACAATTTAATAAAGGAGTTCTTGAAATAAAGAAATAGAAAATCACAAATCATCCTAGCTAGGCTACATCATAGCCCAGGGAATTTAGTTCATAGCAAAAAGGAAGAACATAATAAAATTAAATCTAGACATGATTCAACGGGAGGAAGAATAAAAACTCTAAAGAGAAGCCCCAATCTTCTTGTGCCCTTCTCCAATCCTTGTTTTTGCTCCCCTTCTTGCCTCCAAAAAGTCCAGAAAAGAATCCCCTAAACAATCCCTAAAAGTTCCTATTTATACTCTCTCTAAAAGCCCTAAAGAAACTAAAGAAAAAGGGCACGTGTTCAGAAAAATCGCATAGGCGCCGCGGCTCTGGATTTTAGGCGCCGCGGTGCTGCCTCTCTGCCAAAAAACACCAATTTTCTCCGCACGTGAGTGCCGCAGTGCTGAGTTGCTGTCCCGCTTTTAAATTTCATGCTCCAGGCGTCGCAGCTCTAGGTTTTGGGCGCCACAGCGCTTGAATTCTGGTCTAGAAACTTCCCAATTCTTCAATTCTTCATTGTAACCTATGAAACCTACAATTTAACATAAAACATCTCATTTGATGATGATTAATCTCAATAAACAACCAAGTAATTAAGTAAAAGAGATCTAAAAAATGGGTATAAAACCCACTCAACAAATACCCCCAAACTTAACATTTGCTTGTCCTCGAGCAAAGAAAGAGAAAAAAATAAATTAAACTCAACAACTAACTAACAAAGTGAAAAATTTATTTGCTAACCATACAAGCCTCAAAGATCTCTATTAAACACAAATCCTAGAAAATTTTCAAGATAGCATGAATGTGTATAATTTCAACCCAGAGTTAATCTCATCTCAATCTCACTAAAATTTCCTGTGTGTGTAAGTATAGCCCTTGCTTACCCTACTCTCTTCACTTAAATCAAATTATGCAAATAAGCTCATAAGCATATATTCTCCACTTTTATTCTCTCAGAACCCCATATGCTTGCTTTTCATGTCAATCTCCACTAATGTAGGTATTTCACAATATTGAGGATCAAAAGGACTTTTGATAAGCTTGTAATGTGTGCCTGGGTTAAGGGTAAGATGATAGATAAATATGTGGCTTAACTCACCAATCACACAAATTCAGTTTAGAGCAAATTAAGAGCACCCTTCTTTCTTTTCACTTCTAACTCCCCCAAACTTATTTTCTTCTTTACTTTTCCATCCACCAATAGAATTCTCACTTTTGGACCACTACATCCCATACTCAATGCTTTCTAAGACATTCTTTTTCTTTTTGTTTCTTTTCAATATTTGCACAATTGTCTTTTCTTTTCATTGCAATATATATATATATATTTTTTTTACAGCAGGGATGTAGCTCTTTGAATTTTCATTCTTTGGTGGTCATTTCATTGAAATCTTCCTTTTCTTATCTTCACCAATTCTCCTTAATTTTCCTAGCTCTAGATGCTCTTAAGACTGAAAATGCATTTTAGGTGAAGGGTTCAAGTCAAAAGATCACACAATGGGCTAGGGTCAGTGTAGGTGACAAAGAAATAGGCTAAATTAAGCTCAATGGGGTATGCTAGGGATAAAATATCATACAAAAGGGTAGCTAGAAAGGCTCAAACGAAACAAAAATAGCCTAAATCATCTCCCTAAAATTGTGTAGCCTAGGATTTCGCCTCAACTGACAATCAAGCAAGTTCTAGCATTCTGTGAGATTTTGAAATGACTTAATTCACATAATCATCTCTAAGCATGTAGATTTAAAATAAACAAGGCTATGTGCTCAATAATTCAGGAAATTCTAGTTAGACAAAAATTAACACAAGAGTTAATCAGAAACACAAACACAAAATCTATTATTTTTCTAGAGCTATGAACAATGAAAATCAATTTTATCATTAGCCTAAGGTTAAACAAAAAAATTCACTCTATTCTACTAAACTTAAAGAAAAATAAAAATTAAACATAAAAACTAACTAGAAAAGCATTTAAAGATACCCAATAAGTTAAGTGCAAATCAATACAACAACTCAGAAAATAATTTCCCACCCCCAAACTTAAAGGAAACATTGTCCTCAATGTTTAAAGCAAAGAAGAAAAAGATGTGAGGACTTCCCTGAAATGGAGATGGATCACTTTGCATCTTCATCAAGTGGAGCTGCTGGGGGGAATAAAAGTTATGGACTTTATACCTGAAACATAAAAAAAAATAAAACACACAAGCATGAAAATAAAATTAAACGACTAAACAAAACTTAAGAGAAAAGGTTAAAAAGATTGGGTTGCCTCCCAAAAAGTGCTAAATTTATAGTCTTTAGCCGGACTGTCTCTGAAATATCTTAACCAAGATAAAAAATAATAGTGGAGGACTTTTGGAATTTTAATCCACTATTTCTTTGAGCTTTGGATTGATGGTGAGTCTCTTTTAAGCTCCAAACTTTATTTCCATCTCCAAAACAAGCAGATTTTCTAAGATACTCCAAAAGAATCTTTCGGAATGACGGCTTCTTTTTCTTGTTTTTCTTAGATTCAACTATAGGCACTGGTCCAATCATTGGCTTCTTGGGGATTTTATCATCTTTGACCTCTAAGTCAGGAGGCTTCTCCTTGTTTTTTGTTCCCATGGTGTGAACTCCTACTGGGTCTTGTAATTTATTGCTTCCATTTGTAGTGTCAATTTTACAACAGACACTCACTTCTTTCAGATGCTTTATTTCTTTGAAAACTTTGAAGGACACTTGATCACCTTGCACTCTCAAAGTAAGTTGGCCCTTTTGCACATCAATAAGAGCTTTCCCAGTTGTTAGAAATGGACGACCAAGAATAATTGGGATTTCTTGGTCCTCCTCCATGTCAAGCACAACGAAATCTGCTGGGAAGATGAACTTGTCCACTTTCACCAATACATCCTCCAAGATTTTCCTTGGATACTTGATTGATCTATCCGCCAATGTCAATGAGATGGAAGTTGGCTTTATTTGTCCTATACCCAACTTCCTGAAAACAGAAAGAGGCATAAGGTTAATACTAGCACCAAGATCACAAAGTGCCTTACCAAAAGATACATTGCCAATAGAACAAGGAATATTGAAACTCCCTGGATCTGTTAATTTTGGTGGCAATTTCTTTTGTAAGATTGCATTGCACTCCTCAGTAAGTGCCACAATCTCATAATCCACTAGCTTTCTTTTATTTGAGAGAATCTCCTTCATAAATTTCACGTAGCTAGGCATTTGCTCCAAAGCATCTGCAAATGGGATGTTGATGTGCAGCTTCTTGAACACCTCCAGAAATTTAGAGAATTGATTATCCAGCTTCTTCTTCTGGAATCTCTGAGGGAATGGAAGAGGTGGAACATATGGTGGAGGGTTGTCTGGGAATAACTTAGATGTCTTCTCCACAGATTTCACAAGTGGTTCCACTGGGGTGTCTTGCTTTGTCTCAGGCTCAACTGACTTAATTGGCACATTTTTTGCAACTTTAGATGGTTCACCTAAAGTCTTACCATCACGAAGAGTAATAGCCATAACATGCTCTTTAGGATTCACTTCTGTATCACTTGGCAATGATCCCTGCTGTCTGCTAGTGAGCATGGTGGAGAGTTGACCCACTTGCATCTCTAGGTTACGAATGGAGGCATCTGTTCGGGCCATGAATTGACTTGTATTCATGGTCAATTGGGTTAGAGCATCCTCCAAAGAAACTTTTGCTTGAACAAGGGATTGAGCAGTGTTTTGGTTGTTTTTCCAAGAGAAGTTTGGATGATTTCTCCATCCCGAATTATAAGTGTTTGAATAGGGGTCATTCTGCCTGTTCTGATTCCCCACATATTTTGCTTCCTCAGCCTGAGATGTAGAGAACGGGTTTCCCACCTGGCAATCTATACTAACATGAGGAACACCACAATGGTCACAAGTCTCAGGAGGTGACTGGATGGCATTTACATTCCGGACGGTCAACTGCTTGGCTAGAGAGTTTATCTTAGCAGATAAAGCTGTAAAAGCGTCGACCTCATGTACCCCAAGTACCTTCCGTGAAGTGGACCTCTCAATAGGTCACTGATAGGCGTTGTCAGCCATCTCCTCTAACAAATCGTTGGCAGCCACATATGTCTTTTTCATCAANTTGGCAGCCGCATATGTCTTTTTCATCAAGGATCCTCCAGCAACAGCATCCACTAATGTCTTGGTTGCAATCAACAACCCATTATAAAATGTCTGTAACTGCAACCAATCAGGGAGTCCATGGTGAAGGCATCTACGAAGCAACTCTTTGTACCTTTCCCAAGCCTCCTGAAGTGACTCATTCTCCTATTGATGAAATGTTGCAATGTCATTTCGGAGCTTGGCGGTCTTAGCTGGTGGAAAAAATTTTGCCAGAAATTTTTGGGCCAACATATCCCATTTGGTGATGGTCCCAGTAGGCAATGACTGAAGCCAAGCATTGGCTTTATCCCTTAATGAGAATGGAAATAGGCGGAGGCGAATAACATCATTACCAACCCCGTTGTGCTTGAAAGTATCGCATATCTCCACGAACCTGAAAAATATGAGCATAAGGGTCTTCACTCGCTAATCCACTGAACGAGGCTAACTGAACCATATGGATTATAGCTGGTTTAATCTCAAAAGAATTTGCTTCAATAGTTGGTCGCCTTATACCCGAATTGGTATCCATATGGAAGGTAGAGCATAATCACAAAGTGCCTTGGGAGGGTTTTCTTCTGCCATTGTGTCTGTCAAAACTCTGGTAGACTCTCTTCTTGCCTTTCTATTCTTTCGACAGGTCTTCTCTATCTCAGAATCAAGTGGGATTAGAGAGCTGCTTCCAGAATTTCTCATACACCAAAAGAAAACTCCTGAAAGTCTCAAACAATAAAACAATTAAATAGATCTATGAAAATAAACGATTAGACTAAAATCAAGATCACTGAGTATCGATATTGATAAAAAATTAGTCCCCGGCAACGGCGCCAAAAACTTGTTGTGAGAAATCTTAACGTAAGTGTACGTTATCGTTTCCAAGTAATAAAATGAGAGTGAGTTATCGTTCCCACGAGGACTAATGTATCAACTACCGAAATTGGGTTAACCTTAATTTTATCTAATCAATCAATATGGAGAGATTTTCAAGAAACAACTAAAATAGGATGAAAACAAACTTAAACCAGAAAACTAACAATCTAAACCAGCAAAATGATAGAATTATCAAAAGAGAAAAATATCTAGGGCTTTTGATTTCACCATAGCTATTCCGATTTGCTATTCCTAATTCATTAACCAAGAACACTCTTCCTAATTGCTAGCCAAGAACCCTAAATTATTTATTAGCCTTTCCCAAGGTCAAACAAAAGTATTTCTAAGTTATGAACCCACAATATTCCTATGTGAATTGCGAACAACCTAGAAATTCACTTAATTCTATGGTTCTTTTTAAATAGCTACACAGACCATGGAGGTATATTCCTATCCTACATGCAACCTATGTTCTTAATCTCTATGATCTTTAATTACAAATTACCTCTCAGTCTCATTGTAATTATCTAATCAACTAATTGGTGATCAAGCAATTAGAAGCATGAAGATTTGAGAAGAAGAAGACAATTTAATAAAAGAGTTCTTGAAATAAAGAAATAGAAAATCACAAATCATCCTAGCTAGGCTACATCATAGCCCTAGAAGGGAATTTAGTTCATAGCAAAAAGGAAGAACATGATAAAATTAAATCTAGACATGATTCAATGGGAGGAAGAATAAAAACTCTGAAGAGAAGCCCCAATCTTCTTGTGCCCTTCTCCAATCCTTGTTTTTGCTCCCCTTCTTGCCTCCAAAAAGTCCAGAAAAGAATCCCCTAAACAATCCCTAAAAGTTCCTATTTATACTCTTTCTAAAAGCCCTAAAGAAACTAAAGAAAAAGGGCACGTGTTCAGAAAAATTGCACGGGCACCGCAGCTCTGGATTTTGGGCGCCGCGGCGCTACCACTATGCCAAAAAACACCAATTTTCTCCGCGCGTGAGCGCCGCAGCGCTGAGTTGCTGTCCCGCTTTTAAATTTCATGCTCTAGGCGCCGCAGCTCTGGGTTTTGGGAGCCGCAGGGCTTGAATTCTGGTCTAGAAACTTTCCAATTCTTCAATTCTTCATTCTAACCTATGAAACCTACAATTTAACATAAAACATCCCATTAGATGATGATTAATCTCAATAAACAACCAAATAATTAAGTAAAAGAGATCTAAAGAGTGGGTATAAAACCCACTCAACAGATACGAAGGTTCATCAATGGTGGATCTATCCGCAGAAGAATGAGAACAAGAGACATTCGCGAAGGGAGAAGAAACACTATCCGTGGTGAAGAAAGATCAATTGAACATTAATCAAGATCAGCAAATTGATCGAGAATCAAGAAGAAATCGTAGAGGAACAGGAATTAGAGATTATGCTCTGATACCATATTGAATGACCAGAAGCAAGAGAGAAGAGAATGAAGAAAAGTATGAGAGAAGAATCAGTTCTCATTCAATGAATCCAGTCCCTGTACAAACTAGAGCTAAAGCCTTATATAGTAACTTACCAGTAAGGTGGTTACAACTAACTAACTAAATAAGGAAAGTTAACAACTAATTAATTACAACTAATCTAAGTAATTACAATTAACTCTAATATTTTCCATAATAATTTGTGACCCCTAAAATAAAGATCACTTACATGACTCAATCGACAAATCACATACAAGATTGAAATGAAAAACTATGTTTTAACCCTTCAAATTGTAAAAGATCAAGGAGGAACCCTGGGCTCACAAAATATACATAGAAGAATTAACAACAATAACTAAAATTAGAAATGAATCACAATAGCCGCAGAGAACAATCAAGAGGTATAAAGAATCGACAGAGAGACTCCTTACTTGACCTTGGAAGCATGGCGGTCAACGAGAAACCTTGAAACCCTAGAGGTAAGAGTTTTACTTTTTCGCAATAGATCAGATCAGATTAGATTAGATTAGATTGTGAATTTGTGACCCTCGTTTGGGTTTGGTCCTTGGGAAACAAGTGGTCTTGAGATATGTTATCTACTGTTGGGTTTGAAAATGGCCCTTGTTTTGGTGGTTTAGGTATTAAAAATTGACTATTTTTGTGTTCAAAATGATAATTGGCTAAAAGGGGATTCTACCATACCAAAGAGGTATCACATACCTCCTTGACGTGGAAGTATAAGAAACATTAATGTGAAAAGCAATTAATCTTGACTCTTAAAAATGAACAATCAAGATTAAATGTTTCTACATCAATGGTGTCGTGTTGCCATATAAAGGAGGTACCACATACCTCCCTGGTATGTGAGAAACCGCTTGGCTGAATCACATGACTCAACATTGCCTAACCGTCCAACTCAACTGCCTATAGGGTGAAGTAAAACTCAATGAGTGGTTGTTGTATATGCATTACTAAAACATAACTCCAATAAAACAATGATAACTAATGATAATAATTTTATGTTTGACTGCTCATATGATATTCTTGGGACGTAAGTAATAAATGAGTTCCACTAGCCAAGTATTAAATTTTTCTTTAATGGATCCAATCTTTCAAAGTCTTGTGATTACAAATGAAAGGAAACGACAGTAAAAGTCGAAAAATAAAAAATAGAATATTTCTCAGAAAAGAACTACAAAATAGATAAATCGACAGAAGGAAAGAAAAAAAAAACTTGGAAGAAGTATATACAATGGCTAATATTTGTCAATAATTTTTCGGAAAGAAAAAGCTCCAATAAATACAAAGGCAACATTTTTCAAATTAAAGGAAATAAAAAAGATAAAGATAAAGAAGTAAAAATTAATGGAAAAAAACAGATAGCATACTACCATAGGAAAGAGAAAAGTAATGATAAAAGGGATGTCTAGTGCTAAAAAATTTGCAAACTAGTTTTTCTTCATAATTTTTTTCATTTGTTCATTAAATGACCAAAGTTACTGTTTTGTCGCTGGTAAGGTTCGAACTTAGGATTGGAGTGAGGGACAAATATCATATTGATTTATTCATCCTTTTTGTACACATAAGGTGTTTTATTTATGTACGAAATTTATAGGTGCTTATTATTGTGACTGAATAGGCTGAGTTCGTGTGAGACAAAAATGGAAAAGACTACGAAATATTTTGTTTTTGGTCCATGGATTGGGATTGTCTAAAGTTCACTTGGATAGCCACTTTATCATAATTTTAACTATTAATTTTTATTTTTTTTTATCAACGGTTAATCTCTAACACTTTACTCTCTAAAGTTCACTTGTCACTTTAGTGGATCCAAATCCTTGTGAATAAACTTCCTTAATTACTTTCTTTCTTATAATTAGTTGTAATTGATATTTATTTAGTAAATATTTACTTACCTAAAAGTGATATTTATTATTTGAAGAGAACATTTTCAAATAAATGATGTGAAACCATCTTAGCCCTTAAATATTTTTGAGGGATAAGATATCTGCACTTTACTCTCAAAAGTGCAACAGATCCTAAATTCAGAAAAGAAAATTTATTTAGATTTGGTCCAAATTAAATGGGTGGCTCAATATTAATTAATAAACATGGTTTATTCTCCTTTTCATATTTTGTTGAGATATAGTCAAAGGATGTGTATAGAAAATATAGCAATGTCATATGGGGACAAGCCAGAAAGAATTGACGATGCTAATAAATACAAGAGCCAATTAATCTTAATTTTGAAAAAAGAAAGATATAAATGGCCATAATGTATGAAATTGGGTCCACAATGTATAAAATAATAAAAATTTAAGATGTATAAATAATATTTTTTGGATATTTATTAGGTTGTTATGTGAAATTTAAAGAGTAAAAAAGCATCTTTGTTGTCCAGATTGTATATTAACAAGAACATTAATGACAATAAATGTTCCCACCTCAGCCCAAACGAAAACCTCATTCTCCTTTTACGTACTAACGTTGCCTTATAATCCTCTCCTAATAGTTTCCTTTTTCGATTACGGACAGTGTCCATTAAGCCTCACTTTTCTTATTTTTATTCCAATTCCGCCCATTTCTCCTTCCACGCATTCTCCTATATATATACCCTTGGTATGTGAAGTTTAGAGCAGAAAAGAGATAGAGAGAAAAAAACAGATAGTGATTCATGAAAAAGAGTTAAGAGTGAGCAAAACACCCCACCAAAGCCAAAGCCATGCCTAGATTTAGAAGCAAGGTTATGCTTGAGTATATTGAAAATCGTAGGGCTAGAAGGACTTGTTTCAGAAAAAGGAAGGAAGGTTTGGTAAAGAAGATGACAGAGCTAAGCATCCTTTGTGATGTAGATTGCTTTATTGTCATCTTTAGTGCTGATGGGGAGGAGCCTCTGGCATGGCCAGGCGCTGAAAAGGTGCACCAACTAATGCAGAGGTACAATGGTATCCCACAGATACAACGGAACCGAAAGATGACGAACCAAATGGCTTTTCTCCAGGAGCAGACAAGAAAACTTGAAGAACAAGTGGTCAAGCTCGAAAAGAAGAACGCAATTAAGGAGATGACTAATCCAATGAACCAGATTTATTATGAAGGTAAAGATTTATCTGAATTTGATGTTTCTGAACTGATCAAATTGGTTTCTTTCACAGAGGAGCAAGCTAAGGAATACAGAAAGAGGGTTAATGCTTTTTCTTTCAATCTAGCTCCAGCACCTCCTCTTGCACCACTAGCTTCAGAGGAACTGTGGTTCCTTGATCTCTTGAGAGAAGCAAATCTGGGCAATGGTGGAAATGGTGGCAATTCAGAGAGTGACAAAGTATTACCACCAAACCAATATCATCTTGATCTCTTGAAAGAAGCAAATCTGGGCAGTGGGGGCAATGGTGGCAATTCAGAGAGTGACAAAGTGTTACCATCAAACCAATATCCTAATGGTAATATTGATGTTAATCATATGTTGATGGCTCAAGGCAATTTTGGTCCTAGAAATGGGGAAAACGATCTAGGATTTTTGTATGGAAGCTCCAGTGATGCAATTGGAGGAAATCAGGTGGGGCTATTGCCTTATGGCAATCTTGGAGGGCCTAATGGTGGATATGAAATGAACTTGCCCTATGAGAATTTTGGTCTAGGACTAACTTATGAGAACATTGGAGGAAATATTGTTAATAATATGGGGTTGGGTCCATATCAAGGAAATTTGGGAGGTAGCATTGGTGGAATTGACTTGGGGAGTTCTGATGACAATCTCGCTATCACAGCGGGCAATGGAGAAAACTTGGCGAAAGCACTGCCTCATCATAGAAATCTTGCAAGTGGTTCTGATCAAGGAACTAGAATTGGAGTGCCTCTAGGATCATTTGGAGGAAGCTCTCTTTCGCTTGATGGGGGACTACATGATATCTTCAAAAATTGAGAGATTTTGTGTTGTTTTATTTCATTGCAGAAATAATTGAGAGATTTTTATGTACTTTGAGAGTACGTACTTCATAGGCTCAAGAAAAGTGGGATCCACATGTGAGTCCCACAAGTGAGGCCCACTTTTTGTTTATGTAGAGTTAGTAATCCAAAAGTACATGAAAATTTTCAGAAATAATTTAAAACGTCAAGATTATAATTTTCAACATAAACTTTCTTTGTGAATGAAGCTCATTTTTGTGAGAGGATGAATGTATACTCTTGGTGTAACAAATTACTTCTCTTATTCAGTTTGAATGTTTCTCATGTTGTGTTAACATATATAGATGATGCAACAAAAGTTTCTTGTTAGTCCAACAAAACTTCATGGGTTCATGCATTGCGAAAATTTAAATTTTTGGATAGTTGTATAGGACAAGAGTTTAAACTTTCATGGTGTCATGTAACAAAAAAATGTTTGAAAAATTTAAATTTAGGCACACGACAAAGCAAAAATGTATAATTCATGCAAATGCTTGAGAATAAATTTTATACCATACATCAAATGTAGAATAATACTAAAGTAGTGCCAAAGTAGAATTAATAATTTATATTTTTAGTATTTTGGCTACGACTTCAAGTTCAAAAACAAAATTTATAAACCCTAAAGATGACTTCAATACTACTTAATCAGAAGTTATTTGGTTAAAACTAGCATTGTTAAATCTGATCATTGTTCGTACATACATACAACAATAAATTATTAATAATTATATGTAAGTATTCATCTGTGTTTTTCTTTTGCTTCTTTTTCCTCTAAACAAAAACACGGTATTTACCCTTGGCAATGAACTTTGCTTCATTAATTTATACTTGGTTTTGGTAAAGAAAGAGAATAATAATTATTTTTCTGCCAAAATAGAAAAGTTGAAGGATATGCACAAAAAATCCCGATCAAACAGTGCGTCGGCTGTAACAAATTAGCAGAAGAGCATTTATTGGGTTCACTTAACATTTCAAATAAAAACTTAGTTCAAATTTTATTGTTTGTATTTCCAGTTTCAAATAATTTACAGTGAACTTAAAATTTGTTTAAGAATAAGTTGTAATAAATATGGGATGTCAGTTTCCTTTTATATGTATTTTTTCTTTATGTTGCTCATGATAGAATGTATTTAAATTTGGGAAAGAATAANCATTTATTGGGTTCACTTAACATTTCAAATAAAAACTTAGTTCAAATTTTATTGTTTGTATTTCCAGTTTCAAATAATTTACAGTGAACTTAAAATTTGTTTAAGAATAAGTTGTAATAAATATGGGATGTCAGGTTCCTTTTATATGTATTTTTTCTTTATGTTGCTCATGATAGAATGTATTTAAATTTGGGAAAGAATAAAAAATGCTTAGTCAAGGAAATATTAATTGTATCCCCTAAGAATAGAAAAATGAATTGTGGTTTCCTTTATCATAATATACCACCATTAATTTTACCTACAGCACATTTTCTATCATCTATATGTCCGTTTCCTAATTAATTAAAACCTTTATTTTCTACTTTAATTAGGTTTTGAGTTATTATTTGGTAAACAGAAAGAAAAACCTAGTTAATATAAAGAGAAAATCGAATGAGTTAGAATACCCATCAATTAGGTAAGAAGTAAACTATTCAATTATGAGCTTTCTCAAAAAGAGTAAATAAAAAATTTGTAAATGCCTAATGTTGTCACCTCATAGTTGACACCAAATATCCAATTGCATCACTAATTTCAACCTGCTCCGTCTCATTTAGAATCTGGCAGGAAATGTGACACGCAATCTTTGGCATATTGCACCAATGGCCTTGTCTCGCAAACCCCTTATGGCGTCACCTAACTTGTTTTGTGATTTTTGAATTTGCGTGACAATATTTGTAGAAACCCTATATATACCACCTCAACTGTACAAATCTTGCTTGTAGATATTTCATTGGTGAGAAATTGGTGACGATAGGAGAGCTTCTTGTGCGAAGATTGTTACAATTGATTAAAGAACTCATTTATTGGTGGTTTTTAAGGTATGTTAAATTTTATTTTCATGTAATTTAGACATCAATTTAAACTTTCAAATGTCTTTGCTATGAGATAAAATGAAATGCTTAAATTATGTAAAGAAACTGTTTTTTAAATGAAATGCTTAAATTATGTAAAGAAACTGTTTTTTCACTTACACATAACATTAAATACAAATATCTATTAAAAAGCATAATATAAAAAATACATCATAAAAATATCTATACTAATACCTATGACCACATCCACTATGTCCGAGTCGGCTTCTTGTCCCACAATCTCCCCCCATGTAAGCATTGACCATGATATCGATGCCCCCTTGCTCCTAAGTGACATATGTTGGCTACTAAATGGGTGTTGAGGAACTGGCCTCATTGCCACAAGGCTAGGAACGTCGTGTAGACTCGGACCGTGACACTAACCTCTGACATGACGACCATGCTCCATCTGTACCAAGGCATCCTGTTATACTAGGAGCTGGTGCCATAGGCGTCTGCTGATGATGCTGGTTGGCATACTCCGACCGAATGAACTCCCACTGGGCAAACAACTGCATAAGATAGCAAAGATTGCGTGTTACATTTCCAGCCAAACTCTCTATGAGATGGAGCAAGTTGAAATTAGTGACGCAATTGGACATTTGGTGTCACCTATGAGGTGATGACATTTGGCATTTGTTGTCAACTTTTTAGGTGACACAATATGGATCTTGTCATCACCTATTAGGTGATGACATTAGCCATATGTCGCCACCTGAATGGTGACTTCATATGGCAACTGGTATCACCTCTTCAGTGATAGCAAATAGCTTATGTCACTACCAGTGGGCCCCATTCTCTCTCTTTTTTCTTATAATAGTTTAATATTAAAAAAATTACAAACTACGATATTTATGAAAATTGTTTCAAAACCATCGTAGTTATAGAAATTGTTTTCAAAACTACAATATTAAAATCCTTTACCCATTAATCTAGATAAATGATACTTTCTTAATTTCTTTTTTACTTATGTTAGTCTATTTTCAATTTTTTTATTGCAAAAAATTACTAAAAAAATTTGCTTTAGGTGTTACAACATTGTATATATTGTATTCTCTCTCTAGGATTTCAGAATGGCTTTTCACTTGAAACAATTCCTGCCCTTAACTCCTCCAATCCACTTAAAGGTAATTTTTCTTTTTCATAGAAGATTAGTATAATAATATTTATGTTACTAAAATTGGTATAGATTTAATTGTTATTACACATTGGTGCAATTTTTACGGGGACCTTTGATTTTCTGTTTTAGGCATTGATTGTATATTATATTTTGGTGAGAATATTTATTTAAAGTGTATGAACAAGTTTCAGTTTTTTGGGTGTTGTACTTTTATCTTGGAAAGTATAATGAAGAAGATAAGACAATATATGCATTTTCAAGAGAAAAATTAATGACAAAAATGAAATAATACAACTCAAATGTTCTTGAAAAATATAACTCTGAAGAACCTAACAACTATTGCTATATACAAGAAAAAACGAGTAATTTTGAGAGTCTAAACTGTCAAAAAAGCTTCAAAAAGTGTTTTTAGTTTTTGGTTAAACTGGAATATATTACAGCAAATAAAGACAAATTACAAAGTCTAGGGAAAAAGTTTCCCTTACATCAGCGCCAAAACAAGGATGGATAAAATGTGGTACTGAATCAAAGATAAATAGGTCTTCATGCATGTTGAGACCTCTCTTGTCTAAACCGTCAACCACTTGGTTTCCTTCTCTAAAGGTGTGTTTAATCTGGACTATGTGCTGAGAGTTGCAGGAAATACTCTTAGAGGGGAGTGAGTAGGAGTTGTTAAAAGTTGCTCATAAAAAATGAATTCAAATCACAAATTTGTTTAAGAACTGGTTCTTACAAACTAGTTATACGCCAGATACCAGATTTGAATAGAGCAGAAAAACTTAGCACATCATAAAGAACAACAACAGAAAATTATCTAGAGAAATCAGAGATGAAGATAGAGAAGATTCACAAGTATAAATAGCTCAAAATTAAAGAGATGAAGGGAAAGAGAATATGCACAAGTCTTTATAGTGGTTCAGCTTAAAAAGCCTACATCCACTTCTTCCACAAATGGGGTTCCACTATTCTTTCAAGTCATTATATAGGAGTCAGTTATGATCTTTTATTATTGAATATTTTAGAAAAGTTTTCATTATAAATTGAAGTGTGTACTGTCACTTAAAGACACACAGCAGCACTTCAGTTTTCTTTTCTTCTGTATCTTTGTTAATTTTCATTGAGTAACAAACTTCTTATCCTTTAGCAGTTGTTTGATTAGGGAAAGAAAGGTAAAAGAAAAAGGATTCTATCTAATTAAACACTGTTCTGCTACAGAAACCATAAAAGTTCTAAACCAAGACACCAACCTAATTCAACCAGATTTTTTGTAGCCTTAGTTGATCAGAATGTAAGCCTTTTTTATTTGAGTTGATTAGCACAGACCACAAGAAATTTCAGAATAGCAGATGGTATGTCTTTTTTTTTGGCATACAAGAGAAAGAAAGGAAAATCTTCCACCTAACGCAGGCAATAGAAGAAAAATCAGCAAACAAGGTTTAGCTGCAACATCTCTGGAGGATTTGAGATCAATTTCAAGGTTACATCAGTTGAAGAACCATGCTTGATGAGCAAATCAGCACAATGGTTAAACTTATTTAACTTTGAATTTTTCATGCAGAGTAAACAACTAACAATAATGAATTTTATTAAACTTATTTAAACATCAGATTCTACTACCTTTGTTATTGTAACATTGTGAGATATTAATAAGTAGTATATAAAATAACATTCTTTTATGTTCCTCTGTAACAAAACCAGATAGACAAATACATGCTCCACAACTAGTCTAGAGATTTCTCAAAAAGATTGAAATTCTAAGTTCGAATCCCTATTTCTTCTTATCTCCAACTAAAAAATTTAACTTTATTGAAGAAAAGACAAACAAACCAGACGCATTATCTTGGGCTAAAGTGTATCAGATTATACCATTCTAGAGGAGTTCCTTTAAACCTCATAAACCATAATATTCAGACAACACTATTAACAAGTCATTCTACTTCATTATACAATTCCTTTGTTAATTCATTCTGACATAAGAATATGTAAAATACTGATATCCTTTAACACATAAAACAAAACTTCGAACATATAAACAAAACCAGAACCAGAACCAGAACTTTGAACATATAAACACAAACAGAAAATCCCAGAACTAGAACCAGAACTTCGAACATATAAACAGAAAATCCCAGGATGTGAAGGTCACAGACTCACAGGAGATGCCAACAGCTGATGCAAGAATCCAAACAGAAAAAAAAAAACCACAAAATAAAGCTCTAGAAAGAGAAGTGACTCAATTCAGAAAAGTAATGGTACGAGTTATGATATTGCTACTAGCAATTGAACAGCTTGTCAATTCTCTGTTTCAACAAAATCATCATCCCCTTTTGACCACGTTGTTTGATGTTACATGTATATAATTAATTCTATCACTACATATAACTGTTTGATATAACTCTTTTAGAAGCAAAGTACGGTGCTCATTGCCCAAATTTTCACCTTGTGTCAACATCGACTATGACTACTGATTTTTCAGCAGTTTTTTGTTTTGATTAACAAAAGAAAATTGCATCTATTTGAAGTAATATAAAGAGGGAACAATGCTGTACTCATGGAATATTAGGACACTATTCTGCTACAGAAGTGCAATCTGGATTATAGAGATGGAAAAACCCATACAAACTGCCTTGAGTTCAACCCAATTACTCCTAATCAGATTAATAGCTTAATTTTGAGTTCAACTTAATTGCAGCTGCTTTAAAGCTACTTGCAACTCAGATTTTACCAAGTGACTTGGATGTAACTTAAGCTTGTACTTTATAAAAGCAGCTTCCATAAGTTTTTGATTAGTTACAATAAAAAAATTTGCCAATGGCATTTCACTGACTACATGTAAGTGTTCTGCTACTGTATTTTCCTTTAGCAGTTGTTTGATTAAGGAAAGAAAGGTAAAAGAAAAAGGATTCTATCTAATTAAACACTGTTCTGCTACAGAAACCATAAAAGTTCTAAACCAAGACACCAACCTAATTCAACCAAAATTTTTGTAGCCTTAGTTGATCAGAATGTAAGCCTTTTTTATTTGAGTTGATTAGCACAGACCACAAGAAATTTCAGAATAGCACATGATATGTCTTTTTTTTTGGCATACAAGAGAAAGAAAGGAAAATCTTCCACCTAACGCAGGCAATAGAAGAAAAATCAGCAAACAAGGTTTAGCTGCAACATCTCTGGAGGATCTGAGATCAACTTCAAGGTTACTTCAGTTGAAGAACCATGCTTGACGAGCAAATCAGCAAAATGGTTAAACTTATTTAACTTTGACGAAAGACATGGATTGTGTACATAGTGAAGCAGTGAATCAAGATGTAGCTGTAAATAGATTGTACAATGAGAACAACAAATGACCAGGCCATAACTTATTGGTGGACATGAGAAGCAGCTAATTCAACAAACTATTGATGATTAGTAATTCTTCCTTCCGTCCCATGGTTTTTGTCCCCTTTTAAAAAATCTAGCTACTCAGAAGATACACTAGTTGTATTCAAAATTGGTTAAAGAGTGATACTTTAATTAATAGGCCCAAATTTAATGCATTGACATACTCTAGTCTGGATTCTCGTTTTTGTTGACCCTGCTTTCTAGATTTGCTACTTCCAATCCACTGAAGCCTGCTTTCATTCCAGAGAAGAAAACCTGCAATCAACAGCGTGTATGTGTGATAAATTAACCATTGTTTTTCCTTTAAAAAGAAACGAAAAAAATCCTAACAAACAACTTGTAATCACAAGTAAAGTAAAATGGAACTAAACCACAGTAACCACATTTAAATAATTAAAACCCACAAGAAAAAAAATCCCCATATGCTATGCCAGCAGCATAGAAGAATATAGAAATATATCAGTAGTTACTAGGGAGAAAAACAAGAAATAACAGAGAACTTGCCTTGGTTTACAAAATCAGGATGGGTGCCTGGGGTAGCATTGGCACTGCTATGATATAGAATTTGATTTAATGTGCTGACAGAGGAGACGCTCCTTTGAGATTTAATGGTGCTGTTATCTAGATCACACGTGCTGGAACTCCAAAAATCATCTGATATGGTTGGTTTTCTCACTGTCTGCCCCTGAATTCTTAGTCCCTTTGCTGGTTCATCCACAGCTATAATTGGCATGGGTTTTATGCAGCATCCAAAACAACCACTGCTCTGTTATAGACCAAGTTAAACAACAGTAAAACATAGGCCAAGCCAAGTTGATAATAAAATGAAAGAATGCGTTGCAACTAAGCTTCTCTAAATAGATTGCAAAACCGTCTAGGAAATGAAGAGAATAGTCCTTAACTCATTATAAAAGAAAATGCATGCATTTTTTCCTTTCTTTCTTTAAAAGCATTAAAAAGATAGTTGACCTTAACTCACTGTCTTAACTATCAAATGTGATTAAGTAGGCTAAAAAGGACCTGCAACACAAATTCAACATTCTGCATCGTTTCTCAAATTGTTCAATGCAAAGTGTGATACTAGGAGAACTTTAAGGCCAAAAAGACAACCAAAATTGCAACACATTAACATCATCAATGCCTTGTTTGTTAGATCCACAATCTAGAAACAAACAGATTCTTTGAATTTTTAGGCTTATGCCATCTTTATAGCAGTTTATTGAACTTGGTCTTTACTTTTGCTATTCTAAGACAAACTAAAGATTAATTGATAAGTGACAACAAACAGGATAAAGAAATTTACTCTCTTCAAGCAGCTCAAATCAGAAATGGTCACCGTATATAATTATGAAGGCATACTCTCTTTTAGAAATCAGATTATGTAAACCTCAATCTTCACATGTCCAGAGAGTTATTCCACTAAATTAAATAAATTATAGCTTGAAGACCAGATTTCAGATTACAGCTCCCTTGTGGACTGTAAAAGCAAATACAACAAAAGGCTGATATTCCCTCTAATAAAGAAAGACGTTTTCTCTTCCTCCAAAATAAAGCAAGAAACGAAATTCCTTGTCTTTAACTAATGGGGTACAAAATACAAGCAAGAAACCAAATCTTCTCTACAGAAATAACTTCATTCTTCAAGAAGAAAAACATTCAAAGGTACCTATGTCCGAACCCATAAACAAAAACAACTATGCCCTCATATATAGACCCATTTGCCATTCTACCGAAATAGCACCAATTTTACATGAAAGACAGAGAGTGTGTGTGTGTGTGAGAGAGAGAGAGAGAGATACCCAAATAATGGAGCAAACCACGCTACCCTCGGTCACCAGAATGGAGAAGGAATCGAGCTATTGGTGAAATGCAAAATGGTGAAATGATGCCAAATGTGAAATGCGAAAGAGGGAAAGAAGGGGGCGGAAATAACCTAACAAATTCCAACGGAATTATTCTGGATATTACCATGGGAATTTCCGTGGGAATCAACCAAAAAATTAAAAAAAAAAATTTGAAAAAAACAGAAATTTTTTTAACAAAAAAATTCTAACAGTAATATAATTCCGTTGGAATTTCCGTTGGACTTTTTCTCAAAATTCCAACGGAATTATATTACCGCTAGAATAACCATTGGACTTATTCCAACGGAATTAAATTACCGTTGGAATTTTTCAGAAAATGCTTCCGTTGGAATTTGTCCAAAATTCTAACGGTATTTTATTCCGTTAGAATTTTCAGTTAGAAAATAACTTTTTTCTTGTAGTGTATAGTCCCAAGAAGAAACTCTCTCACAGAGTATATATATTACAATGAAAATCTTGAAGCATGAAGAGGAGAACGAGAGGAGGAAGAAGAAGATGAACAACCCAGCTCTCAACAATGGCTTCCTTTGCTCTCTAAAATGTTTTCTTCTCACTTCTCTTCTTGCTCAAAATTGAAGCCTTGAAAGTCTCCTTGCTTTATTTACTTTCTTGTGCACGTGAGGAGCTATGAAAGAGGCTAAGGAGAAGTCTTGAAATCTTTTTCTTCTCTTAGCAAAGAGAACCCATGTGAAGGACTATCAAAGATGCAAAGGAAAAAGTTCTTCCACTTGCTGACACACTTTCCATCAACCAAAAAGTCTTTTGTCCTTTTGTGAGAAAAGGTCTTACTTTGTGTAAGAGAGTAGATAAACTTTTCTTGAAGAATGGACTCTTCAAAGAGCACTTGAAGAAGGTAGCCTTTCATTCTCTAAAAGTACAACTCTTAGTCAGCTTGTAAAATGGGAAGTTTGGCTGAAAAGTCCTCAACAAGCCTTGTCCACCTCAGTAAAGTTCGGAGCTCATCACACCAACAAGAACTGGTTCTTAAGAACAAATTCTGCAAGTCTTCACTTGAAGATTGTGCTAGATAACAACTTAAACAATATAGCAAAGATTAATAGCAACAAGACAAACAACACATATAAGAAATAACAAGGCACAAGACATTATTGTTATCATCAAAATAGGATCAAAGACTTGTGGGGCTAACAAAAGAAAGTTACATATATAAAAATATAGTAAGATATTAAATTCACAAAAAGAAAGCGTTGACTTGACCGAAGAAAAGCTAACAGAATTCATTCTTACGCGTCAAAAATGGCTGAGAGAATTGATGTACAATGTGGTTTCCTAGAAGAGATGCTTATAAGGAATTCAAAAATGTCTAATTTAGAGAATAGTAGAGTAATTAAGGTTATAGTGTCTTAAAAAGTAATCACAATAAATCTGACTTCCTGATTGCACTTTTAAGGTAATCATACTCTATATAAAGCCCTTCAAAACTCAGCTTTCTCACGCACTCCCTCTGTTCTTGGAGTACCATTATCAATATTGTATCTGGAAATGGCAACCAAACTTATGAACGCAGTTCAGTATGATCTCTATGGAGCAGAGTCTGCTGCTTTAACGGTTAAATCTATCTCTTTCTGTTCTATCATTCTATCCATTTTATCAAGTAGTGTCTTTCGATTCTGTTCTTCTCGTTGCTTAGTTCCTCTTTTTTATCACTGTTGGTTTTAAAAGTCTATGAACTTGGTTGGATGATTCTGTTATGATGTCTGGATATATTGACGGAAATTCAATATGTTATTGTTGAATAAATAGTGCAATGTGTATAATTCACAAATCCCACAAAGCTGTTGTACTTGTTTTGTGTACATTTCAATGTAGAAGCAGCCTATTTGGATTCTTCATTAAAATGGAAAAATATGGTAAAATGAAAAAGAAAGGACATCAAGCTGAGTTATTGAAATTTAAGGTTCCTCTTTTTAAGAAAATAATATATGGTAGGCTATAATGGAAGGTAACTCCCTCATCTAGTTTCTCCTTAAGGAATTAAAGAAATATCTATTTTTTATGTTCCTCATAAAAATTTCAATAAATATTTTAATAGTACTATCTTTTGCTTTGAAATTTCTAATACTATTTACATAGTATATATTTAGGGAGATTTTACCATATGAAAGAGGTATGTGATACCTCATGGACCTGGTATCATGACAACTGTTAATGTAAAAAATAATTAATCTTGATTTTTAAAAGATAAATGACTAAGATAAATACTACATTGTACCATACCCAGTTCCTCGTTCTTCAGATTTCTTGGTTCCTCAGCTCGAAATCTTTTTGAACTGTGGAAAAAGGAGGAATTTTACTGAGATTCTTTTTTTAAAATTTTTTTTCTTGGGTTTGTGTACTGTTCATCATTGTTCGCTGTTGTTCAATTATGCCTTACATGCTTCATTATTCAACTGAGGTGCGTGTCAATTAAGAGGTAAGCTTGCATCAATATCTTTCCTTTTTTGTTAGAAATGTGCAGCAATTGATTTATGAATAATTTTTCTGTTTGCATTATGATAGTTGAACTCATAGCTCATGTGATGACTTAATTGTAGTTAGTTGACTGACCCAATAAACACTTCATTTTTTTCAATTTTTTTTTTTTACTTGAGATTTGTAATTATTGAAAGAAAAAGGTGATATTCTGACTGCATTGTTGACAGAGGACTCGTTGGAGTCTCCCTTTTGTATTTCTCTCTTTTTCTTACACAACACTAGTACAATAAAATGACATACCACTAACTATACTATTTATGCAAGTAAAGGTCGGTTACCATTTCCTTNAATTTTGATATGGAAATTTTGAAAGCTAGCATTGATTATAAATCAGCATTACTATGGTTAGTGTGGTTCCAATATGGATTTATTAGTGTGGTTACTCTGTTCTAAGCCATAGAAACTGCGGCATTCGCTGTATTCTATTCCAATTTCTTTTGGCAATACATCTCACTTCATACCACAAATTAGATCAACTTCAGTGTTAACATACACACCATAAAATTTCATCACAGAATCAGAAACTTATTAAAGTTCTGATTGTATCTATGAACAAATGATGAATCCAACGTACTTTGATAAGAGATTAATTAATGGTCTGCAATGAAAAAAAGATGCTTTGGACTTGTGTGTGTTCCTTTCACAGTCATGTTAGAAGAGATATAAAGATGGCACAATAAAAGATCAAACACAGGCAGGTAAAGAAATAGACAGCCAAATCAAAATCCTATGAAGTCATTAAAATTGCCTAGCTTTGCTTCTATAGCATCTAGTTCTACTTTGATTTTCTGCATCTTGGCTTTAGCCTTCTGAAGATGAACCTCCATATCCTCTACCTTATTCTGTTCTGCTACCCACTGCTCCTCTAGTGTCTCCTTGCTGTTAATGGTGTCTTCATCTAATTTGCTTTGCTTAATTTCCACACGAGCGTTACCTAGCCATTGAATATCAAAGCCAAAAGCCTCCAAGTCATTCACCAAATACTCAAATTTGGCTTTTTTTTCTTCAGTAAGGTCTCTCCACCTTGTGGATGCAAGAAACTCTAACATATCGCCTAAAATGGTGTATCCCAATTGCTTGATTTGAGGATGCTTGAATTTCTCATGCCAAGCCCAAAGAGATGGGTGATTTGCAAAGGCATGCTCTAGAAGAGGAATATGCTTTTCCTTGATTGCTCCAATTTCTCTAAAAGCAGCATATTCTTCTTCTGAATTATTCGTAAGATTTCCGGTGGAAGAACACAAAGGATCAACTTGAGGTGCCGGAGCATGAATTGGTGTATTTGGGATGGCGACAGGCATCTGAGCATGGACATTTTGAGCTACTGTTACTGAAGTANCAGAATCAGAAACTTATTAAAGTTCTAATTGTATCTATGAACAAATTATGAATCCAACGTACTTTGATAAGAGATTAATTAATGGTCTGCAATGAAAAAAAGATGCTTTGGACTTGTGTGTGTTCCTATAAAGTGAGCTGTTGAAGCTTCACCTAGTGATGGTCAATTCAGTGGAAATGAACACAAAAATAATCAGGCATAATAAATATAATAACAGTAGTTAACGGAGAAGAAATTGAATGTTCTAGTGTAGGTGAAGTCTACAAGAGAAACTATAAGAATGCTATATAATATATAAGTTTAAAGATCAGCTTAAAAGATTAAACCCACAATTTCCTCAACAGATATGAAAAAGTTACCTGTCACGTCATTAGAAAGAGAAAATTTGTGAGTAGTACTAAAGTCTTGCAATTTATCTGATGCTTTATGTACAGCTTTTGAAAGTACATCAGTTCTGTTAGCCAATTCGTTTTGTTCAAGTGCTTGTTGCTGCTCCATCAAAACCATATTACTCATTGGCGCTTCTTCAACCAAGTCCTATGGAAAATAATAAGTAAGCAGAGAAGTACATTAATTTTAGGCCATACACACATGCTTATAGACTAAACAGATTTTAATAAATCTAAGAGTGATGAAGTTGCCACTTTAGATTTCTTTGGTGCAGGGTTCTTCCCATGGCCATGACTTTCTTTTGCAGTTTCTTTAATACTCTGTACCACACAAAAGAATTTATATAAGTTACTGTGTAGTTAATTTGTACACTTCAATGTAAAGTTATAATAACTCCCTCAGAAAAAAAAAAAAAAGATATTGTATTGAGATTAGTCCACTCATTGAGAGTTGTCTGAATCTTAGCAACATTTAAGCAGGGTTCAAGATATACCTCTCTCACGTTTATATTTTGCTCTTGATGGATTTCTTGAGTATCTAAAGGATTACTTAACATGTCAAATCCTTGTGTCTTTAAGTCTCCTCTACTCTTGTCTGTTTTAGGGATGCCATTGTTATTTTGGTTGTACTCTGCTGGGACAATTTGAGGGCAAGGAGTTGTTTGTAGAGTAGACTCATCAGTTGCAGAAAATAATGACATGGTCAGGAATTGTCCCCAGTTATCAGCTTCTCTGCTTTTTGGACAGCTTGTGGTGCTTTGCTCACTTACATTCATGATACCCAGTTTCTCCTCTTCCTCACCCATGTATTCTTCTTCTATCTTTTTGTCTTCTTCCTCTACTAGAAAGACCATGCAAATTATTAAGTAAAAAACTTAGAAAAGAGAAATAAGCATAATTGATACAGGTTAATGTATTCTGATATGAGTTGTGAGAAAGGATTTTTCAACATATCTATTAAATAAATCAAAGATAAAGGCTTTGTCTCCTTTGTCCCAATATATTTCTATATAGTATAATTTATCAATAATATCTCAATTTCACTTCTTGTTCTTCTCAGATAAAACATTACAACGTAAATGACTCTTTTGTTTAGAAGATATAAATCAGCATATATGTTATATAAAGGTATCATATACAAATCATAATTGGAACTTGTTTAACATTTTACTAAAATTTACTTGAAAAAGTTATTTATTTCATTAGAACAAGTAATCAAGTAATCAACATAGGCAGAGAGGATCTATAAGTATCTGAAGGGTATTATGCACCTGAAGTGAGCTTTGGGAAGTCCCCTATGTTCCTTTCTCTACTTTCTATACAGCTCGTGCTACTCTGCCCAATTACATTCATGTCCTCCACTTCTGCATCTTCTTTCTGCTTTAGTTCTGATTGTGATTCTTCTTCTTCGTCTTCTTCTTCTTCCTCTGATTCTAACTCTTCCTCTTCCGTTTCCTCTTCCTCTTCCTCTTCCGTTTCTTCTTCCCATTCTTTGCTTTCTACCTCTACAGAAAGCATTGAAAGCATGTTTGTATGCATTACGCATTGTGATGTATATTAGATATGAATTACGTAACAGAGGCCATGTTCAAAAATATTGCGTCAGAGATATATATGGCTTTCTAATTCCTGGCCCAAATGTATTGCTACGCAGTATAGTTTCTTTATTTACATATGAACAAATATATACCATGTCCGCATAGATATACATTTTAGAATTTGAACTGGGCTGAACATTTCCTCAATTATAATATGTTTGATTGATTTCATTAGACTACATAATAGATTGAAAAATTTTAAGAAATTACAGAAAGGAAAATCCTCAAAGTTATATGAAAGAAATGTAGTGCACCTGGGTTTCCATTTATTGTTGAAGTGAGCTTTGGACAGTCTGTTACTTCACAATCATCAACAGATTGCCACTTAAATCCTTTGAAAATATTGATGAGGTTTGGCAGTTTGCTTAGCCTCAGCTTTGTCAGCTTTGAAAGCATGATGGCCTGCCCATCTTCAGTATCACTTTCTTTACGTGCAAAGACATTCTCTAATAATGAGCATCCTTTTATGGTTAGCTTATTTAGCAGTGGAAGCTCATGAGATGAGAAGATGACTAAAAGATATTTCAAGTTGTTGCACTCCTGGATCTCAATTTCAGTGAATCTGCTTTAGTTCTGATTGTGATTCTTCTTCTTCGTCTTCTTCTTCGTCTTCTTCTTCTTCCTCTGATTCTAACTCTACCTCTTCCTCTTCCGTTTCTTCTTCCCATTCTTTGCTTTCTACCTCTACAGAAAGCATTGAAAGCATGTTTGTATGCATTACGCATTGTGATGTATATTAGATATGAATTACGTAACAGAGGCCATGTTCAAAAATATTGCGTCAGAGATATATATGGCTTTCTAATTCCTGGCCCAAATGTATTGCTACGCAGTATAGTTTCTTTATTTACATATGAACAAATATATACCATGTCCGCATAGATATACATTTTAGAATTTGAACTGGGCTGAACATTTCCTCAATTATAATATGTTTGATTGATTTCATTAGACTACATAATAGATTGAAAAATTTTAAGAAATAACAGAAAGGAAAATCCTCAAAGTTATATGAAAGAAATGTAGTGCACCTGGGTTTCCATTTATTGTTGAAGTGAGTTTTGGACAGTCCGTCACTTTGAAGGCATCAACAGATTGCCACTTAAATCCTTTGAAAATATTGATGAGGTTTGGCAGTTTGCTTAGCCTCAGCTTTGTCAGCTTTGAAAGCATGATGGCC